>JAWNPN010000028.1:5145000-5745000 GCA_035047485.1 Drosophila peninsularis
GTTGCACTCGCACTTGCTCCAACTTTGGCTCCAAGCCATATTCTGCCATCTGCCACACAACAAATCGTTGCTGTCGTTGCTATTGCCGCATTATATAAACGTTACCCAAGCCGCCCGGACTACCAGCCCACCAAATGCTTAACGCTCCGTTCAATCCCAGCCATTCTCCTTGATCATGTGCGCCAATTCAATAATGAACTTGCCCTCCTTGTACTTCTGGCTGGACTCGTACGCATGCTCATACTTCCAGCCGAGCGGCGTCTTGCAGCACTCGCAGTAGATATCGGCGACCGCATGCAGTCCCGTGAGCAGCACACGCTCCTCCGTCTGGCCGCAGGCCACATTCACCACCGAATTGAACAGATATGCCGGCCCCTGGCTGCCCTGAAACGACTTCGAGATGAGCTCGTCGTGCGAGGCCAGATGGGCGCGGCAATGAACACATGAGTAGGTCCGATTTGTGGACGGTAAGTAGGCCTGAAATGTTTTCACCATTGTTGCTCTTTCGATTACAGTTGCTCTGTTACAGTTACAGTTGCTGTTGCTGTTGCTGTTACTTGATCTGTGGGGCGTGTGGTTTGGCTTGGCGTTTAGCTGGTCGATAACTAGTCCTGATCAATGACTGATCTCCTCTCCGTTACAGTGTAAAGCTCTTGTCTGTATATAGGCCCGCTGTAAAATAGAAATAGCATTAGTTTAAGAATTTAGATATGGGAATACTGTAATAGAAGACTCCAAAAGCTTTATTGCCACAATGTTAACTTCCTCATATATAAAGCAGATATCAGTCTAGGCTTATAACATTTGAATGGACTGGTTCTTCGTGGATCTTTTATGAAGCAAATTTCTGACTTATCCCCAACGGAGCTTAAAGCACGGATAGAGCTTTTTTAATATAGTTTATAAAGAGTAAAGCTTAATTTTCCTAAACATCTGATCCTAGGATCATTAGAATTTCAGACTTGTTCTTAACGGAGCTTAAAGCTTACATAATGAAAGCTCAACTCTTATTTATAGAGTTTCATAACGCATAAACTTTCATACATCTCTGACTCTAGGAACTGTGGAATAACGTATCCCCAAACTGAGCTTAAAGCTAAATATAGTTTATAAAGGATAAAGCTTAAATTGCATTAATCACTGAGCTCCAGAATTTCAGACTGAGCTTAAAGCTCGCAGGCGTAAAGCTTAACTTAATTACATTAAGCTCTTGTCCAGGCTATTTTAGGTTTGCTCTGAGCAGAACGCACTTAACTTGCAGTTAATCCCCAGGAATTTCTGACTTGTTACTTTACTTTTTTTTTTGTTCAGCTCACCTGCTGGGACCGGATTAAGCCGAGTCTTTTCCTGCTGTTGCTGGGCGTTAACTGCTCACGTTGCTTGCAGTGGCGGAGATAGAGACAGCGACAGAGACAGAGGCAGCGACAGAGACAGCGCCAGAGGCAGAGACAGAAGCAGAGTCAGGAGCAGAGTCAGCGGCAGAGGCAGTGGCGGTGGCAGCGACTGTGGCTGCTGTCATTGAACGATTATGTCCAGCGCTTGTCACTGTCTCGGGTCACACATAGAACCAGCAGCAATACAATCGAGTTGGCTTCCCTCAGTGTCTGCTATCTGATCGCTGTGACTGCGACTTATACTGTGACTGTGACGGCAAATTTTCGTGTTACACGTGCGCTCCTCCTTGGCGTCTGTATGCTTACGCATATGTATGTGGGCACGTACAGACAACTATATATATGTATATATATATATATATTGGTTGGTGTATCAGATATTCTGCCAAAGACAAAACAAAAGACAAAGCCGAATGAATATTAATGTATAGTTTCATTGTTTTTTAATACCCTGTACATAGGTAACAAATGGGCGATATTAGTTCATGTATGAGAGCAAATATGTCATGTAAATAGTAGTTCATGAAAATAAGTTTGACTCAGGAACTATGCAGAGAAATTGGTAGATCTTGGAACCCATCTATATCTACATATATATTCTAAATTAAAATTTGTATGCCTAAACAATTTTACTATAATTTATTTATATTATAATTTTAATATATTACATTATTTTTTATAATATTTATTTTATTATTTTTTTTCTTATTTTTTTTTACTATTTAATATTTATATTATTTATTTTATTATTATTTTTTATTTATTTTTTTTTTTACTGTTTAATATTTATATTATTTATTTTATAATTTTTTCTTCAATTTTTACATTACATTATTATTGTATTTATATTATTAATTTTTTTATAGAATTTTTCAACCTTTTTTTAATATATTTTTTCACTTTCAACATATCAATGTACCACTAAATTCTTATAACAGCTTCAGAGCGTATTTGCTAGTCGAGCATACCCCACAAAACCAAGTTTTCCTTGTTTGTATATAGACGAGTCATATATATAATATGTGAACAATTTGTAGCAATAACAAAAAGTCTAAGAAGAGAAAGAGAGAGAGAGAAAGAGAGGGTGGCAGAGAAAAAGATAGAGAGAGAGAGATAGGTTGGTGCATTTCCATTATTGATTTCCATTTGCAAGTCTCTGGCCAGCGCCATATTTCAGCCAAACTACAAATGTGGCCAACACACACATTCACATGGTCCTAAATCGTTGGGGGAACGAGTCGACTGCAATTCTACGCAAAGACAAAGAGACTGAGAGGGAGAGTCAACAATTATGATGAACTGCAGTCGATTTTGGCATTAGCATCTTTTGGCTAATACATGATATATATCATCGCCCTGCCATAGAGCCCCAAGGGGCATCAGAGAATCTGCTTCCACATTAACAGTTAACATATGTTCCCACCGACTGACACCCGCATGATTCATGCCCTCGCCTAGCCCTCAACCCACCGCCCACCGCCCACGCAGACAACCGCAGCGAAAACTCTATTCGCATTCGCCCCCTGGGCTGGGCTGTCTTTTGTCACTGCATAGTTGATTTAGTTAATGTGATCGATATGCACAGTAATGTCAGGCTATATGCGATGCCTTCGGACTTAACCGAAATATATTAACTATTTTATATTGTTTTACTTAATATTATAAAAATAAATCTGCTTTTTGTTTTAAATTATTTTAAATGGTTTTTAAAATTATTAAAATATATTTTAAATTTTTATACATTTTTTAAAAATTGTTAAAATATATTTTAAATTTTTATACATTTTTTAAAAATTGTAAATATATTTTTAAAATGTTTAATATATTTTGTATGGTTATTATTACAATTTTTATACATTAATTAAGATTCTAATTTATAAAATTTTTAAAAGTCCTTTCCCTACACAAACCTACTAAAAATGTCATAGGACATACACACATGCCAATACCTGTGTACATGAACCAGTTGAGCACTGCTCGAGGGTCAAGTTTAAAGCAGAGTTACCACGCCCCCCGTCCTCTCGCTATGTACAACTGCTGAGAGTTGCGAACTGAGAACTTGGGAATTACAAGCAAGTATATATTGAAGAAAAAACTCTATACTGATGTAGTTAATACATAGACACCTATATACATATGTATATGTATGTGTAAACGTTCTATTTTCCATAATTAGCACCCTTGTTGCTTTTTATGTGTTGTTGCCAAGCCCTCAACAACAACAACAAGAAAAAGAAGAAGAAGAAGAAGAAGAACAACAACAACATCACCGTCTTTAACGTTGGGGTTTCTGTTCAATCTCCAATGCAAATTGGCTGCTGACGCGAATGTCGACGACTAAGACAAAGGAAACAGGAGTGAGCGGGCGCGATGAGTGAGAGTGAGAGAGCGAGCGAGCGAGAGGTGGAGCAAGAGCTCGCGGTGTGAACAAAGAAGCAACAGCGGAGCCCAGCCGGAGAGGGGGCGGATAGGGAAATGCACTTGGCCGGGGCTGCTGGCGCAATGCATTGGACCAGACAACAAAGCGTTGCCATTGCGAGAGGGGAGGGGGTGGTTGGATGTCATTTGAATAAAACTCAGCCTTTCAATCATAATTAGCAAGCGAAATTAGCGAAGCGGTGACAACTTTTCGCGCCTAAAACTTTAATTGAACGTATCAATTTCTTGTTATTTATCAAAACAAACGAAACACAAACACGCAGAAGAAAACAACTAAATACTCACGCAGCACTCACACACACACAAAACACGCAAAAAAAAAAACAACAAAAAACAATAAGCGGCCGAAAATTTTGCGAGTTCAGTGAACCAGTGTGAACGAGAAAAGGAAGCTGAGAGAGAGTTCTTTGGCACCAGTTTGCTTACTTTTTGATTTCTATTAATTTTTTTATTTATTTTATATACATATATATATGTATATATAGATGTACATATATTTATATATTGTTTTTGTCTTTGGCTTTTTGCTGTTTGCTTTGCCACTTCACTTTTATTTTGCAATCAAAGAGCAAAGCGCGCTCTGCGAAATGTAACGAACGACTGACGGGCAGCGCCGGTGCTGCGCTCCGCTGTTGGCGACTGTCGGCAGCAGCGACGATGGCTGTGGCTGTGGCAGCGGCAGCGGCAGCAGCAACAAACAAAGAAGCAAAAGAAAAGGCAACAAAGCGGCATACAGGTGGCAGTGACGAGTGCAGCGAAAAAGTAACGCAACAAGCAGCGCCTCAATTGCAAAATGGATAAATAAGAACAGCAATACATATGTGTGTATGCATAACACACACACATACACCCATACGTGTGCATACGCATATTAAATGCAATAAAAAAAGCTAAATCAAGCTAAATCTGAGCATACAACTACTTTTGTGCAATTACTTAGTTCACAATAACAACAACACATGTGTGCGTGCGTATGTGAGTGCGCAAGGTGAATGCAAAAGTCTATATGCACTGCGCACCAATTACCGTTAGAAATGTTAACCCAATATTCTTGTTATTGCTGTGCCTGCTATTCTCGTTGCTGTTGTTGGCGTCGTTCGGTGCCTAAGTGTGGGCACATAAAACCGGAGAGCCATGACACAGCTACAGCCGCGTACGAATTGCCACCATCGAGAATGCGTGCCACACTCACTGTCATAAAATTAAGTACACATGTAAGCAACAGCCTTAACTCAGCATATACGAACTAAATTAAATATATATAAATATTAAAAATATTTATATATCCAATACTATATTTTAATATTTTTTATTATTAATTAAAAATAAATATTCTTTTTTTAAATTTGTTTCTTATCTCTATGAAGTTAAGATTAGGCATATGAAAATAAATCTACTCAGAATTAGTCTTTCATTACTCAGCCCATATTTTTAAAGTAATACGAAATATGAAAAAAGTTCATACATATGCATGTAGCTAGAAATGGATTTTCAGAATAAGATTGATTGGGCTGCTTCTGCTTATACATATCATATCATAATTTCCTAGTATAATATAATCAAATATGGAATCAAATATATACTATATGTATATCGATATCTAACCAGGCTGCAGTTACACTATTCAACTATGTATACTGCTGTATAAATACATATGCTTTTCGCCGGTGCGATAATTATGAGCTGCACTGTAATTTGATACAATATGCAGAGTAACGGTAAGAACATCGGTGTCAGTCGCCATATTGTTCATGTATTTGTATCTTTATGTGTTAAGTTGCTGTCGGTCTCAGTGTGACTAGCTGGCTGTCTGTTACTGCCGTCTGTCTTTACCTTGTTCCATACCTATCTCTCTCACGCCCGTCGATGTTGCAAGTGAGTGTCTTGTGATCACCAGTTTGGTGCAGCTGATTCAGAAACGAATTCAGCATGTTCTTGTTCAATTAACAGTACGCATTTGCAGTTAAATGCGCACAACAACAACAACAACAATCTTAAACACTCGCCCCCAATCATGGTATTCATTTCTTATCGCTGTTGTTGTAATTCAACCGCTGCGATTTCATTTTTTTTTCGCGCGCCTTTAACGTCAATAGAACTTTTGCGTCGTGTTTTTATACCCTGCAGACAGTAAAAAGTGAGCAGGTATCTAGATTTCACATACAAATATATAACTGACTACATCGATCTCCAGCCAACATAATCACCAAATATTTTTAATATTATTCAAGCCATTTTACATATACATAGCTCATTTCAAATCCGTTATTTTTATTATATTTAGCAAGTACAGAGTATCTCTCGCCTAATCATCCTTTTTCTTACACACACAAACAGGAAAACCGAACGGTACAACAATACAACCGAAATGCACCACGCATCACACACACGCACAAGCACAAGCATTACACTTACAGAGCAGCTGACGTTGTTGTTGTAATTTTGTGGTGTCTTTATTTTTTCGCTGAGGTCAATATCGTCAGTGGCAACAGAACAAATAGAATTATGAATAACTGTTAATGGGCAGTGTACGAAAAATACAAAAAAAAGACGCAATATAATGCGCACTGCTTTTGGGTAAAAGAGACAACATCAATCACTATCGCGAAATGCAAAAACAACAGAAAACATCTAACAGCTGATGAAACAAAAATTATAATCTTATCAGACCGCAAAAGAAAATAACAACACAAAATTTATTGCGTTGCGACGCCAGCGACGCAGTCGGCGTAGCCAGTGCGAGAGCAAGCGAGGGCTAGAAACCAAAGAGAGAGAGCGAGATAGAGAGAAAGCGTAAACAAAAATACAGCGCAGAAACAGCTGTGTGTCTGTGGTGGCGTTACCGACGCTTTGCCATACACATGCGCAATACACAGCTGCTCTCTGTACATGTGTGTGGGCTGTGTATGTGTATGGCATGCTTCGACACTTAAACACAACAAACAAAACTAACCACACGACAATGAGAACTGGTCCTTGGCTGCCTAAGAACAGCTGAGGCTAGAGAAATCAGCCGCGAAAGAGAGAACAGATGAATGAACTTTCATAACGAAGTCGAAGTTCTCGCTCGCACTTGCTAATGTTTATCGCACTTCGGAGTTGCTAAAAGACGCAATTTGTTTAGCAGCAGTAGCAGCAGCAGCAGCCTCCCTCTCCCCACACTCACATACACTTGCAATCATTATCTACATATACACTCAAACGTTCAGTATGTAAGGAGACATGAAAGTACAATAAATGCTGATGGCAAAAAAAAATTCTTGTTTGGGCTTTTTTTTCTTTTTGCATACGCAGCAAACTGCGTTGCAGTTTTGTTGTTGTTTTTATTGCAGTGGCTATGTGTGTGTGAGTGTGTTTAATTCTCATTCTCTCTCTCTTTCCTGCTATATGGGAAGGAGAAGAGAGCAAAACAAAGCTAATGTATGTGAATACATAATAATTTGGTCTTTAGCTAAGTACATACCTACATACATATGTGCATATGTTGGTGATATATGCATGTATGTTGGGGGCGTACTACATATGTAGATAATATAAACAGGGAAACATATTATTAGAAGAAAAAAACAGCAACAAATGGCAAACGTATAACAACTTACGGTTCTGTTGTAGTTGCAGTTGCAGTTTTCGTGTGTGTGTTGTTGTTGTTTTGTGTGCTACACAAACACGCACACACATACACACACACACATGCACAGCACGCACACCAAACAGTCAAGCACAAACACACACCACACACACACGCACGCAAACAAAACAACGACCCACTGAGTAAATGACACTTGATTGTGGTTCTTTACACCGTTTGCATAATACTAATGCAACACTTTTGCATTATTAAAATTTCTATGTATTTATTGAACCGAACACAATATTTGTTTGAGTTCGCTCATTTTGCGTGCTTTTCTGCTGTGGGGGCGCTGGTGTGTTTTTGTGCTTGTGTGTGGGGAATTTATAACAGACCTCAATTATTTCCAACACTCTGGTCACACTCACCACACATACATTGCCCGACTATCGATACTATCGATAGGCAGCAACACAAAATTGCCCAAAAAGAAGTTTGTGACAACTGACTGCTGCTGCACAAAACGAAGGAAAAGCACACACAATTCTCGCATTGCAAACAGCACGCGCCCAACTACAGTTCCTGGCGTAAGTAATAAAAAACTGATTAATCCGCAATTGTTACCATTTTGTTTAGCGTGTGCGTGTGTGCCTCTCTCTGTCTCTCTGTGCGTGTGTGTTTGCAAAGCAAACAAAATCATTTCAAAACAGTTGACAGGCGGCGCTGGCCCAGTGTGTGAGGTAAGCATTAATAAGTGTGTGCAAATCCCAAGGCCCCTTTAACCAGATGATAAATATTAATGCACATAGCTATAGCAATACAAGTGTGCATATTGATATAAAGCCCAGAAAAGGACAAGACGAAGCACTCAAGAAATCGTCATTTGAAATTTCCATAAGTCATTTGTTTTTACCAATTTACATGTAGTTGTTGTTGTTGATGTTGTTGTTGTTGTTGTTATTGAAATGCAATCGAAACAAAGGCAATTGCTGCTGACAGCCTGAAGTGGCCTGCACTAATGTTGCAAATGAATCACACACACACGCACACACAAATCGCATTTATCTACATGTTCAATTGGAGCTCAGGGACCCTGGCAAATTGTCGCTGCAGCCGAAACAAGCTGATTTAAGGCTAAACAACAAAATCAAGCTCAAGGCAAAGCAAAAAATGGCTAGATTTATAGCCGGCTGCATTATGGCTGTAATGGCCAGCTAAAATATACAAATAATAAATTTATTTGTTATTGAAGTCGTCGCAGCTAACTGTAAATCACTTCAGATCAATAAAAAAGCTAGCTCAAGGAAATGCACACAAACAGCTAGATTTATGGCTGTAACTAGCTAGAATATTGTTATTTAAATTGCTAAATATTAAATTATTAACAATTTCTGCAAATAACAATTCTATTAACGGTAAATCACTTCCGCCGTTATCAATTCAGCCAAAACAAACTCATTAAAGGCTAAATAAAGCAAATCTAGATTTAGATTGGTTTATCTCTCTACTTTGAAGCAACTTGCCCAAGTCTAATAGATTCATAACGCCTTACGCTTCATTGGCTGCCAATTAGCAGGTAGATATTTTCAATGTACAATTTATATATATTTTTTGAAGGCAATTTTAATTCTCTGTATATTGACCTCAACTCCAGAACCCAGTATTTCTCTTGATATCTTACAAATTGTATGCCTTTGTCAGATGTCAGACACAAGATAAGAATTGAACTTGAAATGGGCCTCAAAATGTGTTTTACACCTGAGTAATTTAATGTGTCAAATTGCTAGCTATAGATCAGCGGATATATTATCTTATAGAAATAAAATCTAAAAAAAAAAAAATTAAATAAAATAAAATACAAAGTAATAATATAAAATAAAATAAACATCAAAATGTGAATATAATAATTATTTAAAAAAAAATATTATAAAAATTAAATTTTAAAAATAAATTTAATAAAAAAATGAATGTAAATAAATAATTAAAAATCATAAAATTATAAAAATAAAAGCAATATTAATAAAAGTAATTTATAGTATATATAATTTATTTTATTAATATTTATTTTATTATTATTTTTTTATTTTTTATTTATTTATTTTTAGTAAATAAAAAATTAATAAAAAAAACTTTATGCAAGGCTTTTCCTTGTATCCAATTCAGGTTTTCCAATCTTCAAATCTCTTGGTACAAAAACAAGTTTTTCCGGTCTGCCCAAGACGCTGTCATATCCATATGATATCTCATTAATAATATGTCTTGCCAAGAGCACTAGCGCGGAACTGAGAATACTATATCTGCTAATCAAAATTCTCTAGAAACTATCTTGCTTTATGCCTGAATTAATGTGAGTTAGCTCTCTGCTGGCATCTGATTGGGTTATCAACTGAAAGTTGGATTCTTTGAGCAAATGGAATCTATATTATATACAAATTGATCTATATATACTGTATACTATATAGTTAGCTGATCTGACTAGGAGTCTGGAACCACCCGCCAAAGGGCGCTCCATATAAACTTGATCTTTCCTGCCTAATATCTGCTTTCTTTAACAGTAATCTGGTAGCATGCTGTGGACGGTGCATCTGGACGGCGGACCGCAGCGGGTGAATCACGCGGCCGTCGGCGTTGGCGATTTCATCTATAGCTTTGGCGGGTACTGCACCGGCGACGATTATCGCTTCAATGAGCCGATCGACGTGCATGTGCTGAACGTGCACTCGATGCGCTGGACTCTAGTGCCGCAGCAGTGCGACCCGGATGGGGATCTGTTGAAGTATCCGCTGGTGCCGTTCCAGCGCTATGGCCACACCGTGGTCGCCTACAAGGAGCGCATCTACATCTGGGGCGGCCGTAACGACGAGCACCTGTGCAATGTGCTCTACAGCTTCGATCCGAAGACGGCGCGCTGGACCCGCCCGACGGTCAGCGGCTGCCTGCCGGGCGCCCGCGACGGCCACTCGGCCTGTGTCATCGGCAACTGCATGTACATCTTTGGCGGATTCGTGGACGAGATCAACGAGTTCAGCAGCGATGTGCACGCGCTCAATCTGGAGACGTTGGAGTGGCGCTATGTCCAGACGTTCGGCGTGCCGCCGACATATCGAGATTTCCACGCCGCCGTGGCCTACGAGGAGGAGCGCATGTACATCTTTGGCGGACGGGGCGACAAGCACAGTCCGTACCACAGCCAGGAGGAGACCTATTGCCATGAGATTGTCTATTTGGACATGAAGACGAAGGTCTGGCATCGCCCCTTCACCGCCGGCAAGGTGCCGGTGGGCCGACGCAGCCACAGCATGTTCGTCCACAACAAATTGATCTTTGTCTTTGGCGGCTACAACGGACTGCTCGATCAGCACTTCAACGATCTGTACACATTCGATCCGCGCACCAAGTTGTGGAATCTGGTGCGCGCCAACGGCCAAGGGCCGACGGCCCGACGTCGTCAGTGCGCCATTGTGATGGGCACGCGCATGTTCCTCTTTGGCGGCACCAGTCCGCGCTGTGCCATGCCGGCGGCGCAGACGGCCGTCTCGCGTGCGAATGACTCGACGCAGCCAACGCCACCACCGCTGCCGCCGCCACAGCAGCAGCCGGCAGCGGCAGCAGCAGCGGCGGCGGCAGCAGCTGCAGCCGCGGCAGCAACAACCACATTGATCGACTACAGCGATCTGCATGTGCTGGACTTTGAGCCCACGCTGAAGACGCTGGCCACCATGGTGGTGCTGAAGTATCAGCTGGACATCTCGGGCTTGCCGCGCAGCTTCCGGGCGGACCTCAACATGCTGACGCAGCCGAACAGTATTACGCGGCCGATCAACCAGGCTGGCTAGCATTTACTGTTCTCGTTGGAATACGTTGTTGTTGCCACGTCTACACCGATCTAAGCACACTTAGTTAATATATATATATACACACAATTTGGGATGATGCAGCCAGCTGCGAGTCGACGTCGTCGTCGTCGTCGTCGTCATCGCCTCGGCGACAAATCATTGAGAAACAAAGGAAAGAAAACATGAAAATATTTAGCTTAACTTGAACACGCGCTTCTTAACACAACTCTTGCTGGAAGGCGGATTGCACTAGTCCCAGTCGAAGTCGAGCAATCCACGCGATCTCTTCCGAAAGTGCTCGAAATAAATGACACCACACACACACACACATACAGACTCATACACACACACACACACACACACACACACACACACACACACACACACACACACACACACACACACACACACACACACACACACACACACACACACACACACACACACACACACACACACACACACACACACACACACACACACACACACACACACACACACACACACACACACACACACACACACACACACACACACACACACACACACACACACACACACACACACACACACACACACACACACACACACACACACACACACACACACACACACACACACACACACACACACACACACACACACACACACACACACACACACACACACACACACACACACACACACACACACACACACACACACACACACACACACACACACACACACACACACACACACACACACACACACACACACACACACACACACACACACACACACACACACACACACACACACACACACACACACACACACACACACACACACACACACACACACACACACACACACACACACACACACACACACACACACACACACACACACACACACACACACACACACACACACACACACACACACACACACACAGACTCATACACACACACGCACACGAAAGCCAATTGAGTTTCAGAAACTTCCTTTGGACCTACACGATTACATAATTAGCTCTAGTTTGTAAACTGTTTACATATAATTATCTTAAATAAAAATCGCATATTATTATTACAAAAAAGATGGAGGAACTCTGTTTGACATACGATATATATATATATATATATATATATATATATATATATATATATATATATATATATATATATTATAATACTATGATTATGGTACTGAAACCCTCAGAACTTTCATCGTTAGGGATAATATCTAATATCTTTAAAGGGATATATACGAGTTAGTCAATATACCCATCTCTCTCTCTCTTTTTCTTGCTCAGTTATCTGAGCTCATGAGCTATGCTATCTCACTCTCATTCTCTCTATATCTGTCTTAATGAGCTCACATGCTCTCTCTCTCTCACTCTGAGCTCTTATGCTCTCTCTCTCTCTCTCTTACTTAGCTCAAATCCTCTCTCTCTGTCTAACTGAGCTCATTTGTTCTCTCTATCTCTCTCTGTCTAACTGAGGTCATATGCTCCGCCTCTCTCTGTCATTCTCCCCAAACATCAATCTCCTCTCTCACATTTCTCTCTGCTCTTCGCACAACTGTTGCCATTTCGCACTTAAATTTCCATATTCCTTCTCTCACTCTTTATATTTTCTCTTTATTCACATTTACGAACAACAAAATTAGCATAAACTATATTAATCATCTTAATTACAAATTAATAATTAAAAAGCTTCTTTTCTACTCTTAAATCTATGAACTAGCTAAAATCTAGCCTTTTTTATTATTTAGCTTAAAAGTTGGCATCACTAGCCGACGGCGCTCGTAAAGCCCCGCAGTGTCAAATATCCGTTGATGATGTCCGAGGGCAATTGTTGCATGGAGGCGTATTCCTCGACATTGGCGAAGCGCAGCTTGGAGTGCGGATCGACATACGGCGCTGGCAGCCCGCTTATGTCCGAGTATTTCTTGGCTGGCTTCAGCGAGGGCGGTGCATTCAGCGTGAAGTCTGCGAAGTGAAGCATAAATTTCATTACAAAATTTGTCCCTGAACATTATTCGGCCGCTGCGGATATTTACATGTCGGCTGATCGGGCGGCAGCTTTGTATTCCGTTCAATATTGTGAATCTGTCGCAGCGGCTTGTAGACGCAGTTTTTGGGAAATACAAATGGACGCTTGAACGAACGTTTGGGCTTTTGCACCGGAGTACATTCCATGTTTTTGGCTGCAATTGTTAAAAAATAAATAACAATAATGTTTGGCTTAAGGTATCGATGCCGCAGCATGCGATGTATCGATAAGCAAATGGTATCGGATGGGGATATTTGTACGGGGTCAGCGTTCTTTTAGTTCATGTAGTTCATTATATTTATAATTAATAATTAATTCGGTTATACATATTGATTTAAAAAAAATGATATAAGTATAGTTTATAAATTATATTCATAAGATTGCTGGCCCGGCACAAAACTAAATACCATCTCAAGTGAACTCTTTTGGAGCTTGAGCGAACTATCGCATTTCAGTGGCAACGGCCGCAATGAACAATGGGTATTTTAACAGGTTCAGATATATTTTAATTTTGTTTATTTTTAGGAATTGTTGATTAAATTTATAATTGATTATGTATGTAGCTATATATATATATTTATTTTTATATATTTAAAAATTATTTAAAGTGAATAAGTATAAAGTATATATTTAGTTCACCAGCTTGCTTATGTCAACAAACCCAAGTGAACTAGCTTGGAACCTGAGCGAATTGGCCCATCTCCAGCTGCCATTCTTTCCGATTGTATACTGTTGTATACGTGTGTGCTGAGAAACCAACTGTAAATTTGTACCTTGATAGAGTAAGGATTAGTAAGTTAGGATGGCGCGCAATGCAGGCGGCAACAACAACAATACACCCAAATCGAGCGCAGCGGGTAACCACTCGACAGCCGGTGCAGCAGCCGCCGCTGCTGCCGCGGCAGCCGCTGCCAGCGCCAAGCAGAAGCGCAGCTCCTCGAGCAGCCAGAGAAACTACAATTTCAATTTCAATTTCTCATCCAAACTGATGCTGGACAAGTGGAAGACTCTAGTTGGCTGCCTGTCGCTGGCCGTGGCCAGCTACTTCGGTTACTTGGGGTATTTGGAGACGCGCGTAAATACGCCGTTTGATAACCATAAGATGGTCCTGGACAGCGGCCTGGATGACCCGGAGCGGTATTGGGGCTCGTATCGTCCGCAGACGTACTTTGGCATGAAGACACGCGATCCGCATTCGCTCGTCATGGGCCTGATGTGGTATACGCCGAGCAATCTGGGCCCGGACGGACACGGCATCCGGCACTGGTGCGAGCAGGGCGATAATCTGGATGGGTATGGCTGGACGCATCACGACGGCCGCACCTTTGGAGTGCAGGAGATCCAGGATCTGCCCTTTGAGATCAAGACCTCATTCGTCAAGTTTCCCGGGGAGAAGCAGTACGGCGGAGACTGGACGGCCCGCATCTCGGTGAAGAATACGACGCGTGCTTGGGATCGCAGTATTTCGCTGATCTGGTATGTGGCGCTGGACGAGCGCACCAATGGTCACATCAAGTACGTGTCCGACGAGAAGAGTCCGGAGCCGGGCGTCTACGGCGAGAGCCAGGGCCTGGGCGAGTTTCAAGTGCGATTCCATGCGGTCAAGGGACGCATTCAGCACAAGTCTTATCTGAGCACTGTGGCGCCCAATCTGAGCAAGCTCAAGGAGACAATCTTCGCGCACTTTCGCGCCTTTGCCAGCAAACGGGGCAATCGATTCATCGGCCTGCCCGGCGAGATTGTCTCCCAGAATGGCGTGCCGACAACGAATCCAGAACCCAATCTGATTGCCATACAGATTACGGCCGAGGTGGACTTCACCCTGGACATTACGTATCAGTCGACGTCGGGCTTTGCCCTGGGCGAATCGATACCCAAGCCGCCGACTGGACGCGCCTATACGGACGCACTGCAGGCGAAGATTGGCGCCTTCGACAAGCGCTTCGAGGATACCTTCCAATTGGCCGCCAAGGGCTATGCACCCGAGATGATACGCTTCGCCCGCAATGCCTTCAGCAATATGATCGGCGGTATTGGCTACTTCTATGGCGCCAGCCGGGTCCAGTCTGTGCATACCCAGAATCCAGTGCCATATTGGAAGGCGCCGCTCTATACGGCGGTGCCGTCGCGCAGCTTCTTTCCGCGTGGCTTCCTTTGGGACGAGGGCTTCCACGGCCTCTTGATTAGCGCCTGGGACATCGACATTGAGCTGGACATCATATGCCATTGGTTCGATCTGCTCAACGTGGAGGGCTGGATACCCAGGGAGCAAATCCTGGGCGTCGAAGCGCACGCCAAGGTGCCCGAAGAGTTTGTCACCCAGCGCAACAGCAACGCCAATCCGCCCACGTTCTTCCTGACCCTGCACAAGCTGCTCACCCAGCACAAGGCGCAGCTGTCGCAGAAGGGACGCTTCGCCACGCTGGAGCGGCTCTATCCGCGCCTCCAGGCTTGGTTCAACTGGTACAATACCACGCAGCGTGGTGAGTCTCCCTCTCTGTCTCTACTATGTATTGGCTATCTCACTCACGTCTTCTTTTCCAGGTGAAATCCTGGGCAGCTATTTGTGGCAGGGACGCAATGCCAGCACCGTGCGTGAGCTCAATCCCAAGAGCTTGTCCTCTGGCCTGGACGACTACCCGCGCGCCTCGCATCCCACACCGCGCGAACGCCACGTCGACTTGCGCTGCTGGATCGGCTTGGCGGCCAGCGTCATGGCCGAGCTGTCCTCGCTGCTGGGCAAGAACGATGTCAAGTACTACGAGACGCTGTCCTACCTGACGGACAACGAGCGGCTCAACCGTCTCCATCTGGATCCATATACTGAACACTATGCCGACTGGGGCTTGCACACGGATTCGGTGCAATTGAAGCATCCGCCGCCGCTGACGCCCCAGCGTACGGCCGGACAACGTGGCGGCGGCGGCGGTGCCCCGCAGCCGCAGCAGGAGATGCGACGCTACGTCTCCCGGCAGCCCGAGTACAAGTTCGTCGACAATATGTTCGGCTATGTGAGTCTGTTTCCCATGCTGCTCGAGCAGCTGGATCACGATTCGCCCTATTTGGGCAAGCTGTTGAAGGACATGCGCGATCCGGACATGCTCTGGACCAATTACGGACTGCGTTCGCTATCCAAGAGCTCGGCCATGTACATGAAGCGAAACACGGAGCACGATCCGCCATATTGGCGCGGTCCCATCTGGATCAATATCAATTATTTGGCTGTCAAGGCGCTGCGGCACTACGGCCAGGCCAACGGACCGTACGCCCCATTGGCGCGTAAAATCTACGACGAATTGCGCGAGAATCTGGTGAAGAACATCTACAGGCAGTACCAGCGCAGCGGCTACATCTGGGAGCAGTACGATGACACCACTGGCGAGGGCAAGGGCTGCAAGCCGTTCACCGGCTGGAGCGGACTCGTCGTCCTGCTCATGGCCGAGCAATACTAGAGAAGCCGATGGATGCTGGCTACGAGTTCCTCCTGTGATACACTCACGAAAACAAAGAGAGAGAGAGAGAGAGAGAAGAGAAAATATTTTCAAACTTATTCCGTGTGCATTGCGATGTTTGCTTTAGCTTTTAGCTAAATAGTCAACTGTTTCCTTTCCAAAGATCTAAAATCTATATGTATATGGATATATATATATATATCTACGTAGTACGTACTCTAATATCAACTATAAAGTTCTGTGCTGTCAGCAAGGCTCAACGGCCCCATTTCGTGGCTGACTTCGACTCTTATTTTAAGCTGTACAAAAATTTCAAATCTGACAACAAATTACTTGACTTAGCGTTAATAGATCAATTTACTAAAAATAAAACAAGGTAAAAACTACGATCTATACAACTAATATATGTGCTGTAAACCCCATAGAATGCAAAGAAACTAAAATGGTTCGTGAATAAGTAGAACAGGCTTTGGTTCCACTCTTGCAAGGATCTCTTTGATCTTAACTCTAGTCATGACAAAATTTGTAGTATGTTTAGATAGATGAGAGAGAGAGAGAGAGGGAGATAAATAGAAAGAGACAGAGAGATCTCTCTCAATAATGCTTTGTAGACATGAAGTTGGAGCTCCGCTTCTTCTTCAACATAGTTTTGCTATTTTAGGAACAAAAAATTTGAATCTAGGCCAATTATTAATTAAGTTATGGAAAACATTCTCTGATGTAATTAAAAAATTATAAAAAAAGACAAATTTGTTTCATTTGTTCTAAGTAAGGTAAATAAGGGGATGTATAGGATATATGACGATATATATACAGGAGAATATATATAAAATATATGAGCAGATATAGGATGTGGGAAGACTTCTAATACAATAAGAAAATATATAATATATGGGATATATGACAGCATATGACAGAGAAGATATAGACATATAAAAGAAATCAGAAGATATAGAAGTCTTTGGCTACTTAGAAATTGATTTCTTTGATTCTTGATTCTTTCTTTCAAGTTTTAATTCTTGCTTCACTATTATGCATAGCTATTCCAAAAGGCCATCACTGCCATCCATCAGAGGCAGCCCACTCAGTGCTTCTCAAGGCCCTCCTCTGATCATGTATTCAATTACAACTTCATCATTATAGTTTCTTTTATAATTTTGTATAATTATCATCTTAGTCTATATACAGTATTCATTCTTATTTATTTATGTTCGTCAATCTGTATCAAAAACATTCCATTCGAAATAACACAATTTGCTTACAATTTATGTGTTGACAGTTTGAATTAGTTAAACAACATAAATTTAAATTAGCTTATACTTAAATTGTCATTTGCTATAAACGTGTAGAAAGTCTAAGTTAAACCATTCTCTTAGCGAAAATATATATATATATATATCTGTATATATATCAAATTAAACGTTAAAGGTTTGATCGTTAAGACTAAGAAAAAAAAGAGGGCACAAAATGAAGAGATTATCAATTACGATTTGTTTTGGACAACTTAACTTAAGGCTAGCAAATCATTTGGATGCATCATATATATACTCTATGTAGCAAAAGGTGTTACGATCTATACAAGGCAAATAATTGCAGCTGCGGAGAGCGCAGTCGACACAATTGTTACAGCTAAACGGAAGTACACGTTAAATACATTTCATAATGAAGTACATGGAACAAAGTCTTATGGCGGCGCATTACCAGCGAATGCCCTCGAAATTAACTTTTAGATCTTAGTCATTAACACAGTTGGTATCTGCCCTACTCTGAGTTGTTTTTACTGGTCGCACAGGCGGAGTTCTTGCGGTGACGCTTGAAGGCCGGCAGACGGTCGAGCAGAGCCCAGAGTATGCTGCCCGGCAGACGCTGATGCTGATTGATGAGGTCCTCAATGGCAGTGGCCACCTGAAAGGGTAATATCACTCATGTATTAATATCAGTTCATTCCTTAGCCTCTTCCATTTCAGACCCACCTTTATTTGCAGCTCCTGCGGCGTCAGATTCTCATCGTACTCGATGGGCTTGCCCAGGTACGTGCGGAACTTGACGGGAAATCCGCCGTAGATGGGATAGACCGGTATGCGCACCTTGTTGTAGAGCCGCATGAAGAACGTCCGGAAGATGCCCACCTGGCGGAAGCCCTCGCGCAGGTTCTGTGTGAAGCAGGGTATGACCGGCACCTTGGCCTCCTGGGCCACCTTGGCAAAGCCGAGTCGATTGCGCCAGAGCAGCTCGTAGTAGTGATCCCCGAACTGCGCCTCGTAGACGCCGCCCGGCGATATCGCCAGCAGATTGCCATCACGCAATATGCTGACGCACGACTGCACCGTGCCGGGACTGACCTGGAACGCCTCCGAGATGGTGCCCCAGCCGGGTATCTTGAACAGAAACCGATCGCCGACCGTATAAATCAGTCGCTCCCTCTGCAGCAGCATGCGCGAGTTCAGATAGTACATATCGATGGGTATCGCGCCATGATAGTAGATGATCAGGGCTGGGCCTTCCCGCGGCACATTGTCCAAGCCGATCACCTCGTAGCCATGATAGATGCGCGCATGCGCATCCCAAATGGCGGCCACAATTTTGCGACCGACGCGCCAAAAGTTACGATCCGTTTGCACAGCTCGCATTATCACCTGCCTGAAGAGAGAGAAAGAGAGAGAGGTGTGTGAGTGAGATAGCTAATATGGGGAATAGTTATATTATATTATTCTTTCTTGAATAACTGTAGACGAATTAGATATTTTACCAAGTTTGGATTGCTTATCTGCCCTAGCTTTTATAGTAATTTTTCGTTCGCATCAAAGTAAGCTTCAGTCATAGATTTTTCCTCCAAATATATAACTATATATATATCTAATATAGATTTTTCCTTAAAGTATATCTTATTTGTGGCCTAAATACAAAATTTGGTATTTTTGACTGTCAAATTGAGCGAGATATTCACAATTGAAATTGGGTGTGCTATACTGATGATCAGATTTTAGCCTATTTTGGAAACTTTTATTAAAAAATGTTGTAAAAAATATTTGCTGAAATTATATAGAATTCAACTTTGCTTGATTTTACGTTGAATGAAACAGAGTCCACTAGAAAAAAAATTGAAGGACTGTAGCTCGAATGATATAGCAAATAATCAACATTAGCGTGGGGCGCTAAGTGTGACGCGCCGTGTATATAGAGAGAGATATGGATAAGTTCTATATAGATATAGATAACAGACATGAGCTCTATAGAGATATAGATGTGGAGCTTAAGGCAAATTGATAAGTTAGATATAATATTTACAGAGATATAGATAACTGAAATGAGTTCTATGTAGATAATATTTATATATTATATCTATTAGATAAATATAGATATCATGAGAGATATATTGAACTAGAATAGCCTCTATATAGGTATAGATAACAGACATAAGCTCTATAGAGATATAGATTAGTAGCTTAAGGTAATATAAAGATTATAGACAACTAACAAGAGATATAGAGATACTACGAAGATAAGGGATTAGACGAATTGATAACTGATATATAGTGTTATAGAGATATAGATAACTGACATGAGTTCTATGTAGTTAATATCTATATATACTAGTTATGTATAAATATCATTAGAGATATATTAAACTATGATAAGTTCTATAGAGATATAGATAACTGATATAATCTCTATGTAGATATAGGCTATTAAGATTATAGCTATATAAGAATTTCTCATACTTTCCGATTTACCGATTTGCTCAATTAAATTCTAATATATATATATAATCCTATATATATATGTATATATCTAAAAATTCTCATGAATTAAGCTGAACAAATTTTGAAGCATATCGAAAATATATATATTTATTTTTATTATATTTTGCTTCGCTACAATTAAAAGTTAATGCTCGCTTTTAACGATCAGGTACTTAAATGTAATAATGCTTGTTGGATTTATGGGTGCTACGGATGGGTGCGTGAGTGCGTGAGTCGGGGCTTATCAGCGCCGGGCACGAGTATTGGTCGCGGGCCGAGTTAATATCAATGGAATTTTGTTTTGCTTGGCCTGCACTTCTCGACGCGCTAATTAATTGCTAAATTGATAATATTATTTAAATTTAGTTTAGATTTGTCTCTTTCTGGGCAGCTGCAGCGCAGCGCCACAGCGTCGTCATTAGAGGCTGGCTGTGGCTGGCTCAGGTGTTATCAGCGCCGCACATGGCCAGCGACTATCAAAATCTCAATTAATCAATGGAGAAACCATATTATTTTTTTGAATTTTTTTGTTTTAAGAAATATTTACGTGCGTACAGCACGATCTTCTGATCTCAGCAGCGGCAACAGGGTCTCTGCACCTGTTCGTGCTGACCCTCAGACCACCCCCAGCGAGTGTTTGGACAAAAGTTTAGCTGATAACATGGACAAATATAACTTGGGTGTGTGTGTGTATCGTTTATGGGCGTGGCAGTGCCACGTTGTTGTCTTATGAATGACTCCAAAAGTCAAACTCAATTTGCATCTTAGCTGCCCTTGAGTAATACACCCAAATTCCACTTCAAGAGGTGAATTGGGATTTACAAGCTTTTGAAACCTTTTTTGGAATTTTTTAGAATTTCTTTAGAGTATTTTCAGCTTAATATATATTATTAGTAAATATTAAATAAGCATGCGCCGTTTTGAGCAGCCTCAATAAAATGCATCTAAGAAGTTCCCCTCTCACCCACATTTTGGATTCGATTGATTTAACGATATATGGAGTGGCAATTGCACTGATATCCCACAGTTACTTGTTATTAACTAGAGCGGCGTTATCTTTAACCAACAACGTAATAAAAATAATATGAAATAGCGAATGAGAGGCAGGCTGGAGCTTAAATACTCTTGTCTATAAATAAGTTATAAAAAAAAAATAAAATAAATAAATAATAAAATATTGTCGATGTAAATTATAAATAAATAATAATTAAAAAATGCATAATTAAAAATATTAATAATAAATAGTCATTAATAAAATTAAGTATATAAAAATTATATATATATATACATATATATATATTAAATTTAATACAAAATATTAATATTATTTATAACATGTAATATTATTATTTATTTTATTTAATTTTAAATATATATATTTTTATTTGTATATATTAATTTTTAATTGTTTAAAAATATTTGTTAAAAAGTTGCTAATAAAAATTAAAAATTAAATACTTAAAATGAAAATATAAAATAAATACAACAAAAATTTCAAACATTTAATGCAATTTCTTGACAAAAGCTTATAGAAGACTGCACTTATATATAATCGATGACAATAGACCTTAGCTACAGATATATATTCACACTAGGGTGCGCCCCTGGCTATAAAGGGTATTCAAAAATGCAACAATTTGTGAGGTTTTTGTTGTGATTTTAGCGCTTATCGCACGGCGTGACGCATGGCCGTAATATGTTGGTCGGCTGCTTGACTTTTTTATTAGATATTCGCTGTAATTATCTGGCGGAGTGTTTGCGCGAGAGACTCATTGAAAGGTTCAGCCGAGCGAACCCTCGCCTAATGACACTGGAATCTATTTGGCCTATCAATAGTCTCGAGTTGTAGACTAAGCTTCTCGTTAATTAGCATTAGAACCGGTTCGAAGTTATTTATTTTTTACATTGCTTAAATGGCTATGGGCGAGAGCTTGTGGAGAGCTTTACGTAAAAAAAACGCTCAGTCAGCCTCAAGTGTCATTCTAGGGGGCATCGAGGGCCAAAGCACTGAAGTGCACGGCTTACTCGAAAGTCAAGCATAGCGTACGACGACTTCGATATCAGAAAGTGCAACGCCAGCATTATTGCTATATAGTATTATTGCCTACATAGACACGGTGTGTACATAAGCCATGACTGTAGAGGCACGTCAGCACTTTTACGGGACCCCACTTACCTGTGCAGCTTGTAGATGAAAAGCACCAAAAATGATATGTAGATAAGCGCGACGAAGACGAGCGGCAGCAGGAATGTTACCATCAGCGGCGTTAGAAAGCGATATAGCCATATCGAATAGTCCAGATCGATGTAGGCGGCTGTAAACATATATATATATAGAGATATTATAGAACAGTTATACATCAGTTATATATATAAATATATATATAGTCGGTACATGTTAGCTACAAATAAATTGACCATCGAGTTTTACGAACAAGTGTTTGGTTTCGTTTTAGATTTTAAAACTTTTTCTAAACTAATTTTAGAGTTTACATTGGATTGGTGATGGGACTCAGCAGCAGGAAATATGGAAATAGAACAAGTGTAAATATATATTTTTGATATATAACTTAGTTTTTTTTTTTTAGTTTCTGAACTATTTTTAGGAGATTTAGTTGAATTAGAGATGGGATTCGGCAGGTAATATCAAAAAGGAAAATATATAAAAATAAATATTTTTTTTAGAACTTTAGAAATTTAAATAAATATTATTGGATTGGATTTAAAATGTGCTAGAAATTATGAGAATGTTATATGGTACTTATGTGCATATATATTATATTATATATAAGTTTTTAAAAAAATTTTGAATTAGTTTTAGCATTTTGAAGAGGATTGAATTGGATATAGAGCTGGGATCCTTACAGGTAAATAGAAAATATCGAGAACAAAAATAATATTTAAATATATATATATTAGTATTGAAATATTTTCCGAACTACTTTTATAGTTTGCATAGGCTTTTATATGATTAGAGTCCCAGAAATCAGTAAATATTTTATATGTAGTAAAATTGTAGTCCTAAAATTTTGATCTATAAAAAACATATATATTTTCAAATTAATAAAAAAAACTTTATTTTTATGAATATTAATATTTGACTGTTCGAAATTAGCCAGAAATATCGCATGAAAAAAGCATATTTGCCAATCGTTGATTTGTTTCACGCATATTCCGCCGCTGACAGTGGAAAGTCTGTAATTCATTTATTTAAGCAAAGAACAAAGTTTAAATTCAAACTGAACTTTCGCTTACTTTTTCGCGCAAAGAAACGAATTTACATAATTAAAAAATAAAATGAATTTGAAATATGCAAAGCAAAGAGACAAGACCAAATATATAGTAGATGGAATATATATGTGTATATTTAAGAAATTTTTATATACATATGTATCTATATATATTTAGATATTGAGATACTTACACAGTATAGTTTGCGGATTCTTAATGAAATTGATTAAAATGTCCATTTTTGAGGTAATTTGTTAGCGGCTGTTTATGGCTGAGGTTTCATGGATAAGGCGGACTCTTGTTCTGTTTCTTTCTTTATTGTTGTTCTTCAGATTGTTGTTGTTGTTGTTGGGGATTTTGTTGGCCAACGATTGCAAATGTTGTCCCAAATTTTCACTTACTTTCTTTATTTGTTTGCGCTTTGCTTATATTTTGGAATTGGAACTGTGCGTGTGGTGGGTTCACGTTCTCACCGGCTCACGTCGCTATGGGTTGTTGTTGTTGTTGTTGTGGTGTCGAACTCAGGTGTTGTTTTGATTGTTGTTGTTGTTGTATTGTTTATTTTTAATGTTCGCTTTGGTTACTACTGTTTGTGTTGTGCTCATTTAAACGATGGCAACTCATTACGGCTGCTCGATGGCGGTCGGTTGGGGTCCGTTAAACATTTACATAGATTTAATGAAATGAACTTGCTTCATTGTTATTGTGTTCTTGTTACGTTGCTTTCGCTATAGCTATTGTTGTTTTGCTTTGCTGCTCGTCCGTCCGCTTGCTTCATAGACAACTGAGGCCGAGCAGCGTCTGCCACATTGTGTTTGTATTGCGGAGTATCGCGGTTAGCTGCTCTTTAACTTAATAATATTAGCTGCTGAGCTCCAAAGTATTGCACGAGAGCTATTTGTTTTCATTGTTGTGTTGGGCTAATATCGATGACACTATCGATACCGCCACTGATGGCACACAAACAGCTGGCAACGCTCAGCTCAGCTGCTCACTGCTTGGCTGCTCATCTGGTGTATATCTGTGTCGATAGTCCACAAACTATCGATATTAATCAAAACATATTCTGAGGCAGTGGCTGCACGTGTTCGATTTGGCATTTTGAAAATTATATTCTTGTGCATAGTGCGTCGCACTAACATTTTCCGAAAATGGGCAAGTTTCGTTCGAAATTGAAACGCCATGGCAAAGGCAAAACCTGGAGCAAAGGCGAATCGGCCGTATCGAATCCTAATCAAATGAAACATCGTCTTAAGGCAAAGTCGCGCTTTTTCCAGCCAAATTTAAATCTGGGTAAGTCGAATGCAATGCGCCACATGAATTTAAGTGAGTGATTTAAAAACCCAGCCTCAGCGGGCTCTGCCAATGGACTCACCATGGAGGCCGTGCACAAGCACGAGCAGCGCCAGGCCTACAATGCGGAGACTACTGTGAATGATGTAGCCGGCAGCCTGATGTCCTTTACGCTGGAAGATGACGATGGCATGACTGGCACCGGTACACAGCCAGGCACCTTCAGGACCTTCCAGACCTTTGCCTCCAACTACAGCAGTTGCAGCAATGTGAGCTTCAAGAAGCTGCTATCCGGCTTCCGTGCCTCCTCCGATCTGCACAAGGAGATGTTGGCCATTCTAAGCGCCTTGACGGAAATAATACGCGAACGTGGCGGCAACGAATCATCTACCGAATACTTTTTACTACTCGTCAGCCAAATCGAGGCAGCCAACGAGGAGCGCGACATCATTGCCGGCGTCGCCCTGCTCTCGATGGGCATCAAAACTGTGCCAGCGCCGGTGCTGCGGAAGCGATTTGATCAGACAGCCTCAACGTTGCAACATCTATTGAAGCGCTTCATCGAATCCAGCAATCAATCTATGATTCGATATGTAAGTGGTTTTACTATACCCGATTCGGAAAACTAAAATTTGATTACCTTTCCAGCTGATTGGATGCATGTCTGTGCTGTTGCGTGCATTGGATTCTACGACCTGGACGTACAGCTCGACGTTTCAGTACTTTGATGGGCTGCTCGTCTTCACCATACACTCGAAGCCGAAAATACGCAAAGCGGCACAGCATGCCGTCGTCTCGATCATACATGGCAGCTGCTTCATGCTGCCACCACCACAGGCTGCTGAAGGCGAGGCGCCACAAGAACAGACACCAAAGACCAAGCATCATCCGGCTTGCACTCGTGTAACGAAGTTCTGTTTGGCACAGTTCAAGCCCGAAATATTGGCCAATAGCCAGACGACAGTGCTGCATACGCTCGCCTTGCTCAAGGATACGCTGTCCGCCTTTCGCACCCAGGACATACTCACTGTTTGCGAGCATCTGCTGTCCATAATGACGGTGGCCAATGTGATTGTGCGCACCAATTGCTTCCAGGCGCTGCACGCGCTCTTCCTCTCGCGCAGCACTAATCTGAATGCAACGTTGTGCGCCAAGCTGCAGGTGGCCATACACGAGTATCGGCCAGATCGCACCGATGTGCGTCAAACACTTGCCTGGATCACGGTGCTCAAAGAGGGGCATCAGCATTTGGCCACTTTGGAGTTGGATATGTGCATGAAAGCGCTTCCGCGGCTCTTTGATATCTGTACAGCAGATCTTTGGCTGTCGGAGTCTAGCGAACTGGTCGTTGGCGTCTCCAATTGCATCAAGGAGTTGCTGCAGGATTGTGTGTCGCGTGCCTGTGCCACAAAGGAGCTGGCCGACCAATATCGTCTGTATGTTGCCAAGATAATCGGCTCCCTGCACAAGGTGCTGAATGCACCATTCGGCGAGATCTCCAAATATGTTATACTCATATTCTCCATTGTGTTCGAGGCGTGTGGCAAGCACTTTGGGTAAGATCGTGAATGAATCTATATGTATATCAATTAATATCTTCCTATCAAAGCTCCGAGCTGATGCCCTCGTTGACAACCATTGGCCAGCGTTATGACAGTCAGGGCGCCTTGCGTCTGCAGATTGAACACACGCTGATCAGCGCCATCAAGGCACTTGGCCCAGAAATGGTTTTGCGTGCTCTACCACTGAGCGATGCCAGCGGCGATGTGTGCCTGGAGCGTTCGTGGCTGCTGCCTTTGATGCGTGAGGGCGCCAATGGCGCCAGTTTGCAGTTCTTCATGGATCACGTTGTGTCGCTGGCCCTGAAGAGTCAGTCGTATTGGCGCATGTATTCGGCCGAGGAGAACGTGTCCAAGGCTCACATCTATGAACTGTTGTGCTGCCAGCTATGGGGTCTGTTCCCTGGCTTCTGTCGGCAGCCACGCGATCCGGAATATTTGTGTAAGCTGGCGCCAACGGTGGGCGATGCTTTGCAGCACAATTCGGAGTTTCGTGCGCCCATCTACGATGGCCTGTTGGAGCTGCTGGATGATAGTCAGAGCCCGGAGTGCCATGCGGCTATTGGTCAATATGCGCGCAACTTTCTGCCGCGCCTCTTCAACATCTACACACAGAAGCCCAACACGAGCTACGAGGGAGATCAACGCAAGCGTTGTCTGGACGTCATACGTGCCTATATCGCTCGTGCTCCGGCCGAGGTGCAGACTCAGCTCTTCGAGAGCGCCCAAAGCCTGCTGGCGGCCAGCACAGTCGGAAGCTTCGAATATGACGCCTACTTTGACATCAATGCGGCGATTGTGCGTGTCCAGAACTGTCGCGGCATCGAAGCCTACTTCGAGAAGCATATGGCGCCCGTGCTGCGCAACGACAAATCCAAGTTGGTGTCGCGCGACGAACAGAAGCTCAAGAAACAGCAACGCAAGACATACGAGTGAGTAATGGGTGTGGCAGACTGATCAAACCAGGATATTCATGCTTGTTCATTATCCTTTTAGATTGCTGCGCGAGCTGATGACCTCGGAGCTGCCTTCATGCCAGAAGTTCACGCGCAAAAATTGCATTTTACTGCAACAGATTCTGCTCGAAGCTTTCAATACCACCTGCAGTGTTTGTCAGGCCTCGCGTTTGTAGTAAGTTGGGGTCCAGATATGGCATGATTATATACATCTTTGCTGAGAATAGTAATAACATCTGTACAGAGGTGCTCTGGGTATCTGACATGCTCGGCCAAGGAGAGAGGGAGAGAACCCTAAACCTAAGTTGCACGCATGAACTATATTCACATCACTCTGTCCTTTTCTATGCTAAGTAACCTCTCTATTGGCGTCTCTTTCTAACTATTTTATATCCCCCCACAGTTGTTTGAAATCGTTGCTGGACTGCCGCAGCAAGTTGGCCTACAACGATCAGCTGGTGATGAAGGCCATACCGGAGGCGGTGCTTAACTACAAGGAGTTCTCGACGCGCAAGGAGCAGGTGGCCGAGCAGCTTATTAGCCAGATCGTGAATCTGTATCAGGAGGCTGGCAAGATCAATGAATTCGTGGACATCCTAACAGCTGGTTTCACAGGCGACGAATCCTTGATCACCAACACTATCCTCGCCTTCCGTGCTGTGCTGCAGCAACAGGGCCAACATCTCACTGTCAGCACCTTGGAATTCGTGCTGGATCAGGTTTCGGTGTTCATAGTGCAGAAGTCACGACATCAGGCCGAGGCAGCCGTTGCCTTTCTCATTACATTCATTAAGGTGATGCCCATACCGCTGGTATCCAATTATTTGGAGACAATTGTAAGTGGAAGCTCATTGGTTTGTCTTTGACTATATCTAGTCTAATCGCTGCTCTCCTGCAGATGCGTTCGCTTTCAGCCATGACCAAGGATACGAAACGTTACTGCCGCATACAAATTGGATATTTCCTCAAAAAGCTGTGCAAGCGCTTTACCACGGAGGAGCTGGCGCGCTTTGTGCCCGGACAAGACGAGGTCACACATCGCCGTCTCAAGAAGATACGCAAGCAAATGCGACGTGATACACGCAAGAAGCAGAACGAAGAAGCCCAGGAGGAGAGCTCCGATGAGGAGCTCGTGAATAATTTGGACCAAAAGAGTTATACGTAAGACTTGAATTTAATATCTAATCCTAGGCAGCTGTGGACAACAATTATCTATTTGCAGCATCGATGACATCTTGGCTGATTCGGACTCGGATCTGCCAGAGGACATGGACACCGAAGACGGCGGCGCAGGGGCCACGAATCGCACGGCTAAGTCAAAGGCTAAGTCAAAGCAAACGCGCAGCACTTACATACGCGAGGATGCCAATGAGATTGTCGACCTGGCCGATCTCAAGTCCATTGGCAATGTGCTGAGTAGGTTCAATCAGCTAAGCTCAACTCGCTTTACTCTCTAATGTGGCCTTCTGTTTCCTTAGCAAGTGGCTCAGCTTTTGCTGCTGCTGCTGCGACTGACAAGCAGGCCAAGTTGAAGTCGCAGCTGCCCAATGGTGGCTTTAAGACCGCCGAGGATGGACGTCTCATCATCAGCGACAAGGCGCTGCGCGGCCAGAAAGACGACGCCAGTGATGATGACTCCGACAGCGATGACTCTTCGGCTGATATCGGCCATGAGCCGGGCGGTGGCAATCCCAAGCGCGGCATGGAAGAGGATTCCAGTGATGAGGAGGATCTACAGAAGGCAACGGGCACCAAGCGCAAGCGACAGGCCAGCGATGCATTGAGCATGCGCTCGGGCAAGACAAGCGCCAGCACACGCAAGGGTATACATCGTCTGAATGCTACCGCCAGTGATGCCATGTCCGTCAAATCCAGCAAAGTCCCTGGCAGCGAGTACAGCAGTAAAAAGGCCAAGGGCGACATGAAGCGTCGCGGCAAATTGGAGCCCTATGCCTACATACCACTCACACGGAACACCTTAAACAAACGGTAAGTCAACAGGCCAAATATTGACTCAATCAATAGAATAATCAAAAAACACTTTTGTTGATTGCAGCAAACGGGCCTTGAACTCGCGCAAGTTCAAGCGCACCGTGCGCGGCGCTGGCGGCGATGGGGGCGAGACGGCAACTGGACAAGCGATGCGCGGCGCCGGGGGCAGAGGCAAGCGCGGACGTGTTACCAAGAATTACAAATAGGCGACAATCGTGGTGGATCGTAAAGATAACCAGAATCATTTGTTTAATTCGCTATAACTATACGAAGAACACACACAATATATATATAAATGTTTATATACCGATCTTAATCATCATGCGAAGGAAACACTCTGAAGCGTCAAATGTGAATATTTCATAATTTACAACTATTATAAACAAATGTGCTGAAAAAGAATGAAACTTGTGAGCTGTTTATGATATTAAAAACTCAATCGCATGATTTGATAACATATATATTTGTTTCTTTCAATATCTTATGCAACTATATGAGTGGTAGATAATCGCATGGTTTTATAATATATATATATATATATATATATATATATATATTTGTTTAATATCTTTTGCAATGATAATCTCTTTTAAAGAGATAATATATATATATATATATATATATATATATATATATATATATATATATATATATATATATATATATATATATATATATATATATATGCATTTTGTTCGATATCTTATGCAATTATCATATCTTATCTCGTTCATAGAGAATCGTTTGATTTCTTCTTTTTTCAATATCTTATGAGAGTTTGCTTAATATTAAATTTTATATTTAGTCTTTAAGCACATTTAATAAACACATTTTTGAAATTTTATTTTCTATTACAAGGCATCTTTTTATATTATTATTATTTAGTTATATATGTATATATTTATTTTATTTTTCAACAGTTTTAGTTTTCATATTTTATTTTATATTTTGTATATATTTTTTATTAAATATATCTCAGCAAAACTCAAGGTTCGACTAGCCATAATATTCTATTGTCTGCTCGAGTCGTGTGACGCCAGAGATCATCAGGTGGCACTTACAAATGGGATTATTTATTTGATATAAAACTTAGTAGCAAGTCACCTAATAGCACCTGTCTGTCTGTCTGTCTGGGCTTTATCTACATACAATATCTCGCTGGCTTCTTACGGCCGCAATTATATGGTTTATAACTTGGTTCTTGGCCTGTTTTTATAGTAATAGTGCTTAGACATATACAAATGAGCGAGTATATATTTAGTTGTAAATTAAGGCTAAGATCTATTTAGCTAATTTTGGTTACAGTCTTTAACGGAATATATTTATTTAGGATTTTCAGATATTTGAAGCTGAGTTGAATTTTATTTAAACATCAATGAGTTGAGCTTGGCTTTGAGTCGTAGTTTTAGCTTTAAGTTGTATTGTTCAGTTTTGTTTTCCATAGGTTTACAGCCGTTCGAATGCATTCAGTAAAATGGAAATAATATTTTAAGCGAACTGTTTTTCGATATGTGTGCGCTCCCAGTCGCCGCTGGGGTCGAGGCCACGCATGGTCTCCTCAATGAAATGCAGCTTGTTGTTGGCATCGACCAGGATGAGGGAGTGGGTGCGACTGCCGTAACTGTGCTCCGAGATGTGCACGTTGAGTGCGCTCAGGCCCTCGCCCCAGCTGGGCGCACGTCGCTCCAGCTCCGGATCGGGCCAGAATTTGTGTTTGTTTTTCAATAGCTGGAGCAGCTCGGCGCTCAATGTCTCCACATCCGATGTGCCGAACTCATTCACAATCTGCTCGAACTGCTTGCGGCCGTATTGCACCTTCTCGAACGGACTGTTGGGCAGACTGTTGCCGAAGCCATAGCATTGGCCCTGCTCGAAGGGCACCAGTGTGGGCGGCACATTGCTCAGCAGGTTGATTTGAGCGGGCCCATCAGAGCTGAAAAGCCAACGAAAATATATATTAGATTAACAGTTAATTTGAATCTTCTAGAAACTTCCACTCAATTTCGTACATACTCAACTACCTCACTCACTCGCATTCTCACTCTCATTACGGGACTCGGGTGTCAACAGGTTGCTATACTCACGCACACATACAAATGTTAACGCATGTGTGCGAGCAAGCGCATCTCGCAAAAATTATTCCCATCCCTAAAGTGAACTGAGACCAACAAGTGAGAGTAGACAAAAAACAAAAAAATAGCTAACTGTTGAGCAAAATCTGATCTCTCACTCGATCTTAAGCGAAGAAGAGAGTAAAGGGCATGAGCAAATATGAGTGGGAGGCAGCCTGCTGCAGTTGCATACATACATACATATGTATGTGCATATGTATACATTGAGCCATAGGATCTCTCGCTCGATCCCATAAAGTCTTATGCGAGCAAAAGAGTAAAGGGTACGAGCAAATGAGAGCCTGCAGCAAGTGTTGCCAATTTAGCTATTTTAACATCAATTCTCGGCGGGAACTATAGATATTTATCAATGACTAACTCATGTTTTTTCGAGTTTATAATTTTGGACTAGCCATCACTGGCTTCTTTCACTAGTTGATCTAGCTGGATCTGATCTAGTTGCCAACACTGCCTGCTGCAGATCTAACGGCACACATATACATACATACACAATATATTGAACCCTTGCACTTACCCAATCTCAATTGATACAAAATTGAATGCACTGTATTTGGTGCAATCCACCAGCAAAGAATGATTATAATTAACAATATTGTGCTCGGTGTCCGTTTGACGCACGTAGTTGGCCACGATCATGCCGCGTCCTAATAAGAAATGTTCGTTATTTGTTTGGCGTTCTTTGTGTTCTTGGCAGCTGTTCTTGGTATTATTATGCGGTTGCAAAATGTTTTTGTGCGCTTCGAAACAAAAAAAGTTCGTGAGTTAACAGTGTGTGAAGGAAGTTATTGTGAATGGATGGGGTTAATGGCTGAACTTTGAGTCTGTGCGTGTGTGCGAGCGTATGTGCGTTTGTGTGTCTGTGTGTGAGCGTATGTGCGTGTGTTGTGTTATGTTTACCGACTGCATTGCGGGGCTTTGGCTCGCCAGTTAGATTGAGCAGCGCCCCAACTTTGAAGACGCCCTTTCCACTGCCAATAGCCAGCCAAGTGCCACCCTCACGTCCTGGCTCCAGATCAATGCCTACAAAAATATGAAATATTTCATGAAATGTCAAAATTCTCAGCATTCGTACTCACCTCCATAAACATGCTCCCCGTCTGACCATTTGGCTGCAGTTTGTGTGTCGCGGGCAAAGAACTCGTCGCGATTGGAGGCCAAGATGAGTTTATAGCCATTGGCATTTGGCTGTGAATTCGCGTAGAAGAATATGACACACATGCTTGACACTCACTCGAAATTTGACTAGCTTCTGTTCTTAATAATAAAGACGTTGGAAAACGAATTAAGTCAGTCTCTCTCTCTTTGTTTTGCTATTGTTTATCAGGAAATTATCGCTGACTCGGAATTATCTTATCCGTGCCACGCTCCGCGATTGCAATTGCCCGTATAAACTTAGCGATGGCACCGCATTAAGTTTATCCGACACTTGGTTAATAAATATGCATTGTATTTAGTAATTAAATCACACTCGCCTGTATGTTTGTTCCTTTTTTTGAAAACTTTTGTTTTTAGTTTATTTTTATTTTTTAAATTTGCATTGTCAACTACTGGTAAAGTTGCCAGACAGTCGATTAACTATCGGCGTTACGCAAACTTATCGATAGCTTGTTTTGCTTGCTCAGCCCTGGCACATGGTCAACTGTCTAGGGTCCGGCAACGCCGCTCAACCAGTTGAATGCAAATGGGCCAGCGTCGTACTAGAATTTGATCAAGTATTTATGTTATTTTTTTCAAGTGCAAAACGTGTGTTAATTTACAAAACTTATACACGGGAATAGTGCATACTATGTAGCACAGTTTAAGCATAAAATGCATGTACCGCAAGCTAGACTAGACCTTAATTTAAAGAAATTTCAGACACACATACCTAAAAAACCAACGCACACAAACGCGCAACGCGTGCATAAACATATGAGCAAAGCATAGAAAAAAAACACCAACACAACAATACAATAACAATAACGTGAACAGCAAAGCTAGTGAAATAGTGAACAATAATATAATTGATCAAATATACGACTGAAACGAAGGAGGGAACTCACGGAACCAGAAGCGAGCCAGGCGCGATTTTCTTCGTCGTTGTCCCTGCGTCAATATCGTGAGTGAGAGACAGAGAGGGAGAAAAAATTGTTACTAAAAATAGCAATAAATAGACAAAACCCCGCTAGTCGCTGACGTTTGCTTCTTTCGGACTTTGGGCCTTTGCCTCCGTTTTGACAGTTACCGTTAGCCTGTTGGATCAAGCAGCAGCAGCAAATAAAATTACAACAAAAATACAACTATAAAGTGAAATTACGCTAGTTTTGGTTTTTGTTTTCGTTTTTTTTTTTGTTTTTGTTTTCGTTTTCTGTTTTGTGTTTGCTGCGTTTGTTTGGACACGAAATAAGAGCAGCAGCAGCAGCAACAAAAACAACATCAACATCGAAAGCAACAACAAACACGGATCAACACAATGCTCTTAAAATTCACCAAAACCAGTGGAGCCGGCGGCGCGGGTTCGGGCACCAGTTCATCGATGCAAACGACCACGACGTACGCGGTGCGCGGCGGAACAGGTTTGTTGTTGTTATATTATCTTATTTCTACACTTTGGGACATCATTTTATATTTTGCCCTCGCTTTTACCTGTGTACCTTTAACTTACATTCCAATACAGGCCCGTGTGTGTGAGTGTATACTCATACATACACATATGCATGCATTTAAGAGTCTTGATAACGGTACATTTTGACTACAATGGCAAACGATAATAATAATAAATAAAAGTGAGCAACTTGAGTTAAGAAAATTGTTTGTCGCTTTGCCGTTGATTTGTGTGTTGGCTGTTTTCCCTCCTCTTCTGTTTTATTATGTCAATGTGGGCGCATCCAAGAAACCCCATCGCATTGGCCGTCATCTATGTACACTTCAAAGCATCGACAGCGTTGCACAGTGGGTCAATGCAATGGGTTTTGTGAGCAATTTAATACCTATCGTAAATATAATAAATACTTAAAATATATGCCATAACTATTATTTTTTATTAAATATACATAAAATAATTAAACTATATATATATTTTTTTTCAATATTTAATATATATATAGTGATCTATATTACGATGCTTAAAGATTAATATATCTTGAATAAATTAAAAATAATAATAATAATAAAAAAAAAGTAATAAATAATAATAATCAAAATCCTTACTGATCTATAGTAAAAATAATTCAAGCTTTAATTTTGAATTTTTGTCTATATTGAGACTTGAATCTTTGATAATATTATATAATAATTTAATATAAAAATAATAAACAAATAAATAAATATAAAGGGTATATATCTTAACTTCAACGATTACAAACCATTCCAAATAATGCCCTGTCTCAATGACAAATTTCCCTATTCATAAACTAAAACTTCTTTAATCAATAACTTCGTGCCACTGTGCGACAGCGACGTTGACAGCACGATGTCCGCTTTGTTGACTATATTGAGTATTTTCAGAGTATTGGTCTTTATGTATGTACATATATACATACATATGTATAATTGTATGTATGTGTCTATAATTTTGTCGGCTGGGTAAGGTTGTTTGCGTAGCTTTTGCGTAGGCCACTCGGCACACGTGGCAAGTCCAACAACAACAATAACAACCAATTAAATGTAAACATAGAAGAGCTCGAGCATTAAATACCCTGCACGTGCTCTAGATAAATAGAGTATCTCAAATATGAAAAATATAAATAATAAAAATAAAAATATAAATATAAATAAAAATATGAATATGAATATAAATATAAATATAAATAAAAATAAAAAACAATAGTTTGAATCGCATATACTTTCATTAGCACTGATGACAGGGTATATATCTCAGTATATATAGTAGCAACAATTATAGTGGGGCCCTTGGCCGCTTTATTGATTAAAAAGCATAATAATAATGGTTCAAAAGGATCCATTGGTGCTGCCACTTAACGATGCCTGTCGATTTGAGTGTGTATTTTGTGCTCGAATACCGTTATGTCCTGTGTCTGTGGACATTCCGCTCCTCGGTGTTGTTCGACAATGTTTGCCAATGTTCAGTTAATAGAATTGAATAGTGTCTACAAGGTCGTGGGTGGGCAAAGGGTGGCTCAGTCGGCCACCTGTTGCGCTGCCTGTCGCAGTCCTTGACAACAGCGACATTAGCTAATGCAAGACAGGATACAATAAGACACCTGCCAGCTACTTCAATCCACTTTTATCCTAAGCTTCGCTACGTGCAGTTTGATTATTGCCAATGCTCAAACGATTTTAATGCAATCAGAGCTAATCCTATTAGTAAAATTGGATTCCATTTTGAGATGAAATATATAGATATGTATATATATATATATATATATATATTTGGTAGGCAGAAGGCTTTTATGCTTTGAAATGCCTCTCAAGATATATTGAACTTCAATTAGTTAGCTAGTTTTATCAGTTGTCCAGCTCAGAAGATATCTGCATCATATCCCACAAGATGCGTATCTTTGGTGCCTGTAGATCTCGGTTATAGTGTATATAAGCTCAGATATTGAAAACTGTAGCTTAAGGCAAGGTGCAGATCATCTTTTAGTCGGGTTTACCCAACTGGAGCACATGCAAATATCCTTAGTGGAAATCTTTGTTGTTTCCGTCAGGCGGGGGAACTTTCCCGACATGTTTTCTATAATCGTGAGATCTGCAGCGCTATTAATCATACAGTATATATATATCAACTGGTTAGGAATTTAACTATATTTCGCTTAAGTTACACACGATATTTTTTTTTTAATTCTGCATGACGTTTGCACTGTCTTTGACTCCGTCTTGCTCTCTCTCTCTCTCTCCCGCTCTGTCTATCTCTCTCTGTCAAGTCTCGTGATTTGAGATAGTCAGCAATCGTCGACGACAAGTTCGCCTTCATAGTCTGTCATCTGCTCGCCGCCACTGGCCCCACCCCCCTGTCTGGCTATATTAATGCAATTTTCTGCTCGCTAGATTAGTTAATGATCGAGGGGCGTTGTCGCGACTTTGCTTTTCAGGTTATATTGGTATGCAAAGCTATAAAGGCACATAAAAAAAAAATAAAATAAAAACAATGGTCGACTAAGCCATACTCTGTTCAGTTGGGTTTCAAGAAGTTGCAGCTGCGGTTGGTATGCAGAGAAGTTAGCTCGAAGTGTATGGTAGGATAGCTTATACGGATAAGAGATTGTTGTTATATATATACTTCTTTGAAATGAGTTGAAGGGGTATATACATTTTGTTCAATTTGCTGGGAATTGAAGCTACTTGAAATTGGTTATATAACTTGAAAGAAACCCTATATAACTATATGTTTATCTGAGATGATTGAGATGAGAAAATTTATTAAAAATTCGTATTAATTATTATTATTATGAGTCCTAAATTTCTCAATGATCTGTTCACTTGACATGTTCATGCTAGAGCATGCTTAAACTTGCAACAGAGCATCGTGCAGTCGGCGAGGCTTAAGTGTTGCGTTCTCACCTGTTGTTCTTAAACATATGATTGTACGGCATATATCATGTATTTTTAATATATATATTTATCATCTATAGTGAAGGTATGTGTATATATTATATATATATATAAGCATATATATACAAGCATATATATGTATGTATATAAACAATATTTTTTTGGCGAGCCCACCTCAATCAAATCGCTGTTGCGGCGTTTACAGCCAGGCGAGCGAATAGTTCAGACGTCTCATATGGAAGTCGACAATGCATTCATTATTAGATATTCGTATTGTGTTACCACATGCAAGTGTTATTGTTGCTATTGTTGCTGCTGCTGCTGCTGTATTTGCCCCCCTTCTAAGTCGGCGAATGATCAGAGTCAGCGTCAAAACAAAATGATTAGTGCTCATTGTTGTTGTTGCTGTTGTATTTTTTTCGCTATTGGGTTTTACCTAGTGCTCGCTTTAAATTAATTAAATACTCTACGTTTTTTTTGTGTTTTTGTTTGCATTCATTAACTTTTTGTGTGTGTTTGTCCGCATGAGTGTCTGCTGAGTTTTATGAGTCAATATGAAAGCTTTTTGGCCGATGAAATATTTCAATATAAATTGCTATTATAATATATATATATATATATATATATATATATATATATATACCTGAAATTGTGAGTGTTTGACTCTCTTTATAGGGTATTTAATGAAGCGTGTGTCTTAGCTTTTAACTGTTGTTCTTAACTGGGCTAATACATATATACAGTTGATGTAGGCAAATAAATACAATGGCATCAAAGCTAATAAAATGTAATGAACATCTTTATGGCAATCGCATAAACCGATTTTAGTGAGTCCGTATTCGTATATATAAATGGCGATAAATGACTCAAGATGAGCTGAAGCGAAGTGTAGACCGAAGACGCATTCCAAACCGATGAGAAATCAAATATGAATGGAAAAGGAGCAGAGATAATCAAGTTGGGCTCCTAAAGTTAAGTTGGGAGTTGTCACTGTGAATAAAACTTATCAGAACTAAGGCTAAGCAAATCATGAACATAACTCTGGGATTGGGTATCCTAAATACTATATAAATAAATAAAAATATTAAAGGAATAGGAATAATAGTTGTGTGTAGTTTGGCTCGGGACTTCAATCGTAGGTTTGGCTATCTATTACTTTGTTAGCATTAACTTTAACATTCATTTTAAATTTAACTTAAATGTTAAAAGCTAACACTTACTTGTATTTTTGACGTTAAAGTTTACTTTGACTTAAACGTTAACTTCAACCTAAACGTTAACTTTAATGCTCACTTTAACTTCAACTTTAACGTTTCCTTTAACTCAACGGTTTCTTCAATTCAACCTAACATTACTGTAACTGATAAGTTAACGATAACTTTAAATCTTACGTTAACTTTAACTTTAACTTAACGTTAACTTTTACTTTAACTTCAAGTTTAACGCTAACGTTAACTTGAACCTTATCTTTAACTTTAGCTATAACTCTAACTTTAACGCTAACTTCAACTTTAACTTTAGCGTCAATATCCTCTCTAAATACGGATTTGCGAAATATAGTTAGATAAATCAGAGATTGAAACAAAATTGATTTACTTAAAGTCTAGAGTTCTCTATATTATTTCAATTTGATTTTTGATAAAGAATAAAATTTAATTCGTAGTTTTGGTTAAGGCATGTCATTCGCTTCGCCACCAAAAAGTTAGTCGGCGTAAAGGTCGTCTCAGCTCAGTTCGTCGTCGAGCTGGGGGTTGTTGGGCGGCGGGCGAGTTGATCACTCTTAAATTGTCTTACGTTGGAGTTAGTTTCTAAATTATTGCGTGCTCGTGTGGAAATAATACTATTTGTTGTCGTCATTTCACATGAGCGATAAATTCCATTACATTGCCCGATTATTATATGCCGTAGTCGCCAACAACAACAAACAACAACTGTCTAAGGTCAAAACGCAACGCTGCAAAATGTTTCTTGGAAATTAATCGTGTCTATTACAAACGCCAATTGGCTATTATTGACGGCTTGGATGCCCCGGAAATGCCGCAAGTGAAAAAGGTAAAAAGCCAGGTAAACACACATTGTCATCGGGCGATCGATGCCGGTTTGTGACTCCCCATATAGCCGGTTTTATATTTTATTACTTCCAACACTCAACTGCAGTTCTAATACCAGCAAATGTTAGGGTATCCGAACTAAATCGTAGGTTTCTGTCTCTGCTCCAAGTGCAATTTTCATCTGCCTCGTAATGATAGTTAGGAAAATTCTTTGCCACAATCTGAATCAAATTTAGAATGATTACGAAAAGAATTTGTAAACGAGACATTCGAGATTTCAATCATTTCAGATTGATCGCTCAGTTAGAACAGCTTCTATACACGTTTCTTGCACCGCCTAAGGCTATAGACCTCGCGACGGAAGTTGTAAGCAGTCTGACGTCAATTCTGAACAATCGACACTGCGGTGTTAATTTTTTAAAATTCATTTATTATTTTAATAATCAAATAAAAACGATTTGAATTTAGATGCGAACTCTCTATATTAAATTATTGTGGAGAGACGAAAAAAAAACAAGAACAAAATACTTGGCAGCTGGGTGAGGGCAACTAATAAAACATACCATAAAGAGTTAAAGATTTGTCTATCCATCAGCACGAGCTCAGGTCGGAACAGGAACTTCCTTTTAAAGAATTTTGTGGTTTTGTTGTTAATGATATAATAATAATTATATTCCTATGCTAGGTATCTCCCAGTCGGATACTTTTTGTTGAATTGCTCGAAACTAATAAGTATTCTTATAGACTTTAGAGACACTATAAATATTATTTATAAAATATATATTATAACTACATGCTGGGTATCTCCCAGTCGGATACTTTTTGATTGGAATGCACTTGTTTTTGATATTAAAAATATTTTTCTCAAATATTTTTGGAATTCTAATTATAATTAATGATATTTTTGTGGCTGGGACTTATAAACATTTTATTTATTTATGTTTTGTGATTAATTATTTGCCTTAATTAAATGAGCTTTTGGTTACATAAGTTATTTGATTCATTTTACTCATTTATTTGGGGGTTTTTGGGATTCCCACGAATGCAAATTTCATTTAAATTCGAGCTCAAATTCTTTGGCTTATTATGCCTAAGTCTATATAATTGTTTATTTATACATTCAAAGAGATATTGGTAAAAAATAAAGGAAGAATCGGTTTTTAGCAATACTGCAAAAGTTTCAGTTTCAATAGCAATAGAGAAAAGTTGACAAGCAAAAAAAAAAATATATATATATACATAATATCAACAAATCGAGCCTCAGCCCAGCCTTCAATTAATAACAAATCGAGCCCTCCCCCATTTGCCACGGCCGGGGGCAGAGGTAGACTGAAAATGTGCAAACAAACGACGAAATGAAACTGAGCCTGAGCCGCGTTATCAACGGCTCTCGCTAACTATGATTATTTGGGCTATCTGAAATGGCTTACTGCCAGCCATTTAGATATTCGTAAGTTATTTGTTTTTGCTGATTATTCGTGATTGTTCTTTACTGTCGATCTTAAAGTTGTGATTGGACAACAAACAAAAATCATAAATTAGTTTTATCCAATCAATAAATAACTGTTTTCAATCCATAACGTTTGCTATATCGTTGATCATAATTTGTTATCATGAATTGTGCAAGTCAGAACTATATATATTTTATTCTAAGATCATGAAAATCAGACTATATATGCCCTATATATAGCGATACCTGTGTATCTTCGTTAGCTTGAATTGATCTCATAAGTATGAGAACTAGATTCGATAATAAAGTACTCAGATACAGCTATAACAACTGTAAAACAAGTTTATTTCAAATTTTTTACCCAGTTTGAATGAAATTCAGTTATTTGACCATATTTTGTTCATTGCAACTGCTTGAGTCATCATCAAATGGCTTTTATAGCTTCCACTAGACTACAGAAAGATAAGAAACTTTGAAAATTTGTATAGCCCCAAAACGAGAAACTCTCTCTTTGATTAGGGTATCTCAAAGTCGTTCACTTCCGAGAAGCGCGCTTTTAATTGTGCTCTCTGTGTGTGTCAGTTTAGAACAGCTAAAAAATAAGATCACGTGACGCCTAATGTGGGTGTGTATCATCTACCAAAAATCGGTAAAACTGATTAATGGACATTTATTATTATGCCTACATTATGTACATACATATATGTATGTATGTATGTATGTATGTACCTGTATACCTTTGTATTAGACGATATTGATAAACACGCTCATGAATGTTTGTTCCTTTCTTTAATATTGACGTGCTAAACGAGCCAGTTTATGTTGTTGTTGTTGTTGTATTCCATTCATCTAACAAATTATCAAAGCACGCCCCCTTGCCAAATTTGTGGAGCCTCTCAATCGATTGCAACTGACAATTGTGAGCGTATTGGCTGTCAAGGTGTAATAGAGCGAAGTGGGCGTGGTTGAGTCAATAAAGCGTGTGTATGTATGGATAATAGCACTTTGAAGCGGCTCACCAGCTCTTTGATAACTATTATATATATATATATTCATTATATATATTATATATATATATAAAACTGCAATAATTTAGGGTTAGGGTAACTCCAAGTTGAGCACTTCCAACCGAAGTATTTATTTTGTGTTTCTTCGTCTCTTTGAGAGATAATAACGCGAACGATAGCAGCTCTAGAAAAGTAAATAAGCCTGAAAAAAATACATGTAAATTAAAAACATTTGATTAAATTAATTAAGTTGAGCTTTTTTTATTATTTTATTTTAATAGCTGGCACGCACTATTTGTGTTAGTTTTGTTCTTCCTCTTTGTTTGCATAATGAGCGTTATGAGCTATGATTACCCCATTATAATCGTCGCATGGCATTATCAGTTTTGGCACCTGTGCGTATTTCATTTCGATGACTCAACCCGCAAAAATGTCACAGAAAGAGGTGCAAATTAAATTTTAATGGCCATCTAATTAGTTGACAAATACAAAAAAAAAAAAAAATATATATATATATATATATATATATATATATATAAATGTAAAAAAATAAAATGAAATATAAAGAAAATAAGTCCAAGCAACAGCAGCCGAAAGGTAAATCTCATTGCCGATTTTTCGCTCTCTCTCGCTGTCACTCTCGCCTGCTCGACTCGACTCGACTCTGGCTGCCTTTACAATCATTTTCTGCGTCGTCTTTTTGCGTTCTATATGTTTTTCTTATATTTGTTTACAATTCAAACACACACACACACATACCGTATTTGTTGTTGTTTTTTATGCGCAAGCGCCACAAAAAATTAACAATAACAAAAGCAAATGGCAATAATAATGAAACGCGCTCTCAAGGTTGCAAGCATTGTTGCTAATTTTTCATTCAGTCGAACAGTAGTCGAATAGACGCCTTAAATCAAATTCTTTTAAATCATGTGGAATTTTGAATTCAGAACTATATAAGCGCATGTCTATGTATATATGTATATAGATGCGCAAATAGTTCAACTGAAGCAGTTGAGATGGGATAAACATGAAGGAGGAGCGAGTGGATAAGATAGATATGTAGATACACTTAAAGAGCAGAATTTTGTATTGAAAATCGCCTTTCTTTGCAATTCTCATAGATAATTTGTACTGTTTGTAGTTTCCATAATTTAAATGTGGATTCAAAAATCATTTAAATACTTTAGGCTATGCAAGCTTAACAAATATTTTCGTTATAATGGATATATACATATTCATAAAGAATATGTATGTATATGTGTTCGATTTATTCATTTAAAAAATGAAGTAATACATATATGATGTATATGATGATGTATGAGTTTAATATATATACATATGTATTTTAAAAAAATTAAAATAATTATTAATAATAAAGAATAATCATAAAAAAATAAATAAAATTAATGAAAGAAGTAATAAAAATAAAAAATAAATCAAATAATACAAATTTTTAAAAATTTTGTTTAAATAAAAAAAAGTAAATAAATAAAAAAATAAATATTAACAAAAAATCAATAATAATAGAAAATAAATGTATAAAAAGATTGTTTACTCATAGTAATATAAATCTCATAATTTCCATGTAAAAATTTTGATTTTCATACAAATTATATAAAAATCTACATCAATTCCGCCAGGAGACTGGGCGTGTCTCTCTCTCTCTCTCTCTCTCTCTCTCTCTCTCTCTCTCTCTCTCTCTCTCTCTCTCTCTATCTCTCTCTGTCTCTTGTATGTTTGCATTCAATATTATTTATTGACTTGCAGCATGCAATTGAATCTAACTTGTTCGTATTTATTCGGCTTGATTGACTGATTGATTGATGCCAATTCAAGTCTGGCCCAAAGTGCAGTTGATGTTGGGTGATAACCGACGGTTAAATACCTAACAAATAAGGAGAGTTTAAGTATATAAAATGTTTTTCAAATATATATATATATATTAAAACAAAAAAAATATATATATGTAAATATTCAAAATTATGAAAAAATATATAAATATAAAATATATATGTATATTTTAAAAAATATCAAACATTATGTCTAAAAATTAATAATAATTTCTATTTAAAGTTGAAGCCAAGTCTTAGCATCATTCTATTCGAGAACATGAGTTTTTCTGCTGAAACCAATATACCCGTTTTGCATTTACTATAAATATAGATAGCAGCATAAAGAGCGATACCGACGAGTAGCAGCGCGTTCAGAGGCGCATGAGAGCGTCACGTGACCAAAAAGAAAAAAATAAAAGCAAAATGAAACAAATGTAATAATAAATGAAGAACAACAACAATGGCAATCAGCAGCAACAAGACAATCAGAGCAACAACAAGAACAACAATTAAAAAGTTAGAGCAGAGTCTGTAGTAGTTAAACATGTTTCTTGTTGTCTTTTAGCACATTTGTCTCAGTGCCGCGCGCTCCGTTTGACAGTTTGATTCCGATTTGCAATGTACGTCATTGTTATAGTTATCTCATCCCATCCCATCCCATTCCATCCCAATCTTCACACTTCTATTTCGTGATGAGATCGCGATCGGACGTGGAGAGCACAAAAAGTACTTTACTCACTCCTCCTCATTGCTGAATGTAAACAAAATCTTATCAATTCCAGTCGCAGTCGCAGTCGCAGTCGCCCGGCTTCGTCGTTGTCGTTGCTAGAGTCCGTCCAACTGGCTCACAGCTCACGCCCAACTCATAAAGATACGAATGCACATACATACATATACGTATATATTTGCATACATATGTATAAGTGGATGTACATACATGAATACGTAAACACATACATAAGTACTTAAGCACAATTGAGGTTTGTCTCTCGTTCGCTGTCATTTGCCATTTACCGTCTAGCGAATTTCACAATGTATCGCGAAATTTAAACAAAGTTCGAATACATGTATTTACGTACTTATGTACACACACATATATACAGATGTACATATATAGTATATATACGAAAATGAATAGATTCAATTCGTTTCTATGCTTTGAATTTTATTAGGTTTCGGTTATTGTAATCAGTCTAGGTTTTAGGCTATTTATAAGTATAGAAAAAAACTAAAAAAAAAATAATAATACTACGATTGCGAATCTAAATAAATATGCTGAATGTTTTCATAAAGTTTCTGCCTGTCTAGAAATTCGTTTAATCACAATTTAATTGAGAACTTGTGTTAGTCATATACATACCTCTATGATGATAGCTCCAATGAAATGGAGATAACGTAAAGTAAAGCTTCTTCTTTTTAAGCCAAAACTTATAAACTTCATCTGCAAATATATTATATAATAATAATATTTGCAAATATTAGGCTTTTGCTAAGAGAAGCCTTCAGTTGGCAGTGCCCGACTGGTAGATACCCTAAATATGCTTCCAAGTTTGTATCTATGTATGGAGTTATACGTGTTTAACAGTATTTATTATTTATTTATTATACTTTATTTATTTATGCTAAAAATTTTAATCGAAAAACAGTGGAAACCCATTAAAATTTAATATAGACGTCAGTGATGATCATTTAATAGTGTATTTATGCCTATATCTACTGGGCAAACTTTGAAATAGTTCAACTGCTTTCGATCATTATTGCTTTCAAGTTCATTCATTGGATTTCTTTAGGGCTTCGATATGATTATATTATTTTGTTTGCTGGCTGGCTCTGCTGTGCCTCTATTAGTGAGCCACACGTAACGCGCCGACGGTTTCCCAATCAAATCTTATCAGATTTAATGATTATTTTTTGCTCTAACACATTTGTCGGCACTTGCTATGCTCGTCCGTGGGGTGCAAAGGGGTATATTGATTTTGCACAGTGGTGGCTTGAGTGTGTGCCCATATCTATATGAAATGTGAAATCGATAACTTGGCATATATGCCTGAGATAAAAATATCTAGTTTAAATTTCCATTAAATCCCCATTTTCTAGAAGATAGATATTCCGCATATTGTGGGCGTGGCAAGTCAGTGTATATTGCTATATCTTTTACAGCCGGAGAGCTAATTTTACAATTGAGCTGGCACTCTACGGATTTGATCATCATTTTATCGTTTCCTTTCTTAGTTTTTGTGCCTTGATCGGGTATTATGCAGTCGGTTGCATCCGACATCGGCATTCTCACTTGTTACGAACTGTTTTCGTTTTCGTCACAGTTGTAACAAGTTCGGCGTACGCCAAACGTTGTACGTCCGATGTCAATGCCATAGAGAAACACAACTATTTACACACACACACACACACACACACACATGGAGGCACACTTACATGGCACACACGCGCACACGCACACAGGGGCAGCGCTAGGCACACTTATACAAACACGAAATTTGTGCCTCAAGGCGGACAGCATAATAATAATCTCTCGCTCCGACTACATGAATTGATAAAGGCGAATTATTTATAAAAACTACAACAAGAATTCGACAGGCCGAAGTAGTTAAAACCGGTTCAATTTCGATTAATTCGGCGATTGGGCATACCCTACTAGAGAATGTTTTTCTATTTTTTTAGCTATCGACTTTTGATTAGCCTTAGCAAACCCCAAGGCGCCTTAAACAGAGCTTTTAGCTAAGTAACTTGGGGCTGCAATATATCTATTGTCAGTTTGAGTTTAAAAATATAGGTGTAACTAGAGATCTGTTGATCAGAATTAATATATCTACTCTTCTTATTATATCATATATTCTCATTCAATTTTAGCTTTAAGCTCAAGTAAAAGGTTTTTCTCTAGGCAATTGTGCAAGATTTCTCTCTCTCTCTCTCTCTCTCTCTCTCTCTCTCTCTCTCAATTGGGAGTTAATTTCGATCAAGTTCAGGCCTATCAGTCTTACTTAATTTAAGACTTTTTGAATTCACATCAGGAACACGTGATGCAAGTGACGGCAACGTGAACGTCCGTCATATAGCCCGGAAGTAGGCCCAACCAGAATCAGAGCATAATCGCCTTAAGCACACACACGTTTCTGTGTGTGTATAACAACATGCTCGGAGATTGTACTATGTATGAAATACACACGAAATTAGAATAAGTACGACGTTTCTTTTTTTTTTTGTATACCCTGTACGAGTTGAAGAAAAACCATATCCGATCTCATCTCATTATGTTTATATATTAATTGATCTGTGTATACCGATATACGATATATATGCATCGATACTCTTCCGATAATATATCGATATATAAACACAGCGATAATATCGTGCCGTGATATTTGATCAGTCGGCAATCTTCCACGTTTTACAAGGGCAGGGTATACCTAAGCCCAGCATTATCCACTGAAAGCCTCTTATGGTTTTCTCTCTATGTATACCTATTTTATATATGTATTATTTGCTGGCTTGCTTATCACAGTTTACGATCGCATTTACCGGCCCATCCTGGCTAGTGTCAAAATAAGATTATTAGATTGCTTAGCTGTTGGGGGTAAAGCACCGCCAGTGCTGACGTTTGAGCTAGCTGACGATCGTTTATCAGATGCGAAACCTCGAAAAGAAAACAAGTGGGAGTGCGCTAGTTGGCAGTGCTCGGCTATGAGATACCCTGAACGCTGTCCCATCATATGGGAAATTTGATTGTTGAATAACTAAACAAATAGTTCTCTATTGGCTATCTATGTCTATATAAATACCACGTGAACTTTAAAGTATTCCAGTTTAACCCAATCTAAGAGAAGCGAATTTCAATTGCACTTAATATTAAAGGTCAAATCGTCAGGTGTTAAGCAAGCGTTGATACATATATGTACGTATGGCTCCCTGTAGTATATAATCGCTTCAAATTGATGGCAATATTTGAACAGTCGATCTTAAATTCTCATGTGGACGATAATGAAGTCAATGGCAATGGTGGCCAGTGAAATTTGTCGATTAGGCTCCGGCTTGCAAATTGACAAGAGTAACATACATAAATGGAATTGCCATCAATTACCAAATTTAATTTGCAATGTCTAGCCGCCAGTTAACAGACAGACAGCGCGTGCGCGACATTTGTAACCGCAAACGCAACAGTTCTGCCCGCGTCGCCACTGTTATCTGCGCGCTGTTATTGCTCTTGGCTTTATAGTCGTCGTCTGTGTCTGTTCATGCGTTTGACAGATGACTGCGTCGACTGGCGGCCGTTTTCTTTGTCTCGTTTATGTGCGTAAGCATACCCTGTAGTTGCTGAAAATGGGGGTGTATGTGCTTTTATGTATGTATTTGGTTGTGGAACAAGAAGAGTTGATTTGAGTTAGAGTTGAGCTGTCAAGTTAACATATGCTCAAACTGTAAGAGCTCTGCTAATGCTCTATAGTGATTGACTCCTGTTTTACATGTATCTCAGATAACCAGCTCATCTCGGTGCTGAGTATCTCCAAGTCCCGCTGCCCTGAGCAGAAATCCTTAGTGCCGCAGTGGGCCTATAACTGTATCACCGAGCGGCGAAGTAATTACAACAATTTAAAGCAAATTAATATAATCTTTTGATTGTCGAAGCTATTGTTTATTCTAAAGCAAAGCAAAAAAAAAAGTTCGCTATATAGATATCTATCAGACATTTTATGATCAATAACTGCGCGTAAATGCCAAAAACAAAATCCGAAATGTAGATCCATAAAACCTATTCAATAACAAAAAATTAAATACCAATACACAGATATACTGTATATATATATATATATATATATATATATATTATGTACATATATATATATATATATTTTTTTAATTTTTCCTTTGTTAGCTTTGAATTTATTGTTGCTTTTATTGTTGTTGTTGTTCAAACAAAAATATTTACATCAAATGCATCGAAATTCTTTTTTTTGTTTTGCGTTTTTCTTTGAATACATTTTATGGCAGAATATTTATCATTTTTTGTCGATATATTCTATAGCTATAGAAATGGGTTGATCGAATGGCGAGTATTATTTGCTAATATATTTAACAAATCAATTATTAGTTGGGAACTAAAATCAGAAATATATTCAAAATAAATTTAATATTAAGAAAAAACTACAAAATTTCCATAAACAATTATTTAGGGAATTATATAAATATAAAAAATATATTTAGTGAAATATAATATTAATAATATATTTATATTTAAATTCTTTTAACAAACATATATTTTTTTTATTTTAATTTTTCATATATTTATATATAAATATATAAAAAAAAAGATTACCAGAATATTTTTAAAAATATCTCTTAAAAAAAATTAAATAAATATATATTAAATATTTATATGTATTTTTGAAGGTTTTAGTTTTTGTCCCTAAATTTGTTTTATTATAAAAAAAAATATTTTTGAATACTTTAAAAAATATATAAATATATTAAAAATCACATATTCCATATATAGTATAAAGACTAAGAACATGATACACTCCCTGTCAGAAATTCTTTATTTAAATTTAAATTTAAATTTTCGTTCTGAAAAAATAAGAAAAAAAGCAGTGGACAAAATGTTTTCCACATTCTTTCGACTTGCGGTTCGTATCTTCTGCTGTTTGATTTATTTTGGGTTATAATATTGGTTTTGGGTTCATATTTGTATTTAGTGTTAGCGTCTCTCGTATCGCATCGCATCGCATCGGTTTTGGGGACCCGAAGCGGTACGTATGCAGATGTCATACCGTATAAAGTCCACGATGCGTACGTTAATCGAAATTTAAAATGAATCGTACGAAATCGTGATTGGGCATTTAACATTATTAAGATTTTAAACTCGTTGTATGCACAGACGTATATGTAAAACACTTATGTATATGCCGAGCAACAGTTCAGCGCACACAGTGGCTGTGAAATACTTTGCGGCGTTAAGACTGAATGAAAATAGGGCCAAAATGTATATTGAGTGTGTGGCTTAGATCGAGTGGGCTCAAAGCGAGCCAAAACGCAAAAGAAATTGGGGAGAAAAACACAAAACAACTGACGGACAAAGAGTACAGTTCAATGGTATGCTAAAAGTGAATATATATATATATATATATATATATATATATATATATATATATATATATATATATATATATATATATATATAAAAGTAATTTAATTTTTAATACTCGCTCTGCAACTGAAGAGAGCATATTGGTTTTGAGCCACTTCTCGCCATTAGCTAAATTTCAGATCTCTATACACCACATCAACTGTTGGCCTCTCTTAGCTTTGCCTGCGACATTCATGTGCAGCGCGTCTCAAAGAAACGACTCAAACTCAACTTGTGGGCTGCAAGTGCTAGAGAGCGGTAGAAAAACGAAATTGTGGGAGCTAGAGCATTGAGCTTAGCGCACTCTCCTCAGGCGCTCTCCTTGTCTAATGCAATGAAATCATTTTGCTTTTGAAACTCGAGCTGGTCGGTCGTTTTAGTTTTTGCTGCCAGATCAGAGGAAGCCTTTCTATGCAAATTTCAGTACAGCTCGCACAGTTTTCATTTTCCCTGCCCCCTGACTCTTATTAAATCCACATCCAAAGGCGGAAAATGGGTGAATTAGTTAAAGAATTGGAATTTGAAAGAAAATTTTATTTATGCAATTTTCTGGACTTACTTATTACTATTTTAGTTAGATATATATAGAGATATACATATATATGTATATATACATAGATTGATGACGATATATGTTATGTTAATATATATATATCGTCTTATCGTCTAATGATCCTGCTTCGCTCCTGATTTCGAGCGACCCTAGCCACGTCTCTGTCTCTGTCCCTGTCTATTTCGATGTCCACTTCCTATGGGCCATTACCGATCCCATATGTATGTATAATTTATAACATTTTTTGTGACAGATGATCAGCGCTGATGATTACAGTTGTCGCATTTTCGTGTACTTTTGATTGTATGTTTGCTGTTGTTGTTGTGGTTGTGTTGTCGTTGTATTTACCCATGAATGTATTATATTATACCCTACTCTACTTGGCAAATGCGTGGCGATCCAATCTAACTAACTAGTACAACGACTGAGGATTAAACAGCGAAAAACTGAGATGGGTTCAAGGTTAAAACCTGTACTTATTAACACGGTTTATTGTACTTTTGTAAACTGCAGGCAAAAAAAAACAAGTAAGAATGCTCTAGTCGAGACGGCTCGACTAGGAGATACCCTGAGCCCTGCGAAGTGTCGATACTTAAAATATTCTATGCTTAGTGTACATATACATATATTGCAAGCAACACACACACACACACAGACGCACGCTCAAGCACACGTTCTGCCAACTGCGCAGTTGACGTAGCGACAGCGCTTGGGCTGCAAGAGGCTTGTGTTGTGGAAATTAAATGTTTAATAACTTTTTTCTAGCAGGACTTTTTTATTCAAACTTTCAGGGCATGATTATGTTATTCATATGTATGTATGTGCCGAAGCACAAGTCTCTAGTATTTGAAATGCGTTTTTTGCAAATTTAGGGCGAAGGGGGCGTGGCATCCAAAATCCAAAAATTACAAAATGTCTGCATTCACAACAGGAATCTACATAGTGAATTTCAGGTCTCTAGCTCTTACGGTACGTAAAAGAGACGAAAAGTTATCGAAATTTATCGATAAAAAGAGAACGGGAAGAGTTATCGAATTTTTGAAAAAAACTCGTATAGCGTATGGTATTCAGGAGTATACATGTCAAATTTCAGCTCTCTAGCTTCTGTGGTTTACGAGATCGCTGCGTTCACACAGACGGACGGACGGACGGACGGACGGACGGACGGACGGACGGACGGACGGACGGACGGACGGACGGACGGACGGACAGACGGACAGGGCTATTTCAACTCAGCTCATCGAGCTGATCAAGAATATATATACTTTGTATGGTCTGCGACGTCTCCTTCTGCCTGTTACATACATTTTCACAAAAACATTATACCCTGATTTCCCATTTTCAATGGGCTCAGGGTATAAAAAAAAAAAGAGAGAAAAGGAAAATAAATATATATAAAATAACAACAACAACTACAAACGTAATAAAAAACTGAATTAACCCCCAAGAACATTGGCGTCCATAATTATTTATACGATGTTTCATTTGTTTTGGAATTTTTCCATTTTTTCAATTTTTTGCTTTTTTTTATCGTAACAAGCCTGAGCTGCTAGACAGCCCTAATAACCAAAATTAGGCTTTATACTCTGAACCCATTGATCTGACTGCTGTTTAAAATCGAATATATAATATACATATATATAATGTTTGTTCAATTGCATTTTCTGATGGGCTATATCTGTGAGTAAACCGTTATATTGATGAATTTAAGGTAAAATTGAGAGTAGGGCTTAAAGAATGAGATTTTAATTTCGGCTATAGTTAACTTTTATATATATAAATTAAACTGAAAACTCAAACTTCGTCTGGTTTTTCAATATATTTATGTATCAAAAATATATATTAATAATTTAAAAATAAAAAAATAAAAATTTATAGAATCAATAAATAAATAAAAAAAAATAATAAATAAAAAAGAAAAATATGTAACAAATATATAAACAAATAAAAAAACTATTTTATATATCTTTTAAGTTTACCTATCAAAGAAGCTACATAATTCTAATTTCAATATACAGTTATTAAATACTATAATAATTTATATTATATATACCAAACTGGGTTTTTTGATATCGTACAGTTACGAAATAGTTTTTCGCACTCTGTACGTCTATATCATCTTTATTCCATGCGCATGGCCTACACACGTGTCTAACTCTACTGAAGATGACGAAATTCTGGCCCATTAAAGCCTCACATAAAATACGAATATACTCTTTTAGCACTTGGTAAACGAGTATACGCGCTTAACTAGTCGCTTTTTAGTGTCAACAATTAATTGTTAAAATTAGCTAATTCATTGTCGGCCAACGCTGCGTATGCGTTACATTTTCGTATGAAAAAAGCTACGTCTAATGCCCGTCCGTCCGTACGTCAGCTCGTGCTTTTGACACGCGCATTTATTTTCTGTTTTCTTTTTCCATTTTTTTCATATTTTTTGTTGAGCGCTCTACACTCATTTTGAATGCTGTCCCCCAAAAACGGTCTCATTATCACGATAATAATGACGACAGGGACAGTGAACGTTGATTGTGATAATGATTGAGGTGCGCGGCTGCTGCGGCTGCGGCTGCGGCTGCGGCTGTGGCTGCTGCTACTGTTAGCTGATTATAATTTACATGTGTTGTATTTATTTAGTTACGCGCTATTTTCCTGTTTCTATTTGCTCTTATTATTTGTGCCGAACGAAATGATATCGGCGTGCATTGTCGAGCCCCAAAAAGCCACTATCAATTGTATCCCAAGCGAAAGTTCTTTTAACGAATTTAATACCCTAGCTTTTTGAGGTATTCTGAAACTGTCAGACAGCGTGGCACACAGTCAACGTACATTAAGATAGGCAACTAATCTGTGTACTATACTTATATAGATAACATATATATACATATATATACACTTGATTATTACCATAACTTTTTCACTTTCAATCTCTCTAATAGTGCATCTTGCCTGCTAGGGTATTTGTGTGTCGGCAAGTCAAAGTCAACTTCTCTCGTTTTTCGTCAGTTCTCGAGCGTTTCTTGCGCGCCCAGCGAAGCGGCCAATAAGAATTCAACACCATAACTGTAGTTGTGTTACTGTTACCAGATGTGTCGTTTTTATATTTTCTTTCTCTTTCTTTCTATTTTGCTTTTGTCGTGCTGTTTAGAGGCGTGAAGCGTGCTCACACTGTGAACAGTCAAATTTGAGCTCTACGCACGGTTCACACACGGCATCATACATGCGTGTATGTGTGAGTGTTTGTTTGTTTATATGTACATACATATATGCAGCTTCGTCTAACGGATATAGGCCAAGCCGCAGGATATCATATTGCGTTTTTAGCTGTTGCCAAAATTCTTTTGTTTATTGATATCAATATTACTGATAGTCGCTACAATTCGCTGTTGTCCTCTATATTTTTATTTATTTTTTATTACTCTTTTTACTTTACTAATTTGTGCGCTGCAATCCGAATCCGAAAACGAATCCGAGTGCGAATCAGTGTGAGCGACGATGCGCGCGCGCGTTCCGCTCACAAATACACTGAAATCAATTAAACCCGTTGTAGTCATCGTTCTCGTCTCAAGCACGAGCGGCGGCCACGCATACACTTGTTGTTGTTGTTGCTGTTGGTTGCTGGTGCTCTCGCACTTGTTGCTCGCGCTCTCACGGCGATCTCTGCGACGCGGCAGCAGCGGCGGCGACGACGACGACGGCAGCGTCGGCATTCGACACCAAGCAATGGGCCAGGCATCATTACGGCTTGTCGTTCTTTAGGATTTTAGTTCATCGATCTCAGCGTAAGTGCTCGCAACGCGACGCTCGACGCTGTGACGCTCCCGTCTGCGGTTAAACGGCAAAAGCTTTATTTATTTTTTTTCTTGTTATTGTGCGCGCTGCTTGAAATTATTTTCAATTATTATTTATTCAAAGTTGTTCGTTTTTTTTAATATATTTTTTATACCCTGAGCCCATTGAAAATGGGAAATCAGGGTATAATGTTTTTGTGAAAATGTATGTAACAGGCAGAAGGAGACGTCGCAGACCATACAAAGTATATATATTCTTGATCAGCTCGATGAGCTGAGTTGAAATAGCCCTGTCCGTCTGTCCGTCCGTCCGTCCGTCCGTCCGTCCGTCCGTCCGTCCGTCCGTCCGTCCGTCCGTCCGTCCGTCCGTCCGTCTGTGTGAACGCAGCGATCTCGTAAACCACAGAAGCTAGAGAGCCGAAATTTGACATGTATACTCCTGAATACCATACGCTATACGAGTTGTTTAAAAAATTCGATAACTCTTCCTGTTCTCTTTTTATCGATAAATTTCGATAACTTTTCGTCTCTTTTACGTACCGTAAGAGCTAGAGACCTGAAATTCACTATGTAGATTCCTGTTGTGAATGCAGACATTTTGTAATTTTTGGATTTTGGATGCCACGCCCCCTTCGCCCTAAATTTGCAAAAAACGCATTTCAAATACTAGAGACTTGTGCTTCGGCACATACATACATATGAATAACATAATCATGCCCTGAAAGTTTGAATAAAAAAGTCCTGCTAGAAAAAAAGTTATTAAACATTTAATTTCCACAACACAAGCCTCTTGCAGCCCAAGCGCTGTCGCTACGTCAACTGCGCAGTTGGCAGAACGTGTGCTTGAGCGTGCGTCTGTGTGTGTGTGTGTGTTGCTTGCAATATATGTATATGTACACTAAGCATAGAATATTTTAAGTATCGACACTTCGCAGGGCTCAGGGTATCTCCTAGTCGAGCCGTCTCGACTAGAGCATTCTTACTTGTTATTATTTGTTTTTGTTGTTTCACTTTAGTCGATCCGTACGCAGATCGCTGATCGTTGTCGTCGTCGTGTGTGCATTTAATTTGATTGTTCCAATTCATGTACATATGTGTGTACGTAGTGTGCGCCTATATTCCCTTTTATCAGCAACAATTTAAAGTGCGACGACGCACGACGGCTCTCCGTTATCGTTAGCTGTCATGAGCTGATCGTGTTCCGATCGGCAGCAACGATTTATCGCCAAAAAATCTCTAACAATTTCGTCAAAATATAATAACAACAGCAACAATAACAACAACTTTGTGCACAAATAAACTGCAAACAATACGCCGGAAAATTGTACGGAATTACTCTCTCTCTCTCCCTCCCTCCCTCACTCAGCTAAGGAAAAGCCGAAACAAAACAAAATGTAACGAAACGATACAAAACGAAATGTTAACGAAAACGCACGATCAGTGCTGCGGTTAAGCAGCTTTATCTTATCGCCGCCAACGCCGTTAGACCGTCTCGAAGGCAGCCCCAGTCGCAGAACCCCATAGAACACACATCGTTTGTCCGCTGACCGCAAGCACGAAAAAGACGAACAAGAAAAATAAAAATTTAAATTCGCGTTCGATTTAACATTTCTTGAGTGTTCCGTAAAGTTAAAGAATTGAAGAATCATTCGCATAACTGTAAAAAAATCAAGTGTTTTATGTGTATTTTTGTTGTTGTCGCTTACAAAATCAGATTACCATCGAGAAATTACTTAGAATTGGCAGTTGTAAAACTTGATAAAATAAATATTTAAACTTTTCTTGAATTCTATATAATGTGTATCTCGAGAACAGCTGGGAAATAATAGAGGTTTGGAGTAAATCGTAAAACGCCTATTGCTAACATCAACCTTTGAGTTTCCGATATACTTTCCAAAGAGATCCACATTATTCAAAGAAAACCAAGACATATATCATATAGCATATATGTATTTAACTATAACCATATCTGAGGAGAATAATAAGCCGGAGAAAAATAAAATCTATTCAGCATTTTCTGCTTCTACATATAACGCATTTCAATCTTAAACATATTAAGTCGAATTTAATAATTTTCAAATTTTTAAAAAACAATACCATAATTTATTTCCAATTCAATACGATTCTAAATAGTTCCCAACTTTTCGTCTGAATTGTTAAATAGATTTTAGCTTGGCCTGAACATAGCCGGAGCCTAAGTCCAATGTAAAAAAAAAATGAATACAAAATTTGTTGATCTCGAAGACTATTAATTGCTAACCGGTCTTGGTATCGTTGCTCGCATACCTAAAATCAGCAGGAAGAGGTATTTTGTTTATTTAGTTGGTCAATCTGAAGATTATATCTAACAGAAACTAACTTCATCACTTTCAGTGGCTGGAAGATAACGTGTTGTGCTTCAGAGATCAGTACACATTTTATCACTAGTCTAAATTCCAATTTAGTCCAATTGTAAATATCTGAAAGTAGGTCAGCGAGAAAAGAAAAGAAAGTGTTGAAAACAATCCTTAAAACTGATCATTAGTTGATCAGAAAAACGAGATCATTACGACTTGATCAACTGCAATCAAGTTTAAGAAATGTTCAGGTCAAATAAGGGAAGGTATACATAAATACTTACAAACCAATATGCCCCTTTGCTCATTGTGAACAGAGTATAAAATAAGGCTTAAACCTTCGTCAGGCCAAGTTTCCCTTTCCTGGTTTCTACACGGACAACAAAGAAAATTAGCTTCGCTGCTGATATAATGGAAGTAATTGTGATGGAAAAGTAAAAGGGCTATCGAAACCAGTTACAGATATTACTTCGATATAGGCATAACTGTAAAACAAGGAAGAAATCAAAAAGTCTCAAGGTAGCTACTTGGTCGAAACTTGTTTTTAGCCAACTCAACTTAATAAGCCGCATAAAGAGATCATGCAATTTAATACAATATCATTGTCATGTTTTGATTATATGATTGTATTAGCGAAACAGTTCGAATAGAGATCAGTTTAAGATTCCCACAGCTCATATAAAATTGAGAATATATAAATTAAAGTGTAAACTAATTATCATTCCTGGCTGTTCCTTTGGTACATGTCCATTTCAGTAATTTATTGCTGAATATATAAAAAATATATTTAGCAGCGTTCTCCTATGTGATTCTCATAGTTTGAAATGATTCTGTTTCGAGAAATCAGTTGCTGAATTAGAATTGTAATTATCCGAATTTAGGCTGCTTCAGATACAAGATACAAATTATAACTAGAAACAGATAAAAAAACATATTTAACAGCGTTCTTCTATGTGATTCTCATACTTAAATGTTAGGTTATTATCATCTAAATGTTTGTCTGTTTTGGGCTATTTCAGTTCCAGTTAAATACACATTAGCATTGCTATTTATAGCTTAAAACGGAAAATAAATTGTTAACAGTGTTCTATGCGATTCTCAGAATTATATGTTCGGTTCTTTGTTATTTCTTATTAATGTTATCTTAATGCTGCTTCGTTTTTTGTGTTTTAGTTGAAATGTTTTAGACTACTTCAGATACGCTTCTAGGGTATCTTTCTATTGAGCGACTACAACAAAAAGACATATATATTTGATATACAAATATATATACTTATATATATGTTTAATGTCCCACACACATCTGCGTCTGTATATTTTTAACATTCTTTTGTGCTGTTCGCTTCGGTATCGCGGCACATAAAAATAAATGCGAATTTTGAAAACAAAACAGACGAAGGAGAAAAACGTTAATTTCCAGCGACGCGCGATTTGCTGGCGTTTCAAGCGCGTTTTGTTTTTTCTACAATAAAAAAAAATCACATATCTGTTTTCGTTTGATTCACAGCTAGCAAAAACATACACTAAACAAAAAACAAAAAAAAAAAAAAGAGAAAGAAAAGTTGTAGAAAAAAACACAACTGCAATAACAAAACAAACAAATCATGTATTTATTATGAGCATTAACTAAGCAACACAAACAAAACAACAACAACAACAATGTACAAATAAAAGTCTATTGTAATGCCAAACAAAACCACAAAACAAATAACAAAATTCTAATTAGTTCAATTCAACAAGCAAAGTGACAAAATATCAAAAAAATAAACGTGCCAACTACAATCAACCAAATAATAATTATATACCAATATATATATATAGAGTTAAATATATATATATTAAGAGCAGATCCTCTGAGCGTTCTATGCCTGCCAAAATCAAAGAGAAAACATAAACATTTACACAAATGCTGAAATAAATAATTTATATTAAGCTTATATCAAATCAATTAAGGCGAATATACAAAATCAAAGTGTATATATATATTCATATATATCAAAGTTAATAGAACACAACCACAACAACCAACAAACAAAAAACAGCAACAAAATGCGCTTCACTTACAATCAGTATAAATATTATGAGTCCGGCTATCGTATTCCATCCAAAATGCACAATCTAAGCCATCATCACGGCGGCAATGGCAATGGCAGTGTTGGCAAAATCAACAGCAGCAACAACAATGGCAGCGGCGGCCACCACTACGGCCATCACAGCCACCACAGCAACAACAGCAGCAACAACAATAATCCAAACACAAATCCATATCAGCATCACTACAAAAGCAACTTTGGTAAGCCATCAACAAAAACAACGATAAGAACAGCAACAAATTAGTATAAACAATAACAAAACTTAAAATTTTTTTTTAATAATTAAAGAAAATTAAAATAAATTTAAAAAATAAATAATAATAATAAATAATAATAATAAATAATAAATAAAAATAAATAATTAATTATTTAAAATAAAAAAAAGTAATAAAAAAAAGATAAATAATAATTTGAGAATTAAAAGAAATTGTTAATAATAAATATAAAATTTTAGATAAAACATACATTAAAAAAATTTAGAAAAACTAAAAAACAGAAAAAATATTAATTGAAGAAAAATAAATAATAAATAAATGAATAATAAATAATAAATAATTAATTACTATAAATTCATAGATAAATAATTCAAATTAATAAAAAAAGTAAAACAAAAAATTTTTAATAATGAAAATAAAACAAAAAATATATTTTAAATAATAAAAAATCAAAATATATTTATCATAAAAAAATAAAAAGTTTAAAGAATAAATTATAATATTAATACAGTGCAAAATAAACACTAAACAATAATAAACAATATTTCATATTGACTTTGGTGTCTTGAATACCCAAAAACGTAGACTATACTTTTCGCAAGAGTTTCTTTCGCATTTGAAACTGTTGCAGTTGATAAATAATTTGAAATGTCGCGTTAACGTGCCTCAATTAAATCTCTAAATCACAATCATATTCCAGCCAGAAAATGAAAATCTGTCAACTTGCTGATCAATATGTATTTATTTTGTTGCCATTTGAGTGGGCCAAGAGTTGTTTATAAGAAAATGTATTATTCAATTACTCGTCAACTCGAATCAAGTTCGAATTACATTTTGCTCAACAGACAGACATATGTATATATATATATATATAAATAATATACATTTAATTTGTCAGTTAACAAATTTGTCTAGCGATAAGATTAAGGCCAAAATCATTAATTTAATTGCAATTGTCTGAAATGAATCTACGTTCGATTTGATTTTGTTTAAAGTTTTTTAACACAATTTATTAATTTATTTTTTATATAAAAAAAAAAAGATCGTATCTAAGGTGATAAGCTGATTAGATCAAGCTACAGTATTTACATGCCGAAATAGCTATGTTAACAGTTATGTTAATGGTTATGTTAATAATTATATGTTAACAGACAATAAAACTTTTAACATTTATTTTGTATATTTTTGCATTCAAGTTAATGCTAGATAATATATATACATGCATATACATATATCTAGTTTCACAGTCTGATCAAATGCAGCAATTTCTATGACCTAATACACAGCGCCGCTAATTGAGTTAAGCAGCTTTTTGTATGCCAATTCAAGACGATGAAATTACATAAAAGCCATCCGAGAAAAGAAAAAGAAAATAATAGAAAAATAAAAAGAAATAAGTAAATCTTATCTCTTTGCAGATAAAAAAAAAAAAAACAACGCCTCGAGTGTGAAAAGGCGCGCTCTTTTGTGAGTGTGGGTGGGTTATTGTATGGGCTCCGGGTACGGATTGGCTTGTCTTATCGCAGGCGCTTAGATAAACTGCCGCGTCAATGGTAGCAGGCAACCAGGTAACACAGCTCGGGCCCAGGTACCCCAGCCCATATATGCACATTAACGTTTCTGCCTCTTGGAACGTGCGATCATAAAACCCATGATGTCAGCGTGTGCCTTTGAAGATTTCAGTTCAAAGGTTGCTTTTGGCATAAACTTCACTTGGCAGGCATGGGCATAGGCAAAGGCAGGGCACAATAAAGTACTTAACTTATGCCAAATAGCATTATTTATATATAGTATATATATATCTATATATGCCAAACTCTGCTAATTACATTTTCACTAATGAAATTTGTGCTTATATCTTATCTTGAAAACAATCAATGCTTAATTTATGTCGTATCAAAATTTTGAAATTTAGTCACCACCTACTGCTGTAGGGCAACACCACACATATGCTCTGCTTATCAATGCCAAATATCTTTATAGACTCCACGACTCGACGGCTTGGTAACAGGGCCTGAAATTGTTATAGTTTTGCTATATTTTTCAATTATGCATGCCTTAAAATAATAATTGTATTGGAAGTATATATACTCGTGAAAGGAACAGCAACAAAAAAGAACTTATTTGCCTAAGTAATTGATTAAGTATTTTTCGCTTATTTCGCTAATTTGTGACACTTATCGGAGAACAAGTATTTCTCATTAGCGCTTTGTGAAATTTACTTAAGACATGCCTGGATAACCTGCTTTATGCTGCTGCTGAAGAATAGCAATGTGAAATATCAATCGATCTATTCGAAATTGGCATAAGATGCACATATATGAGAGTGATGGGAGGGAAGAATAACGCCCTTTCTTTAACACTCAATTTATCTAGCTTTGTCTATTTTCTCTCAGTCTTTTCCCCTCTGTATCTGTCTGCCTGTCTCTTTTGCTCACTCACTCACTCACTATCTCTCTCTGTCTCTGGCACACCCTCTCTCTTTCTCTTACTCTGTCTTTGGCACACCCTCTCTATTTTTCTGTCTCTCTCCCTCTTTCTGTCTCTTTCTCTCTCTCTTCGTGCTTCTCTTTCTCTCTCTGTCTCTGACACACCTTCTCTCTCTCTGTCTCTGGCACACCCTCTCTCTTTCTCTCACTCTGTCTTTGGCACACCCTCTCTATTTTTCTGTCTCTGGCACACCCTCTCTCTATTTTTCGGTCTCTCTCCCTCTTTCTCTCTCTCTCCCTGCCTCCCTTTCTCTCTCTGTCTCTGGCACACCTTTCTCTCTTTCTCTGACACTCTCTCTCTCCCTCTCTCTTTCTCACTTCCCATTCCAGCTTCATTTTTAGAATTTTTTAGTCTTATGTAAAGCAAATCTTGGCCTATCTCTCACTCTTATAATGTTAATAATTCAGACATCTAAATGCATAAATATATACTCAATTTCACTCGAGCACATCCATATAATTCAGATATAATGCACTCTAAATATAAGTAAAAATTTAATGCCCAGCAAGAGGCAAAAATGCAGCAATCAAATGTAAACAGCTTGCAATGAAATATAGAAATAATTACAAAATGTATATATATATATATATGTTATATATATACATGTTCATTTGCAAATCGGAGAGCTTGTCATCAATGCAGATTCGAGCGGGTTGCTTGGGCGGCGTTATCAGCTCTGTGGCCGCCGTTCGTCTGTTCATTGTTGCTGTTAAGTGCAACTGCAACTGCAACAGCAACAGCAGCAACTGGGCAATGATAATTCGTAGAGAACGCGAACGACTTCACAAATTGTGCATCAATTGAGCGCCCAAAGTGCAATAATAAAGCTCAACTTGATGTGCAATTGGATGAACAATGACAGCCGAGCACTGATGATATATATATATATATATATATATAAGTCCTAGTCATAGCAAGCATAAACTGTAACATCGGTCCGCAGCTGAATGTAGATATATGCGACAGATGCTGGGCTCGTATGCATTTTGCGTACAATCGAGTTCAATGCCCTCTGTCTCTAGCTGCATCCACGTTGCATTATCAGCAGCACGAGCGTTGAAAGTCGAACCATTTTTGCATTGTGTTCGCCTACAAGGCACTTGATTCGGTGTCTCTCTGTTTATAAACTACATACATACATGTGTAACAAAATTCACCAATATATATATACAATACATATAGACATAGATATAGATGCTTTCTTGAGCGCCCAGCTAAACGCACTTTGTTGCAATATTTTGATTTCTTTTCACTTTGCCTGGCTTATCGTGGAATTCTGGTTTCAACAGGTTTTATCTTGATTTTTTTGACGTATATATTTACGTGTTCCATCAACGCGGCATCAAAATTATTTACAATTTGTGTAACAGTCTGTAGATTGCTATCTTCAACAGTTGTGTTTATGTATAGCGTTTCAATTATACATAAATAATACGTTTTAGGTTTATTAATCGTCGTTAAGCTCCCTTCTCATTAACAAACATCCACTTGATATGGCCAGCCAGTGGCTTACTCACATTTCTTTGGGAAACTTTTGTTAGCTGATTCCCATTGCGGATCTTAATGTTACCACAATAACAAACAAACCGATCAAAATCATGAGATCAGCATTAATGAATGAATGTCTGTCCCTCTATGTCTCTGATTGTATAAATATCAAGGGAGGGTTCAAAAGAATATTGGCATTTCTAATCCCAGATTGGTGTAAAGTCTGCCTCCTCTATCTTCCATCGGCTTCAGTCTCTTTTCAGCTCTTTTCCACTGTTCTCATTTCTTCTATTCTCTTCTCATTTCCTCTATTCTCTTCTCATTTCTTCTATTCTCTGCTTATTTCCTCCATTCTCTTCTCATTTCTTCTATTCTCTTCATCTCTTCTTATCACTCTCCTCTATTCTTATCTGCTCTTCGCGTTTCTTCATTTCTCCTTTCGGCTCTGCTCTGCTCTGCTCTTCCTTCATTTTCTACTCTCTTCATTTCTCCTCTTGTTGCCTCGCTTCGCTTCCTTTAGCTTCTCTTCTTCGCTCCTCTCTGCTCTTTTCTCCTCTACTCACTTTTCTCATCTCTTTTCTTCTCTTCTCATCACTCATCTCTAGTCTTATCTACTCTTCGCTTTTCTTCTGTTCTTCCTTCCTCTTCTAATCTCTTAATTTTTGCACTCGTCGCCTCGCTTCTCTTCCCTTCTCTTCTCCATACTGCTTATCTCTACTCTTCTCTTTTCTACTTCGCTTCTCTGTTTTCATCTCTTTTCTTCTGTTCTCTTCTCTTCTCTGCTTTTCTCTCTTTTCTTTTCTCTTTGCTTTTCATCTCTTCCCATCTTCTGTCATCCCATCCCTTCCATTCTCTACGCTACTCTTCTCTTCTTTACCTCATATCTCCCCTCTTCCCCTTTACTCTTCTCTCTCATCTGCTACGGCCAAGGGTCATTTGTGTCTGTAGTCATGTATAATACATATCGTAGTTAAAATAGTGCTAAATATCACAAGAATCGAATAGTTAAGATTGACCTTTTGTGTTTTCTCTTTTCTGTCTTCTAGGCATGCGCATGACCATGTCCACAAACTCAACGATGAGTCCTCGCATACACCGCAAGGGCTTTCGCATACCGTCGAAAAGACAGCCGGGCAAAGGACTGCCGGGCAAACTGCACACTATAGCCAGGGTGAGCATTTCATATATATATATTCTTCTATATACTTCGATCCTAATCAAGATTGTGTACTTTTGAAGACGGGACCGGGCAAGCTTGTGCCAGGGAAACGAATACCACAGCGACCGCATCCGCCGCCCTGCGACAATTCTAATGACAGTGGCCTGGGATTCGATCAGCACACGGAGCTGCGCAATGGCACGGCAGCAGTTGCTGTCGACGCCAGGAGCAACAATGCCAGCAGCAGCAGCAGCAGCAGCAGCTGCAGCAGTAGCAGCAGCAACAGCAGCAGCAGCAGTGGCATCTCCGGCAGCAGCCAGCACTCGAATCTGATAGTGAACAGTGTGAGTGCCGGTGGGGCAGGCAGCAACTCGTTGCAGCAGCATCATCATCAGCAACAGCAGCAGCAGCAACAGCAGCAGCAGCAACAGCATCAACATCAACAGCAGCAACAACATTCACCGCAGCAGCATTTAATACGCGCGATACCTGTTTCAAGGTGAGTCCATCTAGCCTCTCTTTCAGTCAGCTGTTCAGTTCTCCTTACACACTCGCCTGCACATATTCATATATATATATACACACACACACGCACACGCACACGCACACTCACCCACTCACACACACACATAGGCTAGAAATTGAGAGGAATGTATAGCAAATTGAGACGAGCTACCAGACGCTCAGTCAGCTTTATTGTTTAACTTCGCCAAAGCCCATTCGACTGTTCTACTATAAATAAAAATGAGAGTCGGCTGAGTTCCGAAGTTGGGAATGCATTGGATTTTGGTTACAATAATGGATCGTTGGCCAGTGGCAACGCCCTTCAGTAGTCACCCGAACTTGGTTTCGTAAGGAAGTGTTTCTCTCCAACGTGGGCTCAGCTTAACCGCTCGCGCTCTCCCAGCAACATGAGGACGCTGTAAGTGTCGGGCAACTATCGAGTGGGGTCGTTTTACCACCTAAAATATATATTTAGATAATTTACCAATTCGATTCCGACGAGCTCCCTCCCGGCCCAGTGAAGTGCGGACCATTTCAGATAATTGTAAGCTTGTCGCGCACCTCATGAAAATCTCTCGGACATATCATCGTTCGGCGCATTTTGCTCAATTGATATTTTCTTATAATCGATTTCACACATTCTTCTCGCTCAGCACAATTCTTATATTTTTTTAATATATATATACATAAAAGGTGTTTATGGTGACCGCTCGCTAGTTAGAACGCAATTTCTGATTTGATAACTTCGCTAAAGATCTTTTGATATGTATATCATGTATTTACTTGGAAGCTGTTTCTTCAATTTATTAAATTTAGCGATAAATAATTATTACAAAATTAAATTACATAAAAATAAATGAAGTGTATGAAACATAAATTAAAAAAGTAAAAAAAAAAAATTAAATTAAATTAAAATAAATATGCATACAAATAAAATAACTATAAAAAAAATATATAATAAACAAGAAAAATTAAATTAAAATAATATCAAAATAAATATGCATACAAATAAAATAAATATAAAATAAAAAATTTAAAAAAATAAATAAATAAAATATATATAAATAAAATAAAACAAAAATTAAACTAAACAAAAATAATTTAGTAACTACAAAAAATATATGACCTGAAGCACATTAGTTCTCTCAAGTTCCACTTAAGCAATGGCCAAAATTTTATTATTGATCTAAAATGAAAATTCTAAAAAAAATCTGTATTCAAAATTTTAAAAATTATAAACAAAAAATATAAAAATTCCAAAATTTCTAATTAAAAAAATATAAAATAGTTGAGAAAAACCTCTATCCATTAATAAGCCGAAACAACGAAAATTCACATAGAATTGAAAGACATCAAAGACTATATTTAATATATATATATTAGATAAAATAGAATTCAAATTCTAAACAAATATTTTGCTGAAATTGAAACATTGATGAACATGCAGTAGCCCATGGCTCCAGTAATTTATGAGTTCTTTCAGTTGTAAAGAAAATCTAGAAATAAAAAGCTTAAGAATTTTTGGTTTTATGGACAGGTTTTGCGCGATGAATTTGTGTATTTTTTGTATTCATTATTTATTGGCATTGTAGGTCAGGGTGAATGTGTTTGGAGAGCAGTGCCGTTCTGTAGATTGTGTGTGTGTGTGTGTTTGAATTGCTGTTGCCATTTTAATACTTGTGACCCATTATTATTTACATGCTTGTAATCGAACTGTGATCGCATTTGTATCTTATCAACTCATTCTATCAACTGCAGTTGAGTTTCAGTTTGCCGGCCACTCGAGCGCCTCCTGCTTATCGCCCTTGTCTTTATGTCACTCAATTGACTAAGACTCTGTGAACAGCGCTGTTTTGATTTATACGATCGTTGCTGAAATTGTTAGTTAATCGTTTAATGGACTCAAACTGGGCGCTGCCAACTCGTTTTCGCTAAGCTGCAAAAAACTGGTCGATATATATATGTACTTGTGATCACTAGTAGTCGAACTCTATTCTTCATAGTCACTCTATTATTTAGCGCTAAAAACACTGTCGGAAATAGGACTTTTCCAGTAAAGGGATTTCAATGTCTGTTTGTAATTTATTGTGCTTGAATTTCAATCCCTCAATATATCATATATTTACCATCTGATTAATCCATCTCAACTTCAGTTCCTGTAAGATTATGAGTTTTCATTCTGATTTCTCTATCATATATATGTACATATATAATTTGAATTTATTACGCATACGCACCGTGCTGTGATCGATGTAGAACTGAATGACTGAAAGCTCAAATCACAATTTATTGCATATATTTATAAGGTTATGACATCTTGCGTCCATTGGGCAGACACTTGCGACGACTTCATTCTGATTCTCTGATTCTCCCTCTGTATATAAATAGATAATTTGAATTTATTACGCATACGCCAAGTTGTGATGCCTCACAGCTCTGCTGATAATAGCTGTACATAGATTTCACTTAGATTAGTGTTTCAGAGAGGCTTTGAATGATACTCGTGCAAGCAGTGAAATGAGAATATAGGCTTTCTATATATTATCTCCATATTATTGTATATACCAGGCAGGATATTTGTTTTAGGTTCAATATAGAACTCTTCTCTAGATATAATTTCTATAATTATACATGTATATACTTGCTCACTCAGCAAACAGAGTATATTCGCTTTCTGTCTGTTTTTTTGCTAGAGACTTGAATCTGGGGCATATACTCTATACTCTTATAAATACTATATGCTATTGCGCACTTACATCTTATAAGGCAAATTAGCAAATTAGAAATTTCTCTACTGTCTTTATAAAAACTCCCTTTATTTTATATCTCTTCTATACACATCAGAATATATGGTATTTTGATAAATTCTTTAATTTATAGTTCCTGAAGGAGTATCTTGTAGTCAGTTATAGCCAGACTTGTTGCAAATTGATAATTGCTGCTGCTGTTGCTGCTTCTGATTGGGATTTTGCACGTTGTCAAATATCAAGTTATGTTATGAAATGTGTAGTGCCATAACAGCACTTGTTTATTCATATATGTACATATATTCATATATATATATATATGTATATATATATATATATATATATATATATATATATATATATATATATATATATATATATATATATATATATAGCTTCGACTATATCTATATATATATATATATAGCTTCGACTATATCAGTGTGAATTCTATGCAACTGCCTCTATTATAGTGCAGTGACAGCAGCCCTATGAAAGCTAGAATATTATTCTGTGTTATAAATTATTCGTATTTTTCCAAATTCGGAACTAGTTCACTGAACTTGGGAATGCATTTGTTGACTTTGACTTGAGCTAGTTCAATCCCATTTATTTAGCTTTTCTTTCGGCCAACAATATATTTTGAAGTTGCAACTGGAACAAGAACTAGTTCAACTATAATCATTATTCATTATGCAGTTAAATCAAGTTTACTGTTTACTGTACTAGTTAGTACAGTTCGTGAAGTGAACAAACTAGGTATCAGGAACTAGTTCTAGTTTGGAACTAGTTCAGTTCAACTATAACTAAACTAACTGTTTTTATCAAAAACCATATATAAAGATTTATTTAGTTGCCCTCAAAAAGTGTGAACTAGTTCAAAGGAATACTCTGCTTGGATGCAGTACCTTGATTTATCCAATATTCTCTGAAACTCTGTTTAATTTCTTCTCTTCTCATGTCGAGTTGTTCTTTTTGTTTGACTGTGATTTTATATAGTTTATGATGATGAAAATTGGTATTACACAATTTGATTCTGAAATTTTTATATATATGCAAATTTGATTAAACAAAACTCTGAAACCCTTATACCGATTATTCCGATTATTATTATTATTGTTTCGTATTATATTTTGATACGGAAATCGCCAAAATTTGTCAGCAATATAAGAAATTCGAATTGTATAAAGCCCAGAGTAGATATAATAAACAGTTGAAACAGCATATACTCAATATAACTGTATATGTATATCCATATATATGCATATATACCTACATATAGGTCGCGTCATGCCAAGAAAATGCTGAACTACCTGGATGAAATCGAGGCGGACTCATCAGCAACATTCGTGGACGATCTGATAACGCCGCCCAGCAACGATGAGGACACGGGCTTCGGCACCGACAGCAACCAGGCGACAGCGACATCACCGGCCACATCGATATCGTCGCTCAGCCCCGATCTGTTCGGTGGCCTGTTTAGCACCACCCTACGCCACAAGACCGCCGACGTGGTGCTCACCGTACAGCAGCCAAAGCCGCAGCAGCTGCAACAGCAGCAGCAACACTTCCAACAGCAGCAGCAGCAGCAGCAACTGCCACAGCAGCAACATTTTCAGTATCCCGGACTGCATTTACAGCTGCAGCAGCAGGAAACCACCAGCGGGGCGGAAAGTAATGGCAGCTGCGGTGCTAGCAGTGGGCGTGGCGGGAAGCACCTGAAGCGGCGTAAGCTCGAGTGCAACCAGGTGGAGCTGGACAACGACGATGCGTGCAGCGAAGATGAGTTTATACGCAAGATTGCCACCGTCGCGGCCGACAGTAGCCCCAGCACTGAGCCAAGGCCAGCACGGGAAACGCCGAGCTATGCCAGCAAGGGCAGGAACAACACCGAGCCAAAGTAAGCGGGCGAACTCCCATCCTCCTCTCTCTTTTCTTTTTTGGTAACAACTGAAGCCACAAAACCCAAACGAGAAACTTTTAGAAACATTTCTGAGCTGGCGCCCAAATTTTTTATTTATCTAAAATGAAAATGGAGCTCGTCCTATAAAATCAAATTTGAAATTTAACATTTTCCTTAAACAAATTTATTTCATATGCAAATTGTGCGTTTCATAAGGTGAGAACTGAGCACACTACACTTGCCTAAATTGTCTAAATTAAATAAGTTAAATAAAAGCAACAATTTGGCAGCTAAAAACAAGCTTAAAACATGAATTGTTCCACAAAAATTTTCAAAATTTATAATTGATTTTTATATATATAAAAATTTTTTTTTAAATATTAAAATAATTTCGAGGGCTTGAAACAATGTTTAAAAAATTAAACACAAAAGATTTGTTGCTTAATATTAAAAAAAAAATATATATTTTTCAAATATATAAAAATAAAATAATTTAAAAAAATATATATTTTTAATATTTGAAATATTATTTTAAAAATTATTAGGCAAAAATTTATTTTGTTATATTAAAAAAAAATAATTTGAAAAAAAAAATTATTTAAAACAATTTTATAAAATTTAAAAAAAAATTGAAAAATATTAATATAACTAAATAGTTAAAAAAAATAATAATAATTATCAAAGTGTAGCTATTCTTATGAGGCGTACTGTGGCATAAATGAATAAAATAATTTTGTTTTTACTTTAACTCAAAATTGGTCTTAAAAATTAAAAAAAAAAAGCTAAAGAATTTACAAACTTTGGCAGTTCAATGTCGAGTAAACTAATTCAATTGAAATAAATTTGTTTTATATTTTATATGACTTTTTGCGGCATAAACAAATGTATCTATCTTACTCTTTAGCTATGCCAGCCGCCCGTCCGCCCCCTCTCTATCTCGATCTCCCTCTCTCAGTGTGTCTATCGGTCGTTGTTCTGAGCTCTGTGTGTAAACAAACTGAAACGTTAACAAATAAGCAAAGCAAGTTAAAAAGCATAAAACTCAAATCAAAATAAATGTTTAAACAAAACCAACAAAAACATAAAGAAATTGAAAGAAAAGAAAAGAAAAGCCAGGCATTTTCCAACAATTAAAATTTCATTGTTTTTATGTTCAAATACAAAAAGTAAAAAAAGTTAAAAAACATTTTGCAAATTTACAAATATTGTTCCTATTATGTCTTAGTTTTTATGCGTGCGCCCTCTCTTTATCTCTGTCTGTGGGTGTGTGTGTGTGTGAGTGTGAGTGTATTATATAGTTCATATATCATTTCGCATCAAATCAAGATTCATCCTGGGCAACACGAAATTCTTTATCATAAATCATGAATACGCATATGCCAAACACACGCATGCTCCATACCATAAACAACTACATATATACAGTATGTATATATATCTATATATATACATATATATGCGCCGACTTTTGTCAGTCAGTTAGCTGCATCCATTGGCCACATTATGCACCTTTGATTTGAGCTTTATACGGTTTTTGAATTTGCCAGCGCCAACCTCTCATCATTGCACATAGAGATCGATTGAACTGTGACCTTTAGCACTAACTCTGACCCACTTATTGATAATTTGTTTGTGCACTTTCGCAGATTTATTGGCACACGCACCGTGACCCGCGTCGCCAACAAGCGCCAGCCCACAACGCCGCTGAACAGCATCGCCAGCTCCAACGATAGCCATGTGCAGCTGGAGATCGTCTCGCAGCCGGAGCAACAGCATCGCGCACGCTACCAGACCGAGGGCAGCCGCGGCGCCGTCAAGGACCGCAGCGGCAACGGATTTCCCATTGTCCGGCTAACCGGCTACGACAAGGCGGCCGTGCTGCAGGTGTTCATTGGCACGGACATTGGACGCGTTGCGCCGCACATGTTCTATCAGGCGTGCAAGGTGGCTGGCAAGAACTCGACGCAGTGCAACGAGAAGAAGGTCGACGGCACCATGGTCATTGAGATTGACTTCAAGCCCGAAACGGACATGACCATTACCTGCGATTGCGTTGGCATCCTTAAGGTAGGCCATACACAGTTCTTCCTTTACTCAATCCAAAGCTAAAACTCTTCCATCCTCTGCAGGAACGCAATGTCGACGTGGAGCATCGCTTCCCGGAGCATCTGGCACAGAAGAATAAGAAAAAGTCAACACGTTGTCGCATGGTCTTTCGCACGCAGCTGACACGTGACGACGGCAGCACTGAAACGCTGCAGGTCTGCTCCAACCCCATCATATGCAGTACGTAAATCGATAAATACTAGATTCAAGTGTTTGCCGTGCGAATCAGTTCGTCTCTCGCTGTCCATAGAGAGACTTATCTAGATTCAGACTGATCAACTAGAAAGCTTCAATATATCAGTCGGAGCTAGTTTATATTAACTGAAATTGATCCATGTCTAAGCAGTAGTTGCCATAAAACTAGTTCTATATAGTAAACATTTCGCTGTTTCTTGTATTTTTATAGCTCAGCCACCCGGCGTGCCGGAGATCTGTAAAAAATCGCTTAACTCTTGCCCCGTCGATGGCGGTCTGGAGCTGTTCATAATTGGCAAGAACTTTTTGAAGGACACACACGTGGTGTTCCAGGAGACCTACGACAGTGTCAATGCCGACGATCCGGCAACTGAGATAGTGGGGCGCCAGCAGCTAATCGGTGGCACCTCAGCCCTATGGGAGCAAAGTGTGCAGCCCGACAAAGAGTATTTGCATCAGGTAAAGTATACATGGCACACATTTGTATATATATATGTATATATTTTACTTATATTTAAAATCCCATTTGCAGACGCACTTGATCTGCACAGTGCCACCATATCTGCATCAGAATCTACTAAAGCCGGTCAGTGTCCAGGTGTCAATCATATCGAGCGGCAAGAAGAGCGAGCCACACACCTTCACCTACACGCCCAAGGGCAGCTATACAACATTGGCGGCGGCCAGCACGTTAAGTAGCACAATGCATAGCCAAGGTATTTATTTGTTGACTATTTCTATATAAATCAGCAGACCCCTGCAGGCATCATGAACCATAAACGAATTAAGCGCGATTCAAACACGAGCACACGCACACACTTACACAGAGAAACACTGACACATATACACACATACATACACAAACACAGATACACACACACACACACAGATACACACATACACACACTTAAACACACACACATACGACAATTGAAAAACTAATCCGTCGTCGTCAGGCAGTCGTCGTCGCAGGCAGGCCAGATAAATGCACTAACGTTAGTCTATCGAATGAATAAGAATTACATAGATACATACATGCATACATACCTGCATACCTGCATACATACATATGTACATAAACTCTACTATCATCCAAACTTATGTATGTATGTATCGAAATCATGTCTATTCGTTAACTCGTTTAACTCGAAATCAAAAAAAAAAAAAAACAAATTCAAAACCAAAAACCAAAACAAAATAAATTAATAAAATCTGCAAAGTTGCAAACACCAAATTTATTAGTTAGTTTAGCTAATTAGATATTTAGTAGAGACATTTATAACATCATAAATCGATAATATTTAAATCTATAATTTTAAATTACAACAATTCGAATCACTTTAACAACGTCCAAAGGCCTCATGCGTTATTCTGTAGCTGAATTTGGATTTTTTTAATTAAAAAAAAAAAAAATATATATATATATATATATATATATATACAAATGCAAATACAATTAGATATCGAAAGTTGATTTCTTATTGAAATCAAATTATTTAAAATTATATTAATAAAAGAAAACAAGAAATCTTAAAGGCTTAAGAAGAGCTAGAACATTGAAAACTAGTTTTGTCTAATAAAAAAAAAAAAATTTTTCAGTTTATGCGAGGTCTGTTTAAAAAGTAGTGCGTATTTATTTAAAAAAAATTTGTTTAATAATATTTTTAATGCACTCAAAGTAAGATCCTTTACATAATTTAGTACTTTTTTTCGAATTCTTGAAGAACTTCCAAGAAAACTTGTTTGTCAACAAAAACTCGAAGTTGCGCTACTTTTCAATGCAATTGAACTTTATGAATTTATGAAATATTTAAATTATATAAAATTTTGAAAATATTTATTATATATTTTATATAAAATTATATTGTATATATATTATATGTTTTTTATAATTTATATATATTTTTATATATTATATATAATTTCTATATTTACTAAAATATTTCTCAACTTCAATCATAAATTGCTTGAAAACTTTGACATCCACTTTAGCAGTTGCTTAACCCATTGTCAAATCATCGCTGCATGCAATTTTTGTTTTTTTAATTAAAAAAATGTCTACAATAATTTTTAAACATAATTTTAACATTAATTTCTTCTAATTTCCAATCTATATTTTATATACAAACAATATTTGAGAAAATTGATTCACTCAGAACATTTGCATTTGAAAAATCACACAAAAATTTGTTGCTCGCCTCGCCATCGGGACACAGTATGCAATGGGCCAGAATAACGCATGAACACTTATAACATAATATGAGATCAGATGATAATTACTATAATATATATAAGTAGGGAAAAGCTGCGCAAAAAAAAAAACAAAATCAATATAAATAAAACAAGAGATTTAATATAAAATTAAGGTAAATAATATGAAACCGTTAGGCTAACACTCGTAATTTATCAGAAGTTAAAAAGCATTTATTTAATTTATGATAATCAATCGATCAATCAATCAATCAATCCAGCATAAACTGAAACAAAGAAGAAAACGAACTCTGCGACGCTGAAGAAACATTTCTAGGAAACTTTCGAAATGGAGAGTTTACAATTGCGCGAATTCGGCTTTACTCTCTCACTATTTCTCTCTCTATCTTTATCTCTCTCTCTCTCTTTTCTCTCTCTCTCACTCTCTCTTTGTTACTCTGTCTCTTTCTGTATGCAATCTATCTATTTTACTCCCATTCAATTTCTTACTGCATCAATGAATGAAGCCACAAGGGGAAACTGATCGAAACAACTCTGCGGTGTGAATGCGTCTTACAAGTTGTTGTTGTTGTTGTTATTCTGGCATTTAGATACCCTGTAAATGCCTAATAGTTCAACTTGAAGTCCTCGACTTGCAGCTTGCCTGCTTAAAGGTTTTAATCTTTTAGGGGGATTTTTTATTTTTGTACTAATCTTGAATGCGTGTCTGCGCGAAAGAGAGAGAGAGAGTTTGATGCGTGCGTGCGTGCGTGCGGAATGCAGAGTTTTTTTGGTCACGTTTCTGCCGCACGAGTCCAGCGCCTGCAGCTAACGAAGAATCAACCGATAAACGATTAACGATAACCGATACCCGATTACAAGCTAAATAAACAGCAGCAACAGGAGATGCAGATGAACAGAGAATAATAAACAGAAGAAGAAATGAAATATAAATGATAAAAAAAAGAAGGAGAAGGCAGCCGTTCGTTCAATTTCTTGTTCAGGGAAATCCGGCAGAAACTTTATCGCAACACTAATTACAACAATCCAACCAAAAATAAAAAAAAAAAAAAAATCTATAAAAAAATAAAAAAAATATACATATATATATTTTTACTTTATTCTTCCTCCCCTTCCCCTTTCTTAGCAATTTAGGTGCTCAATATACTATATAGTCAAATATGTAACCATTTTGAGTGCTATAAAATGCAAAAAAAAAAAAAAAAAAAAAAAACAAATACAATATACAAATAAAACAATTTCTAGTCAAGAAAATCTCCCAATCAAGATCCAAAGCCAAATATTATCAAATTTAAATTTAAAATCGGCTTGCAAAAAGGCAACGCAATGCAATAAACGAAAGCAGCTGACTTGGAACGCAATGAGAATATATATATACTATATATATACTGAATACGATTATTATATACCAAGATATAGCCAGGCATATATGCATATATATATATATATATATATATATATATATATATATATATATGTATGTGTGCGCACACACGAATATCGTCTAGGGGTCGATCACCCCCCAACATATATATATATGTATATATATATAGGCACACATCCAGACATTTAGTAGGACATCAAATGGTCAAATGGATAACTGCAAGTGGAGCAACTGAGAATCTACCAGGAATCTCCAACGGGAACTCTACAGCCAGCCAGCCAGCCAGCGACTGACACAGCGACAGCACGGGACGCCCCACATCAGCATGGAGCCCCAGCAACACGTCTTAAGCACCACTTATTTAGGGTACTGGTGATAAAAAAAAATTACAAAAAAAGACCAACAAAATACTGAAAAAAAAATATTGAGAAATTCAACCATTGATCTCGTTTGACACCATTTATATATATATCTATATATGTCTACCATTATAATTAACTTTAAACGTAGCTTTATACATACACATACACACACATACATACATACACCGACATTACATTATTTAAAAAAATCCATAAATAACAGCAATAACACGTGCATCAAACATTTCTATAGGTATATAACAATATACACATTCCAAAATTTGTAAAAGTCTCTTTCATTGATGCCAGCATCAGTAATATCTTCTTACATTGATCATATGCTTTCAAATGTTATCGATTTATCGATGCACTACAAATATGCATTCCATGCTTCGCATAGCCCGAACTCCATTGACAAAGCGATCAATCATTATGTAAACGGTAATGGCCCTAATTGTAATTCGTAATTCCTAGCTACGAGTATTTATCGATTTATCGATTTATCGACTATATATAGAATATTTGACGCAGACTGTTTCATCATCATAAAACCCATTCATCGCTGCATTCGAAGACATGGACGAAGACTCTTGTTGTTGCTATCAAGTATTTGGCACAACGATAGGCAATCGATAACATGATCGATAATTCTGTATTGGCTGTTCAGCTGCACAAGTTAGACGACAGACGCTCTCAACGCTCTTTAAGATTAGTGATGGGACTCACCTAGCACGAGTGGAATATTAAGCATTGCTCGCACTTCAGAGCCTCAGCATTACGCCTAGAGAAATATCAACTAAGACTAAACGACGATTTGATTTAATACCAGCTGGTGGTGGTGCAGTTGAACTAGTTCCTAATTCAAACGAGTACAACATTATTTTCCTTTGACAATGTGACAGTGATAATGGTGTGGTTAGTGTTTAACATTTACAGCTCTATGTTAAGGGTATTCCTACTTTTCACACACTTTTCCTTATTTGATTACTTTACTATTACCTGCCCAGAGCCAGGCTTCTTACAGCATTCAGCATTCATTCTACTTTATACTAATCCACATATAAGTTATACACACACATATATAAATTACACACCAGAAATAATATATATTTTTAGAGATATATATTTACTGATTAATAATAATAATAATAATAATATTAGGATTATGATCTAACTAGAAGCGCCTTAGCATATCTAGTTCATAAGAGCAATTTTTTTAAGTAGCCTTAAGTTGTTGCCCTGGAAATTGCTTTAAGCGCGAACGGTGGCGAGAGTGAGAGAGAAAGAGAGCGAGAGAGAGAGAGAGAGCGAGTGTGTGAGAGAAAGAAAGTTGTTTATTTGTTCAAGGCATCTGGCTCGAGGTATCGTCTGTGTTGTACTCGCACTGTACCGGGCGAAAGATTGTGCCACATTTGTGAGTGTGAATCATGTTCATAACAGATATATATATAGTATATATATAGTATATATATAGGATTCATTTAACTGTAGCTTTGTGTGTTTTTGGGCGTGCTTGAGCAAGATGAGTTCTGAGCTGATCTGTGAATGAGTTTGACTAAAGCAATTTCCAATACGTATACATATATATCTATATCTATATATATATATATATATATATATAGCTTGTATGATTTAGGCGCTAATTGCCATAAGACTTAACCATCCACATAGCTATACTCAGAGCCCAGACACCACATGAACCCCTTTATATTAAAAACAGACTTTCATTTTAATATATATATAAATCTATCTCTGTCTATCAATCTATATATCCATATATAGCCCAGCTCAGTGGTAGTTAAAATCGAGAGCATTTCCTTAGTTTTAGTCGTAGTTCTCTAAGTTCTAAGCCATAGATCGTAGCCATAAGCACTTGCTCTCTAGTTTTAACTATTATTGGCTGTCTCTCTCTCTCTTTCTCTCTCTCTCTCTCTCTGTCACTCTTTCACTGCCTCTCTCTATGTCCAGCCAACAAACCTTAGCCGTAAGCGCTTCACCAACCCGACCTGACCCGCCCCGCCCTGACCCGCCCTCTTTTATCCCTTGTGATAAATTTATATATATATATTTATAATGCATTTCTCTTATGATATTTATATTTCTTTATTTTATGATTTTTTATTGATACGTTATATAATTTTTTGTTTGTTTATTTGACCAACTCGACCAACCCCTGACAGCCCCGCCTCACACCCCCTCGACACACCCGTTTGCCAACCGCCAACAGCCGCGCTCTTGCCACAGCCTGTGTACTAAATATGCGTCTCTTGTACTTGTAGATGTTGGCAGCTTCATGGACACGAGCAGCGCGCCGGCCAGCGGCAACGCCGCCTGGGGCAACGGCGGCAGCGGAAGTGCCGTGGTGAGCGCAGCCGTCGCCGCTGCCGCCGCCGCGGCTGCTGCTGCCGCCGGTCCAGGCGGTGTGGTGGAGACGAAGCACGAACTGGACCTGGGCATGATGCCGCCACCGATCACCACACAGATACCGATGGGACTGCGGCGCTCGTCGCTGTCCGGCGCCACGCCCATGATCACGGACCAGCAGCTGGTGCATCTGAGCGCCGATGCGGCGCTCAAGAGCGAGCTGCTCGACGAGAGCAGCTCGCTGAGCCCGCGCACAGCCGACACTCTGCACTCGCCGGAGGCGCTCAACCCATGCAGCCCCAATGCGCTCCAATACCACGCGCACTATGCGCGCGAGGGCAGCCTGGACACGATCATGTACGACCAGTCGAATAGCATGCCCGGTTTTCCGGTGCCCGCCGCGGCGGCGGTTGACCTCGACCCGGCCGCGGTGGCCGTGGCCGTTGGGCTGGCCGTCAAGCACGAGATTATCCAGCAGCAGCAGCAGCAGCAGCAGCAGCTGGAGCAGCAGCAGCAGCAGCAACAGCAGCAGCAGCAGCAGCAGTCGGCGGCAGCGGCGGCGGCGGCCAACGTGCACAAGTTCATTGACGATCTGACCAAGTCGACGTCGGTGGTCAATAGCAACGGCACCAGTGAGCCCGCCCTCTTCACCAGCTCGGCGGACATCGACCACGCCCTCACGGACATACTGCAGCAGAAGGTGGGCGTACTGACGCACACGCACGCACACCAGCACGCGAGTGGAGCGGCCACGGCTGCGCCGAGTGTGCTCAAGCGCAGCCTCTCCATCAGCAGCAGCAACTCGAACTCGAGCTCGCTTTCGGGCAGCGAGACATCGCCGAACAGCTCGCCGCTGACGCAGGACATCATCTTGAACTCGGAGCCGGCGGCAGCGCTGGGCGCCGGCCTGCCACTGCAGCAGCTGGCAACGGTGCCCGGCGCTGCAGCGGCTGTGGCCAATGCCGGCGGTGCTCTGTCCACGGACATCATTATGAATCCGGCCGTATCGCCGTCGACCATACTCTGTTCGGCAAATGGCGCCGCCACGGCGGTGGTGGCCAACATTCTGGCGCCCCACCAGGTGACCATGGCCAACTCGATATTGAACAACATTGCCATGCAGGCGGATCCGACGCGCCAGGACGCCGCTGTCGCCGCCTTGGCCCTGAGCAACATTATGATGAGTCCGCCGAACGCGGCCGCCGGCGTCAGCGTCGATGTGGGCGACACTCTGCCGCCCACGCCCGCCGTCATGCAGCCAGAGGTGGCCGCCACAGCCACCTCGACGGCGGTCAGCAACATGATCATCAAGGCCGCCGCCGATTTTATAACCACGCAGGAACAGGAACAGCATCACTACCATCAGCAGCAGCAGCAGCAGCAACAACAGCAGCAGCAGCATGCGCATGCCCACTCGCATACGCACTCCCATTCACACGCCCATCCGCATCCACACGCGCATAACCATGCCCATGCCCATGCCCATGCTCATGCCCATGCCCATGCCCATGCCCATACCCATCCGCATCCCCAGCAGCAGCAGCAGTCAGCGAATGCCGCTGCCAGTGGCGGAGATCCGCTTGTCAACTTGCTGCTGAACCACACGACACCGGAAACCGTGGTCGTGGAGGCAGCCGGCTATCCAACGCTGTCCGGCGTACACCTGCCGGTCGTGCCGCCCACACCACAAGAATCTCTCATTGTTGCGCTGGCCACTGAGAACGCACTGCAGAAGTCTGTGGCCACCGCGGCCATTACCACCAACGGCGCGGTAATGACCCAGCAGGCAACGACTCCCAGCAGCACCGGCAGCATCCTGCCGGCGGCCGTTGGCGCTGTCGCCGCAGCCGCCGCCGTCGCCGTGCAGCCGCCCATACCACAGGAGCTGACATCAATGTCCGACCAGGACCTAATCAGTTACATCAATCCGAGCACCTTCGATCAGCGTGAGTAGCCAGATTAGCTAGGCGCTACATGAGCGTAGATAAACATATAGTCCATAAGTAATGCGAATCGATCAGGTTGAATGAGCTATAAATCTCTGATATATATTATATATGCATATGTATAAGAGAGCTATGTGACATGACAGACTCCGTATATATATATATATATCTATAGATATAGATATATGGCAGAGCCATAGGCAGAGCCATAGGCAGAGCCATAGGCAGAGCCATAGGCAGAGCCATAGGCAGAGCCATAGGCAGAGCCATAGGCAGAGCCATAGGCAGAGCCATAGGCAGAGCCATAGGCAGAGCCATAGGCAGAGCCATAGGCAGAGCCATAGGCAGAGCCATAGGCAGAGCCATAGGCAGAGCCATAGGCAGAGCCATAGGCAGAGCCATAGGCAGAGCCATAGGCAGAGCCATAGGCAGAGCCATAGGCAGAGCCATAGGCAGAGCCATAGGCAGAGCCATAGGCAGAGCCATAGGCAGAGCTTTAGGCAGAGCCATAGGCAGAGTCATAGGCAGAGCCATAGGCATAGCCATAGGCGGAGCCATAGGCGGAGCCTATGAGCGTAAGATAATATAATATAATATAATATATATATAATAATATAAGATAATATATATATAATATCATATATACAAATATTTATACTAATTTCTGTTTTTCTTCTCTCTCTCTCTCTCTTACAGTTTAAACGGCAACAGATCAACAAATTAAACTATTGGGTTATTTTTAAACAAATAAGGGGAAACCACACAGGCCTAATCCTAAGCTTAAAAATAGAAAAAAAAAAAAGAAAAATACACACACACACACACACACACACACAATGACACTGTGGACCAAATGTTGTCAACTTTTTGTTTACTTTGTTGGGCTAATCAGCTTAACTGATGGCCAACAATGAGAATTGGCATTTGAAATCGCCTCACACACACACACACACACACACACACACACACACACACACACACATTTGTATCGTTGTAAGCACACTTGTTAAGCTGTAGACCCTATAGATATACTTCTATTTTTTTTGTTCTCGTTAAATCTAAATTGATTTTGTTTCAACAAAAGTCAAATTATCTCAAAAATGATAACGACTGCCATATAAATACATGATTACAAAAAAAAAATATTAAAAATAAAATATAAAAAAAACATGCAATCGCCCCCAACTAAATAATAATACATAGACGACGCACAAAAGAAAAAAATATATAAATTTTGAAAGATAAAAAAAAGAACAATTAAATGCAGTTTTAAATGAATTAACTAATTTTTTATTTTTTTTTGTTTTGTTTAATTCGCGTATTATTATTTTGTTGCGTTACTGTCCCGAAACTTTTTGAAAGTTTGAAGTCTGATTTGATATACGAACTATTATTTTTTTGTTTTTGCAAATATTAAACTATATTTATGAAAATATATACATGCATGTGCATATGCTGGATATGTATTTCTATAATCTTATATAATTTTAATTAACGTTTTTTTTTTTTCTTGTTTTGTTAAGGGGTTTGCAAAATCGAAACATAAATTACGTGTAAAAATATTTATAGCCTACGAATATGAATATGCGAAAATTCCAAAAGACTTTTTATTTAAACGAAAACAAAAACACATTTTCTTTTCAAACTGTTCAAATTCTATCGAAATGATGAGGTAACAGCACACAAATAATTATTAAATATCTTATATATATATATATATATATATATATATATATATATCTATATATATTTTTTTTTGTAATTTTAACATTTTATTATTTGTAGTAGTTTGTAAACGTAAACGTAGTTCAAAAGGCCACAAGTCAGAGAGTTATCTACAATCTATATATATATATATGTTCGTCGTATGCCGTTTACCCGATAAATATATAACTATGTGCTAGTGTTTTTTTTTTCGAACGCGCATGGCTTAGTATTACCAGACGCGTGAAAAAAACAGAGCCCCAGAATATATACAATGTCATTTGATAACCAAGAACAACGCCACAAACAAAATATATATATATAATTATAAAACTAACAGTTATAATCTGAATTTTGTATGGGTTCAGTGTGTTAGACGAAAGCCCCTCTTGAATATGCATTTGTACGCCTGTACCTACACGTTGTTGTACGATATTTATACATAAATATTTATTATATATACAAATAAACGCAGAGAATTTGACGAATTTCGCCGTGAGTTAATTCAAAATATCTACCTATGTTATGAATAAATACAAATAAAAGAAAACAATACAGAAAACAGGCTGCTACCGTTAATTTTTGAACAAAAATATAACTATATCTATATATACATATACATAAACAATAGCTTTAATTCAAATCCTAAAAGTACAGAAAAATGATATTTCAGCATATTTTCAGCCAACAACAAATCCACAGTCGAAAACAATCTCAGAGATTGCATAAATAAATTTCTTAAAAAAATGAAATGAACTTTACATTGAAAATCCTCATATGCATAGTTACTATACATTGCTTCGTACATAGATATGATGTATTTTTGATGTCATTTAGAGCAAGTGCACAGAATTGTTATCCAAATCAAATATCATCCACTGAATACGAATATGAAATAAATTTGAAGTACTCTGATTGTTAATTAATATATTTTGTCGTTATGGCTAATCGTTTAAAAGGTACAGAGAAATTTACTTAAGCAACAACTTGGTTTGCTATCTCTTTCCGTTCCGCCATCTGAGAGATCGTCTGATTGGTGTCAAAGCGAGAAATGAGAGGGAAAATGGAAGAGAACTGTATGAGTGCATATATATGATCGATCTGTGCTTACTTTAAGAGGGTTTGAAAACAAAAACATGAAAAAAAAAAAAGAATTCCCACGGCCCAGCCTGGTATTTAGAGGCGTATGCCCATTCGCTTCTTGGGTGCACTCGGTTTGGCTGCCACTTGCTGTCCGCGTCCGTTGCGGCGTCTATAGCGCCGACTGTCCTGCTCCACATTTGCGCAGCCCGGTTCCAAATCTGAGTCATCTTGTGCTCGATTCTCCTTCGCCATTATCTGCGCCCATATCCATATCATCTGCGGAATCGAGAGCTAAGACGAACATCATCATCGATCGTCGATGGGCATGCGATTGCATACTTACACGTATTAAATATTGTGCTGATGACATTATCAAATATCAAGACTTTGAAATGGCAATTGTTTTTTTTTTTGTTTTTTCTTTTTTTAATGTAGTAGAATACGTAAAAGTTTTACGGTCAACGAACTACAGCATAGCCTACTATTGCTATTCTGGTGCTAGGCAAGCTAGACTTTAATTATGAACTCTGCTGTGGGGAGAGCGCAGAGGGATCGATGCGATTGCCGTATCCAGTCCGTGCTGACCACCTGGACGGGCTTCGCGGTGAAATGCTTCTGATACCACTGCTCAAAGTCTTGCCGGTTCAGGCGACTGGGGCAGACGAGCACAAGCGTGGGGCTCTGTTGCTCTGTTTCGGTCACCAACTGCCCGCCGCGCTGCATGAAGAGCAGCCTGGCCAGCTCATCGGCATCGCGGTTGTACATGCAGGCGTAGTGCTTGGAGAAGATGTTGGGGCTGGCACTGCCAAGCAATTGTTGCTCCAGTTGCTCCAAGTCCTGATTATCCACATCCAAAGAGTCGCATTCTGTTTCGCTGATGTCTTGCAGCACCTCCTGTAGCTCGTCGATGCTGGCAAATGAGTCCGTAAAACTATCGCCGAGCTTATCAAAGCTTTTCGAAAATTGCAGCTGCAGCGCTTCGGTAGCGGACATCACATCCCTGGGACGCAGATCGATCTGCTGCTTGTCACACACACGCAGCAACCAATCCAAGCGCAAAATGTCATTCGTGCGTGGCTGCTGCTGCGTCAGACGTTTCACCAGGTAAACAGCGTCGCCGGCTATGCAGATGCACTTCGGATCGTTGGGCAGCGGATTCTGGACAATGGTGCCGCCATTCTGCGCGGCCAGCGTCTGCAGCTGCTGCTTGCTATGTCCGCGCGCACCACTCAATATGCAAAAGGTGAAGCCCTCAAACAACTGCGAGCTGCTCTCCAAGGGCTCAGCATCGTAGCGCTTCTCATAGGCAGCTAGGCCGAGGCGATTGCGTTCGGCTGGCGTCATCTTATGTCGCTTGCGCTCCGTCGTGAAGTCGCTGAGGGTAGCCTGCCGCTTGTTCAGCTTCTTAATGGCACCGCGACCCTGCAAACAGTACGTTAATAAAAATATATTTAAAATTTCCAATATTTTGTCGTATGCTAACCTGGCACAGCTGGGTGTATTCCTCAAGCGTCATGCACTCCTGCCACACCTTGTCGACGCGCATCATCTGCGTGCGCGGAAAGTGCAAGGACTTGGGCGTGGCGTAGGCGCCGTTGGGCGATAAGTCCGCTGCCTTCACTTGGAGTATTATTGACTTTTCAGGCTGGATCCAAACGTCGGGCGCGCCCTCCTTTTCGTTGGGCCTGTAGTGGAACCACAGTGGCGGTGGTTCCGTGGTCGCATTACGCCAGTGAGGCTTCAATTCATTGTGGAGGACGCTGCGCTGACGCGTATTATTGGCCACACATCCGATGCTATAGACCTCATCCCGCTCAGCGCCGTCAGCCGGCTTCAGCACGCCCAGCAGAAATGTTTCGATGAAAGTCCGTTTGCGATTATAGAAGCCGCCAATGATCAGCACGTCGAACTCCGTGATTAAGCCCTCTATATACTACAGAGATAGCATAGAAGAGATTAGGGTAATCAAAGGACTTTGTTCATTCAAAGGGTGATACTCACATCCGCCTTGTCCTTGTACCAGCCGCCGCCAATACGCACTCCGGGCTTATAAATTGAGTTCTGCTTTTTAAGCACAATGCCCTCGGCATTGGAATCGAGCATCTGCTGGAACAGCGAGTTGAAATGATCAAGTGAACTGATTTTCTGTCCCTTCATAATCTGCAGAATTCCCTGCTGCTCGGTGAGCAGCTCCTGCAGCTTGTAGGCGCGCTGTGCATATGTCATATCCAGCAGGCTCTCCCCGTTCAGATAGAGCAGGTCGTAGACCACGAAGCAGGGTCGCCAGCTGCGCTCTGGCTTCAGATGTTTCACGTCGGTGTTTTCGCCCTTCTCACGATAGCGCATCTGCTGTGTATCCCATATCATCATTTCCCCGTCAAGTATAATCGACTCCATGCCCAGGGGCAGCAGCGTGCGCAGATGTGGGGTCAAGGTGCCGCTGTCGTAGCTGCCGCCAAAGCTCTTCGTATAATCGGCGCCGTTGCGGGAGATGTACTTGAACATGCCGCGGGCATAGTGCAGCTGAAAGCGTTCGCCATCCATTTTCTGTTCTAAATATAGCACATCCGCCTCCATAAGACTTTCGATCTTGCCTGGAAATCGCTCACACAACATAGGCCGTATTAGCTGAAAGGGTTCAATTATTGTGTTCAAGTTGATAACTGCGCTGGTAGTGCTCCCCGATGGTGCTTCCTGGGCAAGCTTGTTTTCTGCCAACAGTATACAAATGCGCTTCAGATCCGAACAACGCTGATACATATCCTTTGCCAAGGGATGAAGCAAGCCGAAAATCCGTTGCTCGCCAATGCCCAAACCCATTGACTTCAGCAGGATGCGTATGAGCCATCGCTGCTCCTCGGCCGAAGCCACCTCCGTGAAGCGTGTCAGTTCGCATTCTTTTACTGCAGAGGAATAGTATGAATCAGTTGAAGCTACATATATAGCAGGTAAAACCAGAAATAGTCTAAGTACCAGCTGTGTCTTCGCTGGCGATTAAGTCCAGCATGTCGTGAATCTGCTTAAGCGTCAGATCACTCGGCTCATTGTGGCAGCGAGGCCGCAACACATCGTACACCACATCGGCGTAGTCACGAAATGACGAGGCACTACGATTCTGCAGACGTATGTACTCGCTAGCTGATGACAAATAAATAGATCAGTTAGTGGAATTGAAAGGTGTGGGCTGATTGGTTTACTCACAGTCTTTGGCTACCTGTAGCACACGTGAGTATAGTCTGCCAAGTGCGGTTATCTGCAAACCGTAGTTGTCGCGTGCAGTATCTGCGCCAGGTAGGAGAAGGCGCAGCACAGGATAGAAGCTAGTGGTGCCGTCCTCTGCTTGATTGTCCGTTAGATTGGCGCCCTGACGGAAAGACTCCCGGTGCTTGCAGAAGGAGTCGTAATATCGCCTCAAGATCACTTCTTTCTGCTGTGTATTTTTGGCTTCCTTAACTCTCTTCATCATCTTGCAAATTACGCGAAATTTAATAGTGCCTGAAATATCCATGGTTCTTTGATTTCATCAAGTCGGCAAAACAAGTCGTAACTTATACTGGGCGGTACTTCCAAATATATCGATAGATGACTCATCATCGATACTTTTACCATGGTATTTTCGATGTTAGGATTTTCTGATAATACTGAAAGTGCTATCGTTTTACAGCACTGGCACAAGAAGTATCAATTTTCTTCACTTGTCAACAATTTCGAGTTTTAAGACGAAATTCGACTATTTACGAATACATAATGCTGTATTTGGAGGACTATTTGGAAAGTAAGTAGCACAGAATAGTGAATACATATCAATTTCCACAAAATGGCCATCACTTTATGTTACAGTGATTGAGCATCTGCCGCAGGAGCTGCGAGACCGTTTCACAGAGATGCGTGAATTAGATCTTGCTGTGCAGAGTAAGCAGAAACTAAATAATAAAAAAAGGTCGCATTCAATTACTATATGTATGTATATTGTTATAAACACCCACGCAGACGACATGGACTCGCTGGACAAGAAGTCACGTCTGTTCTTTCAGCAGTGCAAGCGCGGCGAACTGCAGCACGATTCCATGGACGCCGAATTCCACAGTCTGCGCGGAAATTATTTCAAAGTTATGGAGGATGCCGATGAGAAAGTTGCTATAGCCACCCAAATACATGAGCTCGTCGAGCGTTATCTGCGTCGACTGGACAGCGAGCTGTTCAAGTTCAAGTGCGAGCTGGAGGCTGACAACAATGGCATCACCGAAATTTTGGAGAAGCGTTCCCTCGAGCTGGACGGCAACAATTCCACAGCTGCCACGGCTCTGTTGATGAGCATGAATCAGAAGGAGAATCGCTATTATAACACAAGCAGCGCTATCAACAGCAATTTGTTATCGGGCAACATCAACAGTGCCGCGGGCATTATCACCAGCACGGGCAGCACCAGTGGCAACCTGGTGGTCAACAGCTCCGCGCTGAATAGCCTGTCCGGCAACAGCACGTCGAGTGGCCATCAGCGACATCGCAAGCTGGAGAAGCGTCGTGAAACGATTTGCACCGTGCCCGTGCAGGAGAAGCGCCCCAATCTGAATCAGTCTCTGCCTGTGGCCCCTGGCACCAATAGTGTCAGCAGCCTGATCAATCCCATTAGTGGCAACCATGTGAACACACTCACCACTCACCATGGTCCTCTGCCCATGGCTCCGAGCAGTGTCAACACCAACAACACGACCGTCGCTAACGCCGTCGCCGCCAACATTGTCCGCCAGCTGCCCACGAATCTCAGCGCTCACAGCGTGCTCGCCACTAACAGCAACAACGCAGCTGTAGCGGCTGCCGCTGCCAACAACAGCGTCACCGTTGGCCCAGTGGCGGGCACTGGCGCGGGCACAGGCATGACAGCCAGCCATGGCAACACCACGGTTAGCTATAATCTGCATCAGTTTGGCGGCGGAGGTGCTGCGTCCAGTGCCCTTGCAGCTGCCGCAAGCCAAGCGATTGTTACCACACAGCAAATGCCGCAAGGAAGGCGTACGGCTAGCTTGAAGGCCAGCTATGAGGCCATTCATGGCGCTGGCGTAGCGGGCACCACGGAATTTTGGACACAGGCAGCAGCACATAATAACAGCATCCAGCCAGCCACTGGACCGTTACCCACCAGCGTGCATCATCATCCGCCACAGCAGCAGCAACAACAACAGCAGCCGCAGCAGCAGCAACATCATCATCAGCAGCAGCAACATCATCCAGCACAACAGCAGCACCAACAGCAGCAGCATCAGCAGCATCATCATCACCATCAGCATCATCACCAGCATCATCATCATCACGAAAAGAAGCATAAGAAGTGAGTTGAGCTCAGCGTGTCTTCCTCGGCGCAGTTTACTAATTGCTTTCTCTTGCTTTCCTTTCAGAAAACTGAATACCAGCATGTCTGTGCCCAGCGGCATAGCCTACAAATTCTGGGAGGGATCATCGTCGGGTAATTCGATTGCATCGTCATCATCATCGATCAGCGTTGACTCTGTTGAGATGCTTTCAAATGCTGCCGCCGCACCCATACAGCATGCCACTCTTGGCCAGAGCTCGCTGGCCATCAATCCGCCATCGAATCAATTGGCCACTAGCCATACGACCGCTGCTGTAGCAGCCACAGTAGCTCCTGTTACTCTTCCCACTGTTAACAACGTGACGGCCACGCCCATTGAGCTGCCCACCGCTACGCTGGCTCCGGGCGCTAATCTAACCATTAGCGAGACCGGATTGGTTGTCGAGCAAACCACTGAAGGCGAATGGTCGTATGACCCCAACGAGCCGCGCTACTGCACCTGCAATCAGGTATCTTACGGTGACATGGTTGCCTGCGATAATGATGCCTGTCCATACGAATGGTTCCACTATCCGTGCGTGGGCATCACACAGCCGCCGAAGGGCAAATGGTATTGCCCCAAGTGCACCGCTTCCATGCGACGCCGTGGCAACCGGAAGAACTGAGCTGGATCTGTTAGAGGAGATTCAACTTACTTACCATAGATCCGTTTAATATTATATTCAAATATTAGTTGCCTGAAAAAAAAGTAATAAATAATTGATCAGCGGAGCGAAAATTCGGAAGCTTTTAATTTGCACTTAATGCAAGACATATGGAATATCTTGCAGTAAAAGTTAAAGCCAGACTTCGATAAGCCTTTTTTTTAATATTTAAGCTTAAACAGAAAACAATTGTATTAATCGATTTAAATTTATAACTGCACTTATAATTATGTTTAAAAAGTGCCTATCGATAGCTTATATGATATATCGAATTTTTGAACGATAGGTGAGTATATCGCAAGCGAAGTGCACATCACTAAGTAATAAAGTGACAGCAGCAGCACCATTGGCTTTGTCCGAAAACAAACTGCATAAAAAGCATTTTGCGTCGTGCAAACATAAATCAATACCGTAATTAAAACTACGGTTGGAGAAATAAAAGAGAGACGGTCAAAAAGCAACTGATTACGTACTCCCTCCAAACAGTTACAAATAACGGCCTCAAAATTGGCAAAATACGGAAAAACAAGAAAATGAGCTATAATGAAAAAAGCGAGGCCATCACTAAAGAGGAATGGCTGCAACGGCTGGAACAGTTCCCGTTCAAGCAGGCAGACATGAATCGTCTAATAATGAACTACTTGGTCACAGGTAAGCTGGTATACCAAATAAGAAATAATAGAAAGAAAACTAGAGAAAATCAAACCATTTGGCATTTTTCTTTCTATTAAATATGTATGTATATCAATTTCTATTAATTGCAGAGGGGTTCAAGGAGGCAGCCGAAAAATTCCAGCACGAAGCTGAGCTGGAGCCTAGCGTGGAGCTAAGCAGCCTGGATGATCGCATATTGATAAGGGAGGCGGTGCAGGATGGCCGCATTGAGGAGGCAACGCATCTGGTTAACCAGTTGCATCCGGAATTGCTAGGCAGCGAGCTCTATTTGTTATTCCACTTGCAGCAACTGCAATTGATTGAGCTGATTCGAGCTGGAAAGGTGGAGGAGGCCTTGGTCTTTGCCCAGTCGAAGCTGTCCGAGTCGGGCGAGGAGATCCGTATCGAACTGGAGCGCACTCTGGCTTTGTTGGCATTCGAGAAGCCGCAGGAGAGCCCCTTTGCCGATCTGTTGGAGCAATCGTACAGACAGAAGATTGCCAGCGAGCTCAACTCGGCTATATTGCGGTGCGAGCACAGCGAGGATTCGACGCCAAAAATGATGTTTCTTCTGAAGCTAATACTGTGGGCCCAATCGAAGCTCGATAGCCGCTCGATTAACTATCCCAAGATGAAGGATCTGGAGACTGCGCAGGTTGAGAACAAATAAGGCACAAGCGGGGCTAGCTGATAAACAATAACAAAAGTGTATAAGAGCGGGCGGGCGTGGCAGCGTTAGGCGTGAAGTGAATGTAGTATGTGCAACCCAAGGCAAAGTAATACCATTTCTATATCTATTTCTATATATATATATATATTTTATAAATGTATGCATTAGGATTTTATGTTGCAAGATTGAAAATATCTGAAGCTGAATTTGGTTTCGAACAACACAAAAAAATCATTGAATTGCCTTTCATTTAACTCCGATTACCAGCCAAAGATGAGATCCATGGCCTTGTTCACCAGGCCGGTGCTTTTTTGGGGCACAGTGCGTTTGGGCGAGATGTGCGAGTCGAGCTGGGCCATGCTGATGGACTGCTGAGTGAGCGAGCGCACCTTCGGTTTAAAGGCATCCGCATCTGGCTCCACTAACTTCGCATTCTCCTTGTCGATAACGCTCTCGTCGGTGCAGCGAGTGACGCCCACCATGACATTGCTGGCAATCACCTTGAGGTTGTAGTTCAATGCCTTATCGCTCTCGATGCGCGAGGCGAAGCGCACGTGCATCCAGTTGCCGTTTTTTGGGGCGTGCACCACGTCCACGATGCTGCCGCACATGGTGAAGTGCTGCAGTATCATGGAACCGGAGCCAGGCGAGAAGCCAAATATTGTTACCCAGAAATCGGAGCTGCGTGGCTGCGGCGTGTGCGACATGGTCAAGGGCGACATGTTGGCGCCCAGTGGGGAGCAGAGAGCGCGCATCGAGGCGTTGATCGGCACATACGAATCGTTTAGCTGGGACGTTGGCGGATGGTAGCTTTGGTTTAAGCTATAGTTCGAGTTGTTCAAATGCGACGTCTGCAGCATGCCCAGGTGCGTGCGCTGAGGGGTGGCGCACAGCTGTTCGCTGCGCAGCGAATCGAATAGACCCTGAGTGGGTGGACCAGCTTGATGACTAGTATTTGCGCCACTTGCATTGCCAATATTGCCAACGTTCCCAGCGCCAGTGGGACCACTGGCACCGCCAGTAAAGAGCGTGTGTGCTCCCATTGCTGAGCGGTTTAGTTGTTGTGGATTATTGTAGCCCGTTTCCTGGGGCGTGTTGTTGTTCGGAGATGTAGCTGCAAATCAAAAGCATACATACATATGCATATATGTAATAGACAACTATAATAGGCTGCTTACCGAAGCTCACATTGTAGCGTCCCATCTTGGGTGAGAGCGTATTGTTGTGGGGCGTCATTGCCTGAGAGTCGCCCATGAGAAAAGGCGGCAAATATTGGCTTTGGTTGCTGCCGGGACTGCTGACGGGACTACCAAGTGTCATGGGCTCCATTTTTCTGCTTCTCTTTACAAATAAACTATCCGATTCAAAGCAAAACAAATACAACTACACACAATATGCAACTACAAGCGCAACGACTGACGCCGCAATTTAAAAATCCATGCACATTTAATTCTGCCTGAAGTTTCAAGCACGACTGTTGCAACGTGAATTATCGAGTAATTCGATAAGATCGGCTTGCAATGCTGCAGACAATAACGACAGTTGAAGGGGGCCATGCGTTTTTGGTATTTTTTAGTGCAAACGAAAACATCATATCGATAGTGTGAGCATCGATTGCCAGTTTCATTTTAGACATCCCAAACAACGGAGCTGCAGGGTAGGCGAGTGTGGCCTGCAAGCCTTTTCTTTTTTTTTTGTTGCTATTCAAAGAATAAATAAATAAATATATATATATATATATATATATATATATTTACAATACGCGGCGCGTCGAAACAAGTGTATGTGTGTGTGAATAGTTTTTTACTGCGTTAATTCAAAAATTAATGCGCTCAAGTGCATTGAATAAAAGAAGAGAATAACAGCGCCCCTGCCCTTCAAACCAGCTGCACAATATTATTATTCCTATATTAACTTCAGAAAGGGTGCTAACGTTATGTGGAGTCCAACACATTGCAGTGTAACTGGTAAGTGCAGGTGTTACTCATTCACCATCTCTATCTCTCCTGGTCAGCTGGTAGCGCTCCTAAATGCCGTTGCATAAATAACATTTGAGAGGGGCCACCACTTAGACTCCTCAAAATATCGTCAAACTGGTTTAGTAACTGTGAATGTATGTGTGTGTGTGTGTGTGTGTGTGTGTGTGTGTCGCACTAAGTTAGCCTGTCTGTGTGTGTGTTCAAAAATCGTAATATATTTAAGCGCAAAAGCCAATTGAACTGCTGTTAAATACTATTAATTGGTCAAATTACGCATTATGCTTTATATTTGTGGACGGCTTACGTTTGGGACTGCCAAAGAATAACAATATTAACTCACACATACGCAGTTATATATTTGTATGTGTTTTGAGATTCTCTGTATGTGTGTTTTTTATTTTTATTTATTTATTTTATTTTATTTTTTTTTTTTTTTTTGTGGTGAAAACCATTGTAACCTATTCAACATCTTGTTTAAAATTTCACTTTTTCTGTTTTCAACGCATGACCCCGCCGCTGCCCGCTGCCTGCAGCCGTTGCCAGTTTTCCCGGTTTTCTCTTTTTGTGTGTTTGCCCATACTTTATCTCCGCTCAATTGCAGTATCAGTAAATTACGTTGATAAGATTATGTATTTACTTGCCATTTGCCATTTGCCATTTTTGTTATTTATATTTTTATTATTTCTCTTTTTTGAGTCGCTTACTCATCGCGCGTGTCTAAAAACCACCAACAATTTTAACTCGCAATTCTAACTGCACACACACTCACGCATACACTCACACACAACAAACACACACATTCGCTACGTCTCCAACATTCTCCTCTTGTTTTCGTTGATTGATTCGATAATGGCGCATGGCGCGCATATTTGATTTATTTTGATTCCGCCTTTTCATCTTTGTCGCATTCCTGCGCATACAGGTATATAACTGTGCATATAGATATGCGTGTGTATGTGCGTGTGGGCCTTTTGGTGCTCTTGCCCATCGTTGTATTGGACATGTTTACGTTTTTGTTTTGCTTTCTTCATGGCTGAATGTCAATGAAAAATCAGCGCAAAATATTGCAATCGTGACAAAATGGCAAAAATATCACCTATCTCACCTCTCTCTCTCTCTCTTAGATTATTTTTGCTAATATTGTTTATAATTATGAATGTCAATTGCAATTTAAGTAAACAAGTGCAATTGTATGGATGTGTGTAAGTGTGTGGGTATTTGCATATGCAGCTACATACACACTTACACATTTATGCATATTAATGTAATTGCACAGATGAATAGGTAAATGACTCACGAAATGTTGAAAAGCTCACGATTGCAAATAAAGCAGATAATGAACGAACACACACACACACACACACACTCACTCATTCATATATGCACACATTGATAAGGCACTGTTGTAAATACACACACACAAATTAGTGATGACACTTCTGAAAGTCTGCCATCACCAATCAGGCTGCTGTTAATTTGTTTTCGCTTTTGTTTGTCCTTTTGCGTCTGCTTCTCCACCTTGAACTTGTAGACCTTTACAGCATTAGTGGTGACAGTTCTTAAAAGAACTGCTCTGTACACACACACACACACACGTGTATGTGTATGCTAGTTTGATGTATTTACATACAGCAAGCAAATCAACAAACTTCTATGCTCTTTAGCCAAATGTTTTTAAAGTTTTCGACTTTTTAAAGTTAGTCGTCTACCTTAATGGGAATGGGAATGCGTGAATCATATGTGCTGGTATGTCTTTAACGAAGATAAATGTTGCTATTCCTACTGCGACTACTTTTATCACTAATTTTAGTGCAGCTGTCGATATTGAGAAATAACTAATGACACGTTGCTTCATAGAGGAAGCCAGAAGAAAAGTGCTTAAATCAGCGCTGCGGTTCTTTAAAAACTGGTTCATGAACAAGTCAGAGCTTTGGTTCTTTGGAACTTGTTTACATATTGTTTTTTGCTGTCTTTAGAAGACTTAAAACTAATTAAAATATAATATACATTTGTGAAACATTATTTGTTTCGGTTCAATTAGATCGGTTTATAACTGGTTTGGCTTACATACATATACATAGCGTGGCTCAGTTAGAAATTTGTACGGCGCAAGCTCTACAACCAAGTTGTTGAATGGTTATAAAAAGACGTTGACGTCAATTAATAAACAAATCCGTTGGCAGCTTGTTTGCTGCCTCGACTGCTCTCGTCGTCTGTCTGTGTTTTGGCATTGTTTGCTTTCTAGATTGATAAAAGTACCCTGCCCTACCCCCGCCACGAACTCCCACAGGTGCAAGCCAACGACACTTGGCCAATTCATACCACGCTTCTCGCTGTCGTCGCAATACTTTGAATATCTGTTTCGCTCTGTTGTTTGCCAAAGCCTCTAGTATCAATATTTGCGCCTGAGATGAGCCTGAAGCCAGTCGGAGAAACAGCTGTCAACTCTCAGATACCCTGGACATCTATGAGTGCAAGGAATTGGTATTCGCTAATGATTCCATAATGAATATATATTTGTATATCTGGCGGACATATGTTCTTAGTTTCCATCCATTTTTCACACTTGTGTGTGGAATTTCTCAACTCTATTATTTAGTTTAGTTAATTAAGTTAATGGCTTTCTCGTTTTAATGGGGCACTTGGGTTAAGCAATATGAACACACCCACGTAATGGGCATGGCACCCTTTTATATAAGAATTCCCCCGCTAGAGAATTTACCTACCCATATCTCAGTGCGTGGCTTGCGCTCTGTGTAATGTCTGCCTTTAGAAGTTGGCTGCTGTTTTGGCCACCAAACTGTGTGTTTGCGTTATTTTTGGCCATAAATTACCGCTAGCCCTCGTGGTCGGAGTTACAGCAACGGCAAAGGCAACGGCAACGGCAACAGCAACAGCGAAACATCGATAAGAAATAGCAACAAAATTGCGCAATGCGCCGCCTTTTGAAGCAGGCCACAAGACCATCAAACTAACCAAACCAATCAAGCAGACAAACAAACAAAATTCCACTAAGCAAACAACAGAGAGCAACACACGCACATTAGCGATTCGAGTTCCAATTCCAAAAACAAAAATGAAAACTGAAAGAAAACATAAATGCTTGAAGGCAAGCGCGACGACGATCGAATGCTCTTGGGTTCAATATTATTGGAGGCACCTTGATATATCGAGCTAGAAGTCCTTTGTTTGAAACCCTATATATGGTTTCTTGTGGATCAAAGATATAGGATAAAGTATATGAATAGTCTTCACATGATGACTACGATTCAGAATTGATATCTCTGAACCAAAGTCTGCATTATCTCATTCACTGCTCCTCAATGGATGCTGAAAAAAGTGGAGCCACGAGCTCTTGAGGTAAACTCGATTCGACTGGTTTGCAAATTTTCCTATTAGAAAACACACAAATAGTAAAGATGTAATTCTTATTGGACTCGCTGGATGTAATAGCTCGAATGCCTTTGTCCGTTGGATGCATTTATGCGAAACAGTTACGTTTCATTGCCCCCGACCCAGTTAGCGGCTATTCTCGGCGAATAACACAAATGCAGTGAATGAAACAGGTCTGAAATCGGATCTTGGCTCCACCTCCTGTCGCATCAATTGATTTCCAGTTTGCCAACAGCTAAATTGATGCTACTGCAAGAGCTACTACTATTACTAGTGCTGTTAGTATTACTACTATTACGACTACTACTGTTAGCACTGCTATTTGTACTACTGTTAGTATTACTACTATTACTACTGGTAGTATTAGTACTTTTATTGTTAGCACTGATATTACTAGTCCTGTTAGTGTTACTACTATTATTTCTACTACTATTGCTAGTACTGTTAGTGTTACTACTATTACTACTACTACTATTACTACTACTACTATTACTACAACTACTACTACTATTACTACTACTACTACTATTACTACTACTACTACTATTCCTACTACTCTTATTCTACTACTTTACTTCTACTACTTTACTTCTTCAGAAAGTAGTTGATCCGAAGTTTTATTTGACCTTTCGCAATTGTCTTTACGTGTCAAGAGTTGAAAATGCATTGCATTTAATTGCCTTCGCTTTCACATGCCTAAAGAAAATATTTAAATGTGCTGCAAAAACTGGGCTCAACTAGCGTATACCCTGTAAATGTTTAAGCTGGCAACATGTTGGTCTGCCAACTGAATAAATTTAATTTATGTATTAAAGAGGGGTTCTCCTTAGACTTCATAGAGAGATTTCAGCTAACTCACGCCCAAATATTGACTTCTGTAATCAGTTGCTATGCTCACTGCTTGCTAAAGCTTAGTTAAAACATTTTGTCTACATTGATAAAAGTATTTTTAGATCAAATGAAGCAGCGAATCAAGTTAGATAATCCCACTCTTTAGGATCTGTTATCTCTGATCTATATTATGCTAATCTATCTCCATTGTTTGCACTCTCTGTAGTCAGGGTATACAGAATCTGTTTGTATTTGAATTATTTAAAAACCTTTGCTGAGCAGCTGCCAATGCATGCAACAAATGCAACAAATGCAACAAACAACAACAGCTAAATGCAATGCACTCTAAAAACGAAGAAATATTTATGAAATGAAAGGCCATTGGGGGGTTACTTTCGAGGCGATTCATGAACTGCTCTCAAGTGGTTTTTGTTTAGTTTTTGTTCCTCTTCTTCATGTTGCAGAGCTATAAATCAGCATTTTCGCACGATCTCAGCTATTGTTGTTGTTGTTGCAGCTGTTGTTTATGATATTGCGGCTAATTGCTGCTGCCGCTGCTGCTGCTGCTGCTGCTGCTGCTGCTGCTGCTGCTGCTGCTGCTGCCGCTGCTGCTGCTGCTGCTGCTGCCGCTGCTGCTGCTGCTGCTGCTGTTTCTGTTGCTGTTGTTTATTAACAAATGCTGTTCACCTAACGGTTGCCCATTCGGTTAGAAGGAATGACAGAAATTGCAGCAATGCCGACTGTTAACTGAATTGGAGTATTATATATCAGCCAGCCATTCATATAGTACAGATTTATATATATATGATCGTATTGTATTTTGATTCCTATAAATCGCAGCAAATATAGCTTGTTTTAGCTTGTTAATTCAGATTTGATTACAACTAATGTGTGAGTTTTGTGGTTAAGCCGTTTGCACCTCTGAAATACGAGAGGGAGGATCCGGATTGGTATACCAGGCTAGTGTTGTGGTCTTATGGCCTGTGAATTCCGGGTGTCAAGTTTAGCCTGAAGACAACATTTGGAAATTTCGGATTCTTTATATCTCCAAATTTGTTGTGTTTTCTTTAGGCCAGGTTTTTCTGGTACAGCTCGCGCAGCTAAATAACAGTTTAGAGCTGTGCTGTGGCAGCTTTTATGATGCTTTAAAGTTTCCGATAAGAAAGTGCATTTAGAGCAAACGTCGTTCAACACTTAATGTCGCCTAGTAAGCCCCATTAGTGTTGCCTCAAGGCAGTCGCTGCATCAGCTGCGTGGTATTTGCCAGTCAGGCAAGCCCGACTGAAGCTTTCAGACTTGTTAACGCCAATTCCTATTAAAATCAAAGAAAATAACTATTTACACAGACATCTAGATATATATATATATATATATTTATATATATATCTGACAGATATTTGTCTGCTTCCACAAATCGTATTGAATTGAAGGCTAAGCAAGCCAAGTCCGAGAAGCCATGGTATTGATGGTCAGTTGACTGATTTGATATGCACTCAACAGTAAGCTCGATTGTGACAATATATATATACTATATATATACATATATAACCCGCTGCGCCAATGCCAACGCCGACAACGGAAACTGAAATAAAACCGAAGCGAATTAGAAAAGCATTTTAAATTGTATCTGGCCTGGCAGTTCGTGTATCTGAAAACATTTCCATTTGTATCCGACATGCAGCTGCTGTTGCTGCTGTTCAGCCCAGCCACGGGGCGACTCTGTCCATGGGCTCATTAACATGCGCGCAGAGAGGAGCATTGGCCTCGGGAGCACCAGCAGTCAGTAGTCGTAGCGGCAGCTATAACCTAATCATCATCATTATCGTCATCATCATCATCCACCACGTTCTCTGTTCTGTGTCTTGGCAGCTGCCACGCCTCTCTCTCTCTCTCTCTCTCACTGCCCTTCTCATGCCGCGACACGCACTCGAAAGTGGAACAGCGAACTCTCAAAGTGCGTGTTGGGAATTTTGTACATTTGTAATGCGACTTTTACTGCCAACAGTTGAATCAGTTGTTGTCGCGGAGTGGGTGGGGCTGCGAGGCGACAGCGAAGCTGTTTGCTGCATGCGGGGGAAAAAGTCTCAGCTCCCCCAATGCCGATGTCTGTGGCAATAATAAGGTCGCTTGGCTCTTAACGGTTGGCTGCCACTGTTAACTGTCGCAAGTTAAGTTTTGCCATACTCGTTCAGCAAACGGAAAACGGGCATATCTGCTTTTGCCTGCAACCCAGGTCACATATAGTATATGGCGAGTCGGTAAGGAAGTGGGTATTTGTGCAGGTGAATCACTTTTGGCACTTTCCGGAAATTGCAAAATACGTAAACTCCTAAAGTGGGGCGTGACATATCGATAAAAGTTATCAAGCAAGAGTTAACACATGATCAGAGCTGATCTCTCAACACAAGACAAAGTCGTTTTGCCTCTCTCTTTATCTCTCTCTGTCTCTGTCTCTCTATATCTCTCTTCTCACATCCTCACTCCCTTTCTCTTGCTTTATATCTCTCTTTCTCTCTCTGTCTTTCATTCTCATGTTCTTCCTACTCCCTGAACGAGTATTACACAGTCGTTTACAGCCCATGCACTAAGTTCTTACCTTTGTTTCGCTTACTTTTTTTGGGATTTTCTTTGTCAAATTTGAGTTGGAATTGAAGACGACTGCTTCGAAAAGATAATCAAGATAATTAAGATAATGACGATAAGCGCCCTGACATCATCGCATTGCACTATTATCTCACTGAACTGAAACACAATTCAATCTATTAGAAATGTTTCGAAAGCCCCAAAAATAAGTTATTTTCTTAGTAAATTTCCTGGTACGGAGTGCGAAGCAGTTGGCTTTAGGTGGTAAAGGGGGTGCGGTCAGACGGGATTTATAGCCCAACGCTTGGCAATGATTTCATTGAAATGAATTAACCTCAAATGCTGACCTCCTCGAGAGAAGCAGAGGCCAACCATATGTTAAAAGAGCAAAACCAACACAAAAGCGACAATTGACAGTTGCATTGTTGGTGCTATTGTTGTTGTTGTTTGTATACCCTGTAAATTAATAATTGTCTATAAAATATAAGAAAAGAGCTTTGTATAGATTCACTTGTTAGAAAGAATTGGTAATAAAAAAAAAAAACAGATTTTGAAAAGAACAAAAACTGTAAAAATATTTAACTTGTTTTTTATTTTTAATAACTTTTACAAATTTTCAAAATAATTTTACTCAATTTAACAGCAATAAGCAACTTATAGGATATCTTCTAGTCGAGTACTTAAATGTTTAACTTGTTGCTTTTATTCTCATTCTCGCACAACTGAAAAGGTGCAGTAGATATGTAGGTGTGTGCGTGTGTGTGTGTGTGTGTGTGAATTTACCTTTGTGTCTGTTCGAGTTTGCGGGTCATGCGAAGCATTAAAATAATTGACAATAAACAAACACAGATACATAACTGCATGCATGTGTGTGTGATATATACGTGTATATGTACAAATGTATGTGTTGCGAGTTTCTTATTCCAACTCATATCAAATTGGACTAGTATGTGGCAACTTTTTGCTAGAGCTCCACATAAATCAAGTCACTGTTATCGATTATTGTATATGATAGAAGAATTTTGGTTAGCTGGCTTTGCAGATAACACAAAAAGAAATTCCAGACATGTGAATAATGCCGGAATTTATTGTGAACAAATAGTTTAACAGTAGTTAGAGATGACACAATTCAAATTTTCAAGCTGATTTATCTGAATGTCAAATGTAAAGCTCAAAAGGTAATGTTAGCAAAGATTCGATTTGTGTGGTGTCCTTTGGCTTTGTATTAATATATGAATTAAATATTAATATATTAATTAATATATGATTCCCTAATATTTTTAACTTTAAGCTCACGTTAAATAGACACTAAATGAATATTTTTTTCTCACAGCGAAAAATAATTACAAAAAAGAGAAACAAATTAAAATTTTTTCAGCAACAACTTAATGTTGTTTTGCATACGAAATTTCACATTTAAGCACTTTTTTTTTATAACTACAACATATAAAACATATGTAAGTGGGTGTACGTGTGTGTGTGTGTCTGCACGTCTGTACGTGTGTGTGTGTTTGTGTGTGTGTAAGCATTCACTATTTTAACATCGAGTCTGTTGACTCGTATGACAATGGGTACCAACTATCTATCCACCTGCTTTCATCATCATCTCTCTCTCTCTCTCTCTCTCTCTCTCTCTGACTCACACAGGCTATGTATTGTGTGGGTGTGTTTGTTTGTCTATTTGCCTACAATTCATTGATGACGCTAGCGTGTGGCTTGCTTGGGCTTCTGTTTGCTCTCAACAAGCACTCAATTACGTGTTGAACGCTTTTGTAGCGCCGCTTATGGCTCTCACTCCCCCTGACCTCACTATCCCCCCAGCCCCCTCAATCGCCTACATTAACAAATCGAATATCATTAAGTGCACAGAATGCTCTGGGCACACACACACACATGCATACATGTTTGGAATGGCGGGCTATAAAAGATCGAAGATTGAGCGAACGAACAGGCCATTTGGTTGTAAAGCGTGACTCAAAAAGCGAAAATGATGCCGAATGCCAGAGCCAGAGCCAGAGCTAACGAAAGCCGCAATGTGAGTGCCGTGCGAAGCGAGCGAAAAAAATAAAACGGGGCGACTTAACGGTTTCCCTTACTGCCAGTAGTGCGCTCTCAGTAATTTTGTCACTCTTTGCTCTTTGGCGCTCTCCGCGCCTGTACTCTCTTCGGTTTGTTTGTGTCATTGTCTGGCAAAATTTGCCATTTGCCATTTGGCATTTAGCATTTTATCTTTTGCAATTTCTATTTTGGTGATTGCCATTTGCATATTCTCCCCCACCCCCAAAATATTCAATACAATGATCGCGTCAAGCCTCCCATTGCATTAATAAGTATCAACACAAGATAGTATTTTGATTATATTTGAATTCATTGTCTGTTAGTGGTGTGTAAGTTTTGTAAAGATGCGATGCGCGCCCATCTCTAGTTGGTTGAAATTGCACTGAGCGCTCCTTGGAACCGGTTTATCGATACTCATTAGATACATTCTGTGCGATCATCAATTCATCTATCGCTCTCTCTGTGTGCCATTCCCGGCTGTCTCTAGTCTCATTTTGTTTTTACAAATATGTATATATTTACATATGTTTTGTTGGCATGTGTGTGTGTGTGTGCGAAACTGATGATGTTCGCCGCTTGAGCTTCTCCAATTGGCTTAAGAAAAGCCACGACCGCAACAAGTGATAAATGCGGGTCTAAAACAGAACGTGCAAAGCGAAAAAATGTTAATGTAATAATAATTATTTGGCGTCAAGACGCCCACAGTGGGTAAAAGGCAACGACTCTGCAACCGTCACTTCTTTCACTTGTAATGAACGAAACCGTAAATAAAAAGGCAAACAAATTTGCAAGAGAAAAAAAAAAAAGAAAACCAACAACAGCAACACCAACAAAATGTTTTCGTTGCTTTTCTATTGAGCGCTTTTTACTTTGCGCCTTGCAATGGCTTGCTTTTACAGTTAGGTGTTGTTACGAGCTGCAAATTTGCGCAATTCGCGTTGCGCCAACAGCATTTTTGCGCCAAGCATATTTGAATAGCGATGCAATAATCAATAAGCAAAAGTCATTGCAAATCGATTAGTTAAACATAAAGAAATCCAAACTGAATCTTATGCAAAATACAAGCAAATTGCGAAAATGCATAATCCTGGGAATCATTGACTCGAAAATTGGCAATAATGTAAGTCTAAAAAAGTGAAATAAATAAAAATCTAAAAAAAAAATATATATAAATATTAAAAATAAATAAAGTTGAAAAATTAACAATATAAATATTAAAAACTAAAAAAAAAAAAATAATAATATAAAAAATATTAAACCTAATTATACAAAATAAAAAATCAATAACAACTAAAAATAAGCCAATTTTAATTTACAAAATAAAAATAAATGCAAATCTAAAAAAATAAAAAATATATACAAAATTAAAAAAACTCATTCTATACTAAATATAAATAAATTTTAACTTAAACAAAAATTAAGAAAATGTAAGTCTAAAAAATTTAAAATATCAAATAAAAATAAAAATAAAATAATTTAAATTGACATCAATCTCAAATATTTATCAATATTCAGTTATAGAGCTCCTCACTTGTACATAATTATGCGGCTTTAGTAGATTCATTACTCGTCTTCTCATGTGTTCGAGTTTCCCTTGATATTCCCGATTCACGGACATCTGAATATTTATACTACTATAAGTAGAGCTGTGAAATGGAGTCTCCTCAATTGCCTATGCATATATGTAACTGGACTGGAACCGATGCGAGTCGTCGTCGTTCGTGAATCTGAAACAATGCTGCGACTTTCTGCGCACCACAAATGCCAAAAGCAAATGTTTTATGTTGTTTTTTTTTTTTGCGGCTTTCATATCAGCCGGATGCTCGAGCTATGCTGGCTATGACTTTGGTTTTAGTTTTGGATTCGTCGAGGTCACGAGGCGCTCTCAAGTGAAACTCGAAGCGACTTAAAAATTTGCTTTTAGGTCGCTATCAAAAAGCAGCACAAGCCGTCGGTCCGTTCATCCGTCCGCCCGTCCGCTGGCAAGAACTGACTCACAACTCATCCATGCGAATTTTAGATTGTGCATTTTTGGCGACGCTCTCGAAACCTTATTGTTGCGTTGTTGACACAGCTGCCGGAAATGTAGGCGGACAAATCAAAATTAAGACATTGCCCGGCGTTGGCTGGGGACGGCTGATAGGAATGAACCCTATAAAACGACGGATTGGATCATCAACTCAATAATTTGACTATAAATACTTATATCGAGTATAAATAATGTTTCAAAATTTCCTGTTTGCATTTTGTTGATCGTAAGATGGGGTTTGACTAGGGACAATCCCCGATTTAAGATTTTTAGTAAGATTATAATATCAACTTTCACTTTCAGTTGCTCCCTTTCCAATTACACTTCACTTCAATTACGCCTTTCTATGCGATTTTCATGGCATTGTATCTAATATTTCTCTTTCTTTCTCTCTCTCATTCCAGTTCAGCGTGCGCGAGGTCTTCTGACCAAAGGCAAGAATGGCACCAACAATTGCTTCGTCACAATTGCCCTGGGCAAGGAGAAGTACCAGACATCAGTCAAGGACAAGGCCGAGGCGAGTGTCAACTGGAATGAGGAGTGCGAACTGTGAGTGCCATTGCAAGTTTTCGAATCATGTATTAATACGTTTTTTCGTTTCTAGCAAAATTCCGGATCAGGGCAATCGGGCGGAGCTAACCCTGACATGTCTGCATCGCAACAATCTGGGCATCGATGAGTTCTTGGGCCAGGCGACGCTGCCGCTCAAGGACATGGACGTCTATGATAGGCCGCGTGCCAAGTGGTTCAAGCTGGAGAGCAAGCCCGGCAAGGAGAAGAAGAATAAGGAGCGCGGCGAACTAGAGGTGCGCATTGCGTTCGTTGTCAAATCCGGATCGCTGACAGATCTGAGCAAGAAGGACAAGCACAAGTCTTCCATTGGCCAGCTGGCCAGTTCCGTGGGCGGCAGCCTGCTCTCCATTGGCCAAGGCGAGAAGCGTAAGAGCATCAAGAAGCTAGCTGGGTCTCTCAGCTCCAAGCTGCACATACGCAGCAAGAAGAAGCAAGCGGACGGAGATGACAGTGGCTCATTCAGCGGCTCCTTTGCCAGCATTGGCACGCCCAACAGCTCCTCAGGTCTGGGCGGCGTTGGCGGTGGTAGCGGACGCCGGCGGGGCCAGCGTGCGGGCGAAGCTGATCCGGGCGTCATAAGCGAGGATGAGGACGAGTTTGTATTCGACAATTTGTCCCACAAGAGCTCGGGCAGCTCGCTGAACATCCAGCGCTCCGGCCTCCAGCCGCCTTCGTCTAATGGCAATAACAACTTCGCTCCGCGCAACCCATCGCCGCTGCTGAGCAACGGAGGCAGTTATGCCAAGGGGAAACTCAATGGAGGTAAGCCCAAATTGCAAGAGACAGTCGATGAGGATCCAATCGTTGCGGAGATGGAACAGCTTGAGCTCGATTTCAGCGTTCGTGCACGCACTCTGCCACCTCCCTCAAAGCCGCCACGCACGCAGCAGACACAGCAAGAGCTGGAGTCGGAGCGGGAGAAGGAACAGAAACCGGAAGGCAACGGTCAAATTGGTCAAGTGGAGGCGGCGCCACCACAGTCGGTGGCCCCCAACCAGGTGGATGAGTGGGAGTCCAAGTTATATGGTGGCGGAAAATATTTAGAGATTGGCAGCAGCGACTCCTTGAAGCGTCGCAGCTGGGAGACGCGCGTTCCGCTGCCGGCTACCAGCGAGGAGCCGCCACCGGTTCCATCGTCAAGCAGCTCGTCGAGCTCATCGGACGCTGAAGAAGATGATGAGCCAGTAGTTGAGGAGCCGCCAAAGGCAGTGTCGCCAAAGGAAGCGTCGCCAGTAGTCGAGAGAAACAGCAAGAGCGGCAGCAGCTCGCTATTTTCTCCGGACGTGGAGCCACGCAACTTTGATTCACTCAATGCCAGCTTCGCCAAGTTCGAGCAGCGCAACAGCACAGCCATCTTTGCGGATGAGCAGCTGTTGCACGAGCCTTTGACTAGGCCGACTCCGGCCGAGTCGCAGCCGTTGGCAAGCGAGCGACCCAAGCCGCAGCCGCGTGCCACAAATGGCGAGCAATTGAAGGCGGAAACTGCGGCCCTGGTAATGGCCGAGGCTGCCGCCGAGGAGGAAGCCTCGCGACTGCGACGCGCCGAAGAAGATGAACGTCTTGAGGCTGAGCTGCGTTTGAATGAACAGCGGCTGCGCGAAGAGGAGGCGGCTTTGCAGCAGGAGCTGGAATTACAGCAGGAGGAGCAGCGACGACGTGAAGCCAAACGGCGTGAGGAGGATCAAAGGCTCTTGAGCTTTGCCAAGCGCTCCACCTCCCTGGAGGAGCAGCCATCGAAGCCACTGTCACAGAGGCAAACAATTGGAGGGGAGGAGCAGATGGAGGAGAGCACGGCTGTTTCCGTTGCTGCACCTGTTGCGGCACCCGTTGCCGTTGCCGTGGCTATGGCCGATGTTTATCCAAGCATAGAGCACAACTTGTTAACGCCCGAGCAGTCGCCCAGGGAGTTCAACAGCATTGGCGGGGGCAGCGGCAGCGGCGAGCGCTGGGAGAAGCGACTGGGCAAATTTAAATACGGCAATAAGCGAGGTGAGCGGTTCTACCCAAAAGACACCACAGTTTGACAAAGAGCGCTTAGAGCTCAGAGCTGCAACCACCAAAACAGTACAAACAAACCGAACTCAGATGAACCCATCCAGCAAACCGAACCAATCCAAGACTAATCCACCAACTACTCACCTCAATCAGATCTTGTACCTCGAACTGATATCCTGTCTGGCGGTGCAGGGGAGTGCGGCATGTGTGTGCGCAATGCTGGTGGAGTCGGACTCTTCAACCAACAATCGAACCAAGCTAATCGAATCAAGCAATTTTCCAAATCAGCTGTCATCTCTCTGTGTGTCATCCTATTGAAATTTCAATTATTTACCTACGCATTCCTCATCAAATTTCTCACACTGTCTGCTTTCGAAACTTGGTCATTCTCCTGCTGTGCACATTTGTCTCTAACTCTAATATAAAACTTTTTTTTTTTTTGTTTTGCTTCTGTTCCGAGCTGCCAGTTCGGCATTTGTTAACTGGTTCCAGTTCCGAACGAACTGTTTCAGTTCTGCTTCAAGTTCACTGTTTTCGTTTGCCAGTTTGAAATTTTCAGTTATGGACTGTTATCGCACTCTGATTAGAATGACCAAAAGAGCACGTAAAGATGGTTCGATGAAGCTCACACTGTTGTTTGCATCCACTGCATCCCACTGCTTGGCTCAAGTCCTGACGCATTTCGTTTTGTATTCTTTGCAGACAAACAGAACGATGCGGATAGCAATTCGCCCAGTCCGAAGTCCACGGAGCGCATTATCATTGGCCACGAGAAGTCGGGCTCGCATGCGGATCGCCGCTCCGAGATCTCTGCACAGTTGGCCAAGAAATATGAGGGCAAGTCTCGGGAGGTGAGTTTCGTCGCTGCGTCTCTTGCTCGCTCTGATTACTTATTCTCTCTCTCTGTTTTGCCTTTGCAGGAGCTGATGCTGATTGCCAATGGCATGGAGAACGAGGCCTTGCTGCAGCGGCAGCGGGTCAAGGAACTGGAGGACTACTTGGATAACTTGCTGTTGCGTGTCATGGAGACGCACCCGAAGATCTTGCAGAACCCTTACTCGCGCACCACATCGGCCAAAAGGTATGCACACGCATACACATAGATACACACATATATATGTATATGTATATGGCCATAACTGTTTCACATGGAACTCGTGCTTCAACCATACACACACACTTCCGTCTCTTGCTCCACTTTGTTATTGTCTATCCCTTTCTATATTTTCTGTTCTGTTATTGCTTTGCGTTGTTATGCCACCAACACCAACACCGACACCGACACCGACTCCCGACACCACCACCTCATCCCGCTGCATGTCCACCAACTGCATTGAGCTTAATTTCTAGCGATATTTGTATTTGTTTTTTAGTTTTAGTTCTTTTTTATATGCAAATTGATACATTTATGTATTTCTCTTTATTTAGTTATAAAAATTACATCAATATGAATGACTTTTTAAAGTAAGTGCTGCGAATTTTCGGCATGCAGTTGCACGCACTCCTAACAAAAGCAAGCAACAAGAACCAAACTCATATGCACTCAAAACACACAACAGCTAAAAAACCAAGATCAGCAGCAACAACAACCCCTGAGACCCCCCCCAGAGATCAGCAGCAACAGCAGTCGAAGTCACATCACCAGCAACAACAGTAAATTACCAAGCAACAACAAGCAACAAACAACAACAGCAACAATGAGTAAGAGAAATGTGCTTTCGTCTGTCGCCATCTGTAACTGTTTCAATTGGTGCTTCAGGGATTTCCAGTCTCTCTCTCTTTCTGTCTAACGCTGATCATTCGTATTCTCCCTCTCACTTTATATTGTTATCTTATGCTTAAGCATTCAGCGTGCTCTTCCACCTACACACACACGCCAACACACACTGACAACCACCCACTGATACTTTACTACATATTAAATGTTGTCTTTTCTTTACATTCTGTTATTTTACAGCGGTTAAGTGCAGCAGCGGCAGCCCAACATTTGAGCACAGCAATCAGCTTATTGTCGGCCAAGAACAGAAAACGATGGAAAGAGAGCGGAGATATTTGTAAAATAGAAACAAGACGAACACCATGTTGCCTTTGTCATTAGAGAAATTCAAGTGCTTTCTTATTGTATTTCTTAGCATTATATTTACACATACACGTAACAACTCTTAGAAGTAAGGATGATAACTTTTTTCAAAACACAAATGACTACTAAACTAAACGGCCCGACACCTTCGTTGACATTTTAATAATTCGATATTCGGTTTTTCCATTTGCCCTGTGTGAATATTTGAACGAACATAAATTAAATTATTTGTTAAATGTAAATTATTGTAAACAATTACGCCTGTGAATTGTGAAGCTTTGTTTCGATTCAACCGATAAATTGAAATTATCCAAAAGTATTTTTTATTTGCATTTCAAAATGTGTTTTTCTTTTATGTGAACGGCTACGATTAAAACAATTTATAGTTAAGTAAGTTTTAAATTATTTATGTATTAGGCGTTAAGTGGAAATTGAGCAATAAGCGAGGAGAGAACTACATACAGTTATACATAATATGTTGATAAATGATTTCACTTATTAAACAAAATTCAAAACACTTAACATTGATATTAACATTGCGGGCTACCAAAATAAAGTTTACTGTGGAATTTACGAGTGCACCGGACTTTTTTATGGGAGAACTATTCCATTTATAACAGGTTATCATTGTATAATCATATTTATGACTAGTAATGTGCCGTTAAATATATCTGAATTCAAATTCAGATTTCTGGATGGTTGAGTGAAAGTTAAGTAAATTGGCTTAGAATTCTAAGAAAAAACTCCGACTAGCAGTGCCAAGTGAGTAATTTCTCAGATATGTGAATCAATCTATCGATGACATATACACGTAACTATCGATGTTAAAAGAACCGTTAACACAACGATCGATTTCATTTAGGTATGGGCGCCTGATGCTTTGTAAAATATTCTGAATACACAACAAAAAATTATAAAAAGTTACTGATTTTTGATATTGAAATCATGAATAGTTGGGCATTTGTATACTCAAGAGCCAATTGTACATTTTGTAACTTATTTTCATAGTTTTCGTATATATTTTCAAGCTTCGTAAAAACCGGGAACATAATTTCGCAGATAGGCCCAAAGGTCTTCAATTATGTGATGCATTTATTACTTGCAAAAATTAAATTTATTTAATGCCCTTATATGAATTCAATTTAAGTTCGTGAGCTATGACACTCACCTCTAGTTCCTATCGATGCTTTGCTCATTTTGGCACTGTTAACCGCAAGCCGGATGTTTTGAATATGTATTCAAACAAATATACGTTATGCGCGAGGACTCCATTTACGTTAGCGTCAACAAAGTAAACTGTCTACTTATTTGTATATTTAATATCTTTTGGTTTTTTGAATGTTTTTTATTTAGGGATATTAAACTTAGCAACAAATTACGGGAAATCCTCATCATATTACTGATATAGTTAGTTGTTTACTAACTATATTCTTTCGTTATATATATAAAAGTGGCTCTAAAGCTCGAGATATACGATCGATAGTATATATCTAATAATGTACATTATATAGCTCATACTGCTTTGACAAATCATATTGTTTTATTCCTTCAACTCATAAGAGACTTTGTGGACCTTACGTTATTGCTTCCTTCCATTAGCAAGCTCATACATCGCTATATCTGATTTGCAATGGATAACTGAGATAATACTTACCCAGTCAGAACAATTAATTCTCCATGAAATCGGATTAAGGGAGCAATTCCCACTTAGCTAAAGTTTTGTGAGCAGAAGAGAATTTCATGTATATTTGCAGGCAGCGACGGCACTGTTAAATTACGTGAGCTATGTTAACGTGCCGACAGGGTCTAGGATATCGACTAATCGATATCGATTTTTGATACGCCGACTTTAATTCAAATTTAAATATGAAATGAATACGTTAAGCTTTAGTCTATATTTACGCTTTAATTGTCTGTAATTCTTAAAAAAAAAATGAAGGGAAATCAATAAACGCAAATGCACATTAACATTACATGCATCATTTATTGTTCTCTATATACACCCTCAGGTCTAGTGCACTCCGTTTGAGGTCTGCGGCTGTGTCGCCGCCAAAGCTGCTGCTGCTGCCTGCTGTTGCTGTTGCTGCTGCTGTTGCTGTTGCTGCAATTTGCTGCTCTGAGAGAAATCTATGCAGGCGCCCGATGTCAAATCAATTTCCTCAGAATCGGAGCCATCAGAGCCCTCGTCGGAGGTGGGACCCAGGGCGGCCATGCCACCCAGATCCAGTTCGGAGACACCATGCGCTGTCGGCTCCTTGTACAGCTTCAGTTCCGTATAGGTCTTCGATAGCTTCTCGTGCTCCGACTGTGAATGCGTTGACTGCTGCTGTTGCTGTTGAAAAGCTGGATGCATCATGGTAAAGCTGCCAGCGCCCTGTCCATTGGCCAGTGCTGGCACCTCATTGACGCCCACCTCGCTATTGATCATGGCCTCCTTGCTGCCCGGTGTGTTGCCAGCAGACAAGTTCTCTGGCATTTGACTGTTGCCGCCGTTGGCCGCTGTGCCGTTGGTTGGCCTGTTCGAGCCGCTGCCACCGCCTATAACTGGCGGAGTGCCCAGGCTGAGGCAGCGCATCCGCCATGCATCCTGCAGCAGCTGCAGCCGCGCCTGCTTGCGCCACTTTGCGCGCCTATTCTGGAACCACACCTGCAATACAAAACGCCAAAGTAAAAGAACTGAATCGTATAGAAGACATATCTATTGCTGGAAAACTTTGATGAGTTTTTGGGTATACAAAATCTGGTAGATCTATGGCGAAACTGAGTGTTAAGACTATTAACTATATAGATCTATGATGAAACTGAATGTAGTAGAGTATTAACTGTATAGATATTCGATGAAACTGAATGTTTATACTGTTAACTACAGAGATCTTTGATGAAACAGAATATATAGACAGTTAACCATATAGATATTTGTTAAATTGGAATAGTTAAGCTGTGAACTATATAGAAACTATAAATGTAAACGTATAAACTCATGACATGGAGAGCTCTCCTATTATATTTTAGTAATGGAATTTCTTCAATAATCATATTTATCAAAATTGTATGTAAATATGAGTCCCATAAATAACACGTAGCTCTTTTATTAGTTTCCGTAACTATATTTTACCTTATTTTCATCTCTTTGATTATGCTCAAATGGAACTGACCTTTCCTGTGCATCGCCCTACCCTACGATATTCTATGGAATTTTCAGCTAATATAAATGTACTTCTATTGCTTAACTCCAAGAAATATAACCTTGATCTATCATATTATCCTGCAATAATTGAAAATAATACTTAAGAAACCGGGGAAGAATTCCATTACGCTTTGCCTTGTGCCGTATACGAATGATCCTCATCAATGAACAATATTTGCACATTAAGCAAGGCAGCATCGTGGCCATTTGGGCACAGGTGGCGGCAGCATTAATTCACCTGGACGCGTGCCTCGCTGAGGCTAATGCGCAGCGCAACTTCCTCGCGCAGAAAGACGTCCGGATAGTGAGTCTTCTGGAAGAGCGCCTCCAGCTCCTGCAGCTGCTGTGGCGTGAATGTGGTGCGATTCCGTCGCTGGCGCCTCCGGCCGAACATGTACTCCGTGAGCAGATCGCCCGGCAGCGGCGATATGAATGGCCCAGCCATCAAACTGAATAATTCAAGTTTTTCGGATTTATCTTTTGATTTTAGTTTTTCAACAATTTTATTTATTTCGCACTGCCACAAAGCACAAAAAAAAAGGAACAAAAAGGTGATGCACAGCACACGCAATTCGTAGATTTCTATTTTGGATAATGCACGGTAGATGGCGCTAGAGCCAACCAAAAAAAATTGAACTTTCGAAGTGCGCGTTTGGCCAGCGACTGCGGGAGTGCAGGCAGCGTCCTTTGGCTTTTATGCAATCGCAGTGGCAGCAACAGCAGGCAGTCAGCCCAACTACTGCACACATATACATACGTACATACAGCTATATTACTGTATGTATGTATGTGTGTGCTTGTGAGAGTTGTATTGTGGCTGCGCCTGCGATTCGAAGCGTTTGCACAAACATCCTCTTATGTGTGGGCAATAATTAGAAGAATGCCCATTGTAATTTACAGCTAATTGATATACTCTCACATACACCCACACACACACACATCCACATCCACAAAATGGCCAATATTCGCCATTTTTTAGGTCAGAAATAGCTGCCCACTTTGAAGCGATGGCTTGCCATGTACATTAGCATAATTATGTTAAACGGGTATAATGTTATTATCATTAATATTTCACCGTTCACAGCTGTAGAGTATTCGCTCTCGCGCTCGCTCTGCCAGTGAATTCGCCGCTCGCCGTCTCGCTCACAATGTTAACCACTTAGAATGGCAGGTGGCTAGGAGCGCGCGCAGCCTCTGTTCGCTGAGCTCGCTCATTCGCTCGTTGTAAACATAAACAAATATAACACACAACAATATAGTGCACATGTATGCATACACGCACACTCAAGGAGAAGTCCCGAGAGCTTAGCTCTTAATGAGTGCACTACTCTCCCACACCAATACAATCGCATGCTGATGCCGCCGCTGCTGCTGCTGTTGCTGCTCTGCTAGCTGCGACGGCTTTTATTGTTTTCTCGTTTTGACTTCGTTAAATTACGGCACAAGCACAAAACCTCAAAAAGCGCCGTTAGCTTTACGACTTGCATTGCAATTGGAGGCGGGCTGTGGCAGCGCAGTTAGGTAGGCTACGAGCGCTGCACAGTGGATAGAGTGGCGCAAAGAAGTAGGCAAATATTTATTCAAATGCAAATGCTTAAAGTAGCATAAAAGCCGTTATATATTCAACATTTATTACTTAATATATAATATATTATTAAAGAAAACAACATTTATAAATTATTTATTATATAAATTGTTCATTTGAAGAAAAAAAATATAAATAATATTATTAAATATAAAATATAAATAACATAAATATTATTATTAATGTTTTTACTTTTCCTCTTAGTAGTATTATTGTATTATTTTTAAAAAAGTAACAATTAAGAAATATAGTCTTGTTGAATCTATACGAATATGTCACTTCTCTATGGTTCCTAGTTGACATATATTCTTGGTGACGCAATACCATGAATGCAGTCCTAGCGTACCTATAGGTCATACAATGGCCAAAAATATGTATAACCTTTTATAATTAATATTATAAATATTATTATTATTATTAATTTTATTATAAGTAAAATTATTATTGCTGTAATTATTAGTATTCTTATTCGAAATGTATATAATCCTCTTATCCCTTACTTAAGACTTAATTGGTCTGATATTTACTCAAAGCTTAAACTGCTATTTTTAAGTCTTTATTCATTGCTTCTGTTCCACTGTTATCTACAGTTGTCTGTGTGTGTTTGTGGGTGTGCTTACATTTGCATGTTAATATCAGATGCACCTGTGAATAATAAAATTCAAATCACTTAATGTTGCCAGCAGTTGAGAAGCGGCACCGACGTCTCCACTTAAACAATACGGCGACAACACCCCGTTCACACAGACACGCACACACGGACGATATGCGATATGCCGTTCGCGGCAGATAGACAGAGATAGAGCGAGACTGGGTGTGAGAGAGAGGGAGACAATGCCAGAAAGAGACAGAGAGAGAATGAAAGAGAGAGCAAGCAAAAAAGAAGGAGAGCGAAAAAGGAAAGAGGGTGAGTGAGTGAGTGAGAGAGAGAGAGAGAAATAGATGCTTGCGCTGCTGGGCAAAGAACGTACGTAAGGCGCACGGAAATAAGGTTGCCACCACAGCTGATGCCACCTGGCAGCCGCACCGCGTACTGCGGAAACAACAATAAAAATATGACAACAATGCTAGCATGCCTAGCCTGCTCTATGCGAGTGTGGGCGTGTGTGTGTGAGAGTGTGAGTGTGCAACTGTATGAGTGTGCGGTGCAAACAAATGAAGGGATGTAATTTTCTCATTTGCATACATTGTTTTGCTCGCAGCATTGTTGTTGTTGTTGTTGTTGCTGCTGCTGCTGCTGTTGTTTCGTTTGCTGTCGCTTTTGCCTGTGTGCGTTGCCTGCGCTTGCGCTAAAATTATATTTATTTATTAACACTGAGGCATAGGCGTGGCAGCTGCCACCCGCCCCTCCCTGCACAGTTAGCGCTCGCCTGCATTATGCTCGTGTTGTTGCTTTATTTCATTTGCTTCTTTAGCGTCGAAGCCAATCATAAGCGAGCACAGTTATGTTTTCTCTGCGCCTGTGTGTGTGTGTGTGTGTGTGTGTGTGTGTGTGTGTGTGTGTGTGTGTATGGGGGTTGACCAGCGACGAGATGAACGTCAGCGTTGACAGCGTCTTATTGAAATTATGAAAATAATTTCATGTTTGGCTTTTGTTTCGTTTTCCTTTCGGCTGGCAGCTGCCCGTCGGCCGCCATTTTAAATGTATAATTTGTTGTTGTTGTTGCTTACTTCAGCTACTGAAGTTGATTAGGCAACACGTTTCACCTGAGCAGCGAGCATTTGTCTGTCTGTCTGCCTGCCAGTCTCCCTGTCTCTGTCTATGTGTGTGTGTGTGTGTGTGTGTGTGTGCGTGTGCGTGTCCATTGTTTTGTCGCGCTGATTGGTCTTTCACTGGCTACAAGCGCCTGTGCGAATGCGCCGCATTGTTTTGCCATCTCGCTCGCACGCGCTGCTTTGCCTGACTGTTAATTATTTTTATAGCGCGCCCCTGTTGCTGCTGCTGCTGTTCTTGGAGCTGCATTTTGATTAAATATGCTTGCAGCACATGCAATAGCTATCTATGTGCACCCACACACACACACACACACACATGATGTATAAAATGGCGTCGCAGCTGACAATAATTCATTGCATATTTCGGGGCGTGCAGCTATTTCCACAGTTTATATGTTGCTTTTTATACATATTAATCAGATTCATATTCAAATTGTTTAATACTCATTCAAATCTATTTTTATTGCTCTTCAGCTCTTAGCATTTTACAGTTATCCCATAGCCAGTGTCAATTCAAATTGCCACAGCTTCTGTCATGGCCGTCAGTCATATGTGTCACATGCATCTCCCGGACTTGTCAACGACAACGACAACGGCAACGGCAACTGGCACATGGAACAGGCACTGCAACTGCAACAGCAGCAGTGGCATGTGGCACGGGGCATGTGGCATGTGGCATGTGGCAAATTAGCGCTCCATGTTAACATTTGCCCACATTGTTACGTTGTGTTAATGCATTTGAATTTTTCTCTTACCCTATGCGAGATGTCGGGTAACATAGGAACTTCACTTAACATAGGTACTACATAGAAGGCACTAGAAGATGAGTGTATAAGTAGAGAGTATCAGAAGAGTGTGTAAGAAGAGAGTATAAGATTAGAGTCTATAAGATCGGAGTATAAGAGGAGAGTATAAGAGGAGAGTATAAGAAGAGTGTATAAGAAGAGAGTATAAGAAGAGTGAAAAGAGTATAAGAAGACTATATAAGAAGATTAGAATCTTCTTATGCTATTCTTTTCAGATATATATATATATGTATAAGAAGGCCCCATAACAAGTCTGTATTAGAATTGTATATGTATAAAAAGAATATATAAGAACAGTGTATAAGAATAGTGCATAAGAACACTGTTGAAGAAGCCCATAGAAAAATGCTAATCAAATTGCAATTGATCTATTAATTCCTTACCTAAAAACTCATCATTAATAGCCTGAATTAAATATTTATTTGCAATCTACAATTATTAGACAGGAAATTAGTTGAGCTCCACAAATCTATATTTATATCGTAAAACCCTTAAGGGACAATAATGTTGCACACGGTATATGAGTTCTTAAGACTCATAAAGTAATACATGAATAACGATTTTGCATTTATTTAAACAAATAAAATACAAATATTTGATCAATAATTTTTTTTAATGTTTAATATTATATATAATATTAAAAAAAAATAGATTTATATATTTAATAATTTAAATTATGTTTAAAATATATTAAATATAATATATTTTTAAATTTACTAAAAAATTTCAAAAAAATTTATATATATATATATATATATATATATATATATATATATATATATATATATATATATATATATATATATATATATATATATATATATATATATATATATATATATATATATATATATTTAACATTTAATAGTAGAATAATATATATAATAATATAATATAATAATAATATAATATAATATAATAATATATATGAAAATAGTAAAAAACTAACTGTTTAACACTAGTCGAACTTCATATATTATGTTTTCCATATGGTTTTGGTTGAATACTTGGTAGTAAATCCGTTATACTATTGTACTACAGACTATATCTGGCGCGTTCGATCTGTTATGCTATATATATATTATATCTCTCTCGTTCGATCTGCAGCGTATTCGCAGCTTCGTGCTTAGTTCGGTGGGATTGTTGTTGCTTTGCTTTTTTAATTACTTTTTTTTCAACTCATTTTCTTTTGTGCCAGGCAGTCAGCCGGCAGCTCGAGCTTGAGCTCGAGTCCTTGCTGCCAGGATTTATGCAACGGTTGGCGTCGTTGTCGTCATCAGCAGCGTCTTTGTTGTTGTTGTTGTTGTTTCTTTTGCTTGGCTGCATTTAGCATAAATTCAGTTTCATCTCATCTCATTTCAACTCATCTCGTCCTCGTCCTGCGCGTTCTGCTCGTCAACGTTGTCCTCTGACAGACAGCCCCAGCCGCAGCCCCACCAGCCATGGGCAGCGTTTCAGCATTCCTCCTTCCGCTCGCTGAAAATGACATTGTGACGATGCAATTAGTATTATGAAAATATTTCTCATGTTCTCTCATTTCTCTTTTTTTTCCAACTTTTTGTTGTTATTTTTCTTTGTTTTTTTTTTTTATACTATGTTTTGTTGTTGCGCCCATTTAGCGTAATCCCCGACGGTGCCCAAAAGCTCAGGCGCCAACGTTGCCCAGCCCAGCGCAGCTACTGCTCCTCCACCTGGCCACTGCTCCTCCTGCTCCCGTGTAGCTAACTTCAGGCGCGCCGTGTGCTTTTGTGTGGCGCTGATTATAATTTTGATGTGCTTGTGCCTCCCTCTACCCCCGTCCCGCCCTCCCTCTCTCGCTCGCTCTCTCTCTCTCTATTTGTCTGTCTCTGTTCTGTTTATGTTTTTTTAAATCTATTTTTGCTCTGCTCGCTTTTCACCTGCCTTTCACTGCCATCTCAGTGTTTCTGCCATTGCATTTGGGCGCGTGCAAAAAATGTAATTAACTTAATGATTTTCATAAAGTGTGGTCGGCAGGTGAGGCGGTCTACCTGAGGGGGGGCCAGCGCCTATACCTATGCCTATGCCTATAGCTCGCTGCACCGCCAGCATTATTGGGGCAATTAAAATGATTACAAAATGCAGCAAAAATATGCCGAACTGTCGACGAGCTGCCTCCCCTGCTGCTGCTGCTGCTAATAGTCCTAGTTTAATGCGTAATCATTTCTCTGTGTGTTTTTTTTTTATTATTATCCGGGCCCCTGGCAGCAGCGCCGCCCTGTTTTGTTTTTGATTTCCTTTTCACTTGCAATGACAAATCATAATAATTAAAAATTCCAATTAACCACCGTCTTTGGCCACACCACATGATTCCGCCGCTGACAGCGCGACTCAAAACAGTCGGCATCAAAAGCAAATTTCATTCCTCATGATTTGTCGATGGTTTTTCCTCTTTTTGTCAGAGTCCCTTCGGGCATAAGGAGAGCGGATAGCGGAGAGCGGAGAGAGCAGCGCTGTGCTGATTCAAGCTTGAATAGAATCCATTGTGGAGATCCTTGTGGCTGTCAATTAGATTTTGGGCAACGGCTTTTAACTGGATCTTATAGGAGTGCAATTTCAGTCTAATCAGACTATAATTAGTTCGAATTTCTTTAGATATTCTATATATGTATATGGAAGATATGTATATATGTATGCATATAGAAGAAAAACAAATAACTATGTTAAGTCTTGAAGTTCTGCAGTTGCTTACAGTTGATTAATATATTCTCATTCTGTTAATTAGCTGTTAACATGGTCTCATTATGTTAATTAACGTTTAGCTGATGAATATTCTGTTAATAAACTGTTAGCAGTTGCAGATTCTGTTAATAAACTGATCATAGTCGCATTCTGTGAATAGACTGTTAATATATTCTCATTCTGTTAATATGCTGTAAGCTGTTTAAAATGCTGTTAATAAACACAAATTATGTTAATCATCGTTTAGCAACTGTAGATTCTGTTAATAAAGTGCCAGCAACTGGAGAGGTTTAAAATTTAAAGATTATTTGTATATCGTCTGCCTGAAAGAAATGGAAATTTATGAATTTTATACGAAATCGTTTCATATTTTTAATATCTGCATTTTTTTCTTTGTTGCAAAAATATATAAAATTTGTCAAGATTTCTATTAGTCACTTGATACAGAGTGACTGAACAAGAAAAGGTTAAAAAGGGCTCTCTATATGCGAAATAGAGAATTCCTATGAGTAGTACAAGATCTGGCACGAGGAACCTGAGTTACCTCTGCTGTCATTGATGTTGAGCGTGAATCCCCGCCTTTGACAATCACTCCACATGCAATGATAGTTATATATACATCTTATATAGCATATATATATCTTAAATACAGCATATATATCTTAAATAAATTATATCATATATCATACATGCATAGATAGCTCTCTACCCTATGAACTTCTACTCAAATTCGATGGCTATGCCATAATGCTTATACTAAAGTATCTATATTTAGACTCATATTAGTCGCACTAGTATATATATTATCGAATTGGATTCAGATGCAATTTCCATAATCGAAACTAATCAAATTAGCCACAAATGAAAAAAGAAGGAAGCAGACGCTGAAGCGAAGGCAAACTGAAATACGCTTGGACAGGTTTGCTGATTGGGCCAGGCCAATAAAATGCATATTGAAACTCAATCAAAATTGCAACAAAATGCATTTTCATTATGTTTGTGCGAGCTGCCTCATAAAAAGCCGGAGTGGGCGAGCACGGAGCAGCAGCTGCCACGTTTGCCGCAATGCAAACGCAATCAATATAATTGATATATGTGCATGTGTGTGTGTGTGTGTGTGTGTGTGTGTGTGTGTGTGTGCATTCGAAGTTCATTGTGGCTTTCCACTGAGAATTGTGTTGGCAATAGCTTGGCAAAAGCATAAAATGCGTTATAATTTACAAAATTGATTTGCAAAATGGAATTCTCTGTTCCATCTCTATCTCCCTCTCTCTCTCCCTCTCTCTCTCTCTCTCTATCTCTATCTCTATCTCTGGCAGCCCAACCACTGTGTCCGCCATGTTGATTTATTAAATCTCAATGTGGCAACATCTTCGTGCCGCTCAGCCCCCTCCCGCTGGCGCCCCCCGCTTATTACCATGGCCCGAGACAATGCACACCGGCAGCGCTCATTGTTTACTGAAAGCGAGCCATAAAACTACTAAACAAAACACAGCTCCAGCCCCATGCCCAGCCCGGGCACGCCCCTATTACCCCAATCTGACTGCCTCTAACCCGCCCACAAGCCAACGCCGCGCAAGTGCAGTCATCCGAATGCATGGGGGCTGGTGGGCTGGCAAAGATTTGGCCGGCTGGAGGGTTGGGCTGGTTGGGCTGGTTGGGCTGGCTGGGCTGCGGCAAAAATTAATCAAAACATTGCATAAAGCATGCAAAAATAATAACAATAACAATGTAGAGTGTCAGGCAAAAAGAGCCGACAGCGCAGCAGAAAGTTGACAGAACGCCAACCCCACCCAGGGCCACCCACTCGCACAGGCGAGCACTCAGTTGCTGTCTCTGTCTCCCGCACAATGAGAGCGTGACAATGATGATGATGCTGCTGCTGATGCTGATGATGATGATGATGATGATGATGCCACTGACACAAAAGCAACAAACAACTGTCGACAAGGATCTCATTTGTTATACTGATTATGTTGGCGCCTTGCGACAAGCACTAAGCTAAACAGATAGAGAGAGAGAGAGAGTGAGAGCGGAGGGGGGGAGGTTGGGGCAGATGGAAAGGAGCAACATGTCAACAAAACAAGAAATAAGTACAAGGAAATTTATGTAAATCATAGAAACACAGCAACCATAATGCTCTGAAAACTCTCTGAGAGAGAGAGAGAGAGAGAGGGAGAAAGAGATAGCATATAATGATAGTATTGATTCAAGATATATAAGAAAGAGAGAGAGAGAGAGATGGTATATAACTGCTCAGCATTTTAGTTTATCTCTTGTTGGAACTCTTTAGAGTAAGTCTAGAGCAGTTGCTGAAGAACACTTCAGGCTCGGGTCATGTAAACGCCTAAGATGTCGCATATAATGCTATATATAATATATGGTATAGATATTTATATTTATTTAGTAAAGTACTCAGAGTATATCCCAAATCACAGCCGTTTATGCCTCCTATAACTCACTCTTAGGATCAATGTATGTTCCCAGAGTGAACTCTACAATTTCTCAAAAATTCTCCAATAAATATTTATTAATTTACGATAGTTTTAATATATCTAATACATTATCAAATATATATTTATATTCACTTTAAATATCTTTTTTTTTCAGAAACCGTTTTGTGCTCATAAATCGCTTGGCATTTCGCATGGACCCTAACTCTATAGAGCATATGGGAATAGAAACAGAAACAGAGACAGAGACAGAGACAGAGACTGTCTTAGGCAGGCAGTCAAGTTGACGCTAGTTGCCAGCCCAGCCGGAAGAGGTGCCCCAGCCCCAGCCCTAGCCCCAGTTTAAGCCAGCTCCACGAACTGTGTATCAAATCATAATACCTACGTAATCAAGGACTTTTGCTACGTCAACTTCCAGCTCGACTGCTGCGGGCAGATAGAATGAAATCATTGATAGAACTATTCATTTTAGTTATTATTCATAATTCCCCATTATTATAATATTATGAATACTATATTTATATATAGAATATTCCTTATAGAGCAATCGCAGCATGAGCTCAGCTAAGCTGAAGTTGAATGAGAAAGGGACGGGCGAGAAGAGACAGAGAGAGGGACAGAGAAATAGCGTGATGGAGAGAGCTGGACAGAGCGAGACAGAGAGAGAGAGAGAGAGAAAGGAGCAGAAAGAAATAGCGATAACGAGAGAGAAACGGCTTAGAATGAGAGATATATAGAGAGAGAGTTAAAGACAGAAAGGGGAATACAGAGAAGACAAAGGAGAGAGAGAGAGAAGGAATAAGAGATTACAAGAGAGAGAGAGAGAGAGAGAGAGAGAGCGACAACGAGAGAGAATGATAACGATTAAGAATGGGAGAGATATAGAGAAAGGGAGACAGAGAGAGCGGAGAGACACAAAGGATACAGAGAAGGGAAAAGAGAAAGCTGGAGGAAGAGAGAAAAATTCAGAGCGCGCTTTAGAGGGAAAAGAGTAAGGCCTGAAAGAGAGAAAAGAGTAAGGCCTGAAAGAGAGAAAAGGAGACAGGCAGAGAGGGAGAAAGGCAGACAGACAGATCATGAAAGGTAAAGGCAGATAGAGAGAGAGAGAGAGAGAGAGAGAGAGAGAGAGAGAGAGAGAGAGAGAGAGAGAGAGATAGAAAGAGAGATAGAGAGAGACGGAGAGAGAGACGGAGACAGAGACGGACAGAGAGAGCAAGAGAGATAGAGACAGTTAGAAAGAGATAAAGAGAGAAGCTGAAAATAAGTGAGAGGCAGGGAGAGAGGTAGACAGAGAGAAAAAGGTACGGATAAACTCTCTCTCTCTCTCAAGAGCGTTCTATGAGATTTCGCATAGTTTCAAGGCATAAGTGGAACCTCTATTTAATAGAACTTCGATGCAGCTTAAACTTTTTAAAATACTTTCAAGCAAATAATGCCTGCGCTACGGAGCTCTTTAACTATAATAATATATAAAACAAAATTAAAAAAAAAAAAAGAAATTATTTACAAAAATTACTGTTTAATGGGCATCTGGCGAGCGGCATCCGCGTAATTAATTATGCGCTTAATGAGTGGACAGCTTTGGCATTGGCCGTAGAGCTTCGAATAGCTCGTGCGGCGGGGCCTTGAACTTGAACAACAATTGTCGCATAATGAAATCAAAACACATTCAAGATCGAAAAAAGCGGGAGCCAAAAAACAAAAATTAATTTAAAACAAAGTCAAATGGTCGACAAAGGCAATGTCGAGGGGTAAAGTAAGTGCAATTAATTAAAAAAAACTAGGTACCCTCACCTAGGCACACACGCACTCACACACACACACACAGACACATGCTGTAGCACTCATATGTGTGTGCGAAGCAAAGCAAGTTTAAAGTATTCAATGAAGTCGACTATGAAATACCCTGCAGTGATTGATTGATTGTTGTTGATTGACTAAAGGATACACTGTACTCTGTTTGATTGGTTTATTCACTGATTGGTTGATGATGTGGTATAGGAAGCATGTGTAGCAAAACTGAACACTAAAAGATACCCTGTACACTGATTGATTGACTGACTGATTGCTGCGTGTGTAAAAGATACTCTGTACCCAGGTAAAACGTTGATTGATGATTTGTGTACATGTAGAATATCAAATCTAGTAGCAATTATTAAGTGAGCTCGACTAACAGATACACTGTACTTAGTGAAAAGCCCAAATGATTGACTGACTGTCTAGCTGAATGACTGAGGTTGTATAAATATGAATTATAGGGTAAAACTAACTCAGAGATACTCTGTAATTGGCTAAAATACTGTTTGAATGAGAGATTATGTGTTTAGGCAAGCGAATTGAACTTGGTATTACGCCGTACTTAGCTAGAAGACGAATTGATTGATTGATCTTTGCCCTAACAGTGAAAGCTTTGAGTTTACCATGCACAGGGTATATTTGAAACTGTACTTAAAAAAAGTGTTATAAAAAGAGGCATAGAATAAAAAGAATTTTAAGCGTGGTAGCTGCGACTGATTCCGATGCCGATTCAGATTCAGATTTCGATACGCCTTTCTCTCTCTCTCTCTCTCTCTCTCTCTGTCGTCTGATTGAATTGAAAACATTTTATGCATTTGATTTGATCAAAAGAGAGGAATTGAATGCGAATGCGAATGCGAATGCGAATGCAGTGCACACAGACAACAGCAAGAACCGAACGAGTCATTCAAATCAATTGCTAAATGGCATTCATTCATGCAATTTGCATTGTTTGGTGTGGAACGACGAGGACAACATGTGCAGTGCGAGTGGGGGTGGCAGGGTGACTGGCTGCCCTGGCCATGCCCATATCCATACCTCAATTGTCATTTATTCTGCCACCTGCCACCTGCCGCCATCACACGGACTAAAAGCAATCCTCAAGCGCACGCTGCACCGATTTGACAAGAGTTAATTTTGATTTTATTTACTGGCCAGAGCCGTAGTTGGCCCATGTGTGTGGTCGAGACAAAAGGCCAACTAACTAACTAAAAAACAAACGGACAAGAATGACAACGGCAACAGGACTGCAGGTCCTTGATACAATTGCGCAGAGAGGAAGAGCGAGACAGCGAGAGAAGGAGAAACTTTGCATAACAACAAATTAGTTAATAAAACTCATGGTTAATTTGATATATATATGTATATATATATATATATATATGTATATTGTATATAGTTCCAATACACAAAGAGATTTTAAATTTCAAATGACACACTCTAAATAAATAAATTATTATTAATAGGTTTGTAAAATTAATTTATTAATTAATTTGACTGAAATTATTGAGGAAATTATTTTTAAAATAAATTCAGCATTGAAATCAGACAATTATTATGCAAGTAATTATTAATTAATTAAATTTTAAATATTTGGTAACTAACAATAATTAAGAAGAAAACTTATTATGGAATTTGAAATTATATAATTATTATATAAATTAAATAATAATAAATTTTTATTAATTTAGAACATAAATTATTAAGTTGTAAAAAATATATAATTATGTTATAAATTATTAATATATTTACTATTTATTTTTTTTAAATTAGTTATTGAAATTTATATCATATAATTATTATATAAACGATTTAAATATTAATTAATTAATTTTGGATATTTTATTTGTTTAAAGTTTACTAATAATTTAAATTTAGTTAATAACCTGGGCTCAGAGATATATTAAAGCCTTCTTTCAAGCAGTAAGTTATGTAATAGTTAACATGTAATAGGTAATACTACATATGTATATGCCATAAAGCTTAGATTCTGGTATTCCATCTCAAAGGAATTCATATCAATAGTTGGCTTGCTGTCAGGACTCTATAGCTTTATCCTGCAACAGTTGCTAATTAACTTTGTCATAAGCTTCGTCACACACATGTGTCGGGCATTGTTTGGGGCTCGGTTGGGCGGGGGGAATCACATCTATTCCGGACGGTGAACTCGAGGTCCGGCCGTCCCGCTGCCAGCCCTCAATGCAGAGTTTTGCGCTTGCTTTTTGTTTTTGCTCATTTTATTTGCTTTCTTTTTGCATTTTTCTTTTATTTTCTACTTTTTTCCAGCTTGCTTTTTATTTTGTAATTTGTTTGCCGTTTTGCTTGTAATTTGTTACAGCCTTTTTAATCTCGCATTGTTCTAAGCAGCCGTTGACTGACAAACTGACGGACTGCCGCCCGGACGGACAACAGGCGGCCGAACGAACGGATGGACATGTTTTGGACATGGCCAGTGGGCGGACGGCTGCACTGATGGGGGCGCGGTCACAATTTAATCAACATCATAATCAGTAGCCAACACAGGCTATGGGGGCTGCATCTGCATTGTCCTGCCGGAGTCACAGCTCTCTGCAGTAGTTTCACTCCACAGCGCCCAACCACGACCAGCAACAGTTGAGAAACTCATTTTGCACACTCGCGCTCACATGTGGTGTCCCTAGAGATGGACATTGGGCTCAACTAAGGCACGCAACTGCTATGGGTGCAGCCAATGCAAGAGCTCTGTTAACTTAACAGTGTCATATTACATTATCGAATATCTGATCAGCACGTTAACAGTGGGAGCATCGATCATCGATCATCGTTGTTTGGCGCCACCTATTGACTCCTTTTTAAATTCAAATTCAAATTCAAATTCAAATTCAAATTTGTGCATGATATTTCATTGAATGGATTTGTGCGGGTTCAAATAATATTTTTTATTTATTATTAGGTATTAATTAATTAATATTATTTGTATATATCTTTTGAAAAAATATATTTTCATATGTTACATATACTATAAATAAAACAAAAAACTATTTATCTTAGGTAATTAATTATACTTAATTACTTATACATATATATGTGTTCCCCCTTTTTTGAAGTATCATCACAAACAGACTCTACGCTCGCCTGAGCCTTTACAGCTTAGATCTGCACTGATTTTTTTTATTTTTTAATTATTATAACTACATACCAGCCTCTCATACACCCACCTCAAACACACACACACAGAGACAGACACCCACTCACACTGCGGCTGAACAACAATGAGCCAAGGCGGTGCTTTCTCATAATTCATTTGAGAGCGCACAAAAGCGCACATGAAATTGAAATGAAATTGAAATACATATAATAATAAAAAGAAATAATAATGAGAAATGAACTGTGTGTGTGTGTGTGTGTGTGAATGGTGTGAGTGGCATGGTGTGTGTGTGTGTGTATGCAGATGCAAATGCCGAATACAATAAAAATAATAATCAACAATGCCCTCACGCACACCCATGCGAGTTCACAATTCAGTTTTCATGGATTTGTGCTTTTTAATTTAGTCTGGACTTATTCTTTCGCAGCTCGTTTGAATGTGCGCATATAATACTCGTGTATGCATAATGGACGAGGGTGTAAAATGATTTTCAAAAATAAAATCAAAATCAAAATCAAGTCAAAATAATTAAGAGTGTACAACTCGAGTCGACAGAGTCAATGGGAAGGATTCTTTATATATACATATTCAACATATATCATATATATAGTTATATAACATTTGTCGCTCTTCAATTTGAAAACTAAGTATATCCATTTATGCGTATCACAAATGTACATATATTTGTATAACACTGATAAGTGGTATACTTATGCTTAAACACTTAAGCTGCTCTGGCATAAGAAATCTGAAAGTGCTCGACTCGTTGATACTCTAACGTCAGCAGAAAACAGCTTTCAGCTGTTCTCCGTTGTTGAAGCGGGTCTATATGTGGGATATATTTAGATCATAAACATTACATATACAAATATATATTACGTATACCAAAGCGCATACTTCAAATGACAATTTAAAGTTTTTTTTTGTAATTTTTGGTACTTAAATAATACAAATTTTAACTTTTTATCATAAGAAGCTATAATCTTCTCTAGTCACTGAGACCCCTATGTATAGCTGAACGGTCAGTCAGACTGTTACATAAGTATGCACAGAACGTATATGCCCTTTTCACATGCTTGTAGTATGTACAACGCACATGACATGAACTCGAAGTTCACTAAAGCGCTGCTATCCACTTTGAGGTACTTTTTCTATAATGTATTCCAATTGGAATATTCTAAATGGAACCAACATAGCTGGATGAATTTACTAATTGTCTATGTAGTGCTTAAGTCAGCAATCCCAATTGAGAATCAGATATTAAAATTTTGATGATATTTATATGTTATGGATACTGAAATTGGAATCATATATCTCAGCCTTCCCCCTGTCATTCCACTGCAAACAGTGTATCACTGGGCCGAAACTACTCGACTGCAACTTATTTGTTTTCCTTCGCCAGCTCGTCAATTACTGATTTGCATACAAGTGCAAAATTTCTCTTTTGACTTTGGGATCGACCAACTTGTCCAGTGACTTTTTGGAATGCGAATCGGTTTTTTTTAGCGAATCGGAATACATTTTACACCGTTCTTATTGCTTACCAATTCTCATGTGCATGCACGAGGCACAACAAAATTACAAAGACGTTGGAAACTCCTAATGAATGCTCGCAGGTTTACTATACAGATATCTGGTACATAGGTATAAATCGGGTCACATATATATACTTTTCAATATTTCAATATATTACACGATTTTAAGTACTACAAATATAATATGTATAATAGGCAAATTAAGCTTTCATTTGCATATTTGATTTAGCTATGAATCAGAGTAGAAGATACATATATCTTCGATCATAGCATCATCATATATCATCTTTGTAAAGATCTTCTTCTCTATAGCTCCCATATATGTTCTTCTTTCAGTATATCTCAAAGATTCTAAATTTCCGCAACTTCAATTTCCATTTCTTCAGTTTAGTATATATATCTCGAAAGAAGGGCATTCGACATTCGTTGGGCATGCGAAGAACTTTGATAGTATTTGATTTGATTTTTATTCTTTATTCAACTCGCGGGGGGTCGCTGGCATTCTCTTTTTTTAGCAGGTCGTCCCCATTTTTGTTGGCCCCATATTACAGCGGGGCAGCTGCAGCTGCAGAAGCGCTGCTCAAACGCCAATACACACACCTCGCAAAACCCCGCCCCACCCCACCCTGCCCCGGTCCATGCTCAGCCCCTGCCGCCCACACTCGAAGCCCCATTTCGCCGCATTGGAGTGCACAGCATAACGGTGAAAATGACAATAGCAATAACATCAACAACATAACGGCGCCCTTTGGCTCTGCTTATTGGCAAGCGCAGCGCAACGCTTGAACGCCGACGCTGACGCCGACGCCAGCGTCCGCTGCCTGAACCAATGGGACAACACAAGCTCAGCTGATAAGCAAGTCTTTTCAGCATTTAATTTAGTTTCAGTTCGTTTTCAGTGTTGTGCCTATTTGCATGTGCTGGCGCAGCGAATCAAATTTTTTTTAACCGCTAATCTTTCTGCGCTAGCTTTTGTTTTCTCTTTTTGTTTCTGTGTCTTCTTATCCTTGTGTGAGCAGTCGAGCTCAAAAGTGCGACGACACAGCATGACTCTTAACAGTCGGAAGCACTGTTATCTGACGCTGTTACTCTGCGTGGCCGCAGCTGCAGCAGGCTCCGTGCCCGATGACAGCAGCGAACACAACGGTCCCAGCACAAGGAGGTTTGCCAAAAAAAAAAAAAAACACTTTACATTTGAAATTTGACAAGCTTAACAGAGCTGTCTGATTATGATAAATGATCATGTTAAGAGCAGAAGCGCCTACAGTAGTGAATGACAGTTAGCGTATATCTAGATATATATACATATGTATATATATATACAAATTGTCTACTTCGACATCAAAAGCTTTCCGTTTCCTGCTTATGCAGAAACTTTAATTATATATACAATATAAAGTAGATATATTCATGTACTTGCCTTATAAGACTTTTGACTTTTGTAGTCCAGAGTACAAAAAGTAGAATAAACCTTAAGCTGAAAGGCGCATACTTAGCAAACGTAATGTATGAGATCTATGAGCCGGAGCTACGGAGCCATGTATGGTTTGAACTGCCGATACTATCGATGCTACCATCGTTGGTTTAAACAGCTCTTAGTTTCAGCTATTCTCTGACTGCGCTGATATTTCAATATCAAAATCGATACAACTGATGCTGCCGTATAAGGTTTTGACAGCTCTATACCATAAATACGTATATCTATATAATATATCATGGCAGCTTATAAACGTGACCTGGCACTCAAGACTTGTCTCGTCCTACTGATGATTTTGAATGCTTACAGCAAATGGCTCTGCGACTCGACAGATCTGTGTCTGCCGGAAGACCAGCTGCTACCGGGAGAGGGGCACCTGCAGCCCAAGCACCGCTATGAGAGTCAGCTGGATTGTCGTCTATCGTGCGGTAAATACGGTTCCATTTGGCCAATGCCAACTGGGGAATGCAGCCTGTCGCATGACCGAGTGCACTTCGATCCTTGGAAGGTGCGCTTCAATGTGGTGGCTCCGAACGAGGTGACGACCCAGTTTCTGCGCGAGACGAACCGCCTGTTCGTGAGCAATCTGCTGAAGGAGTGCACCAGGAACTGCACGCTGGCCAGCAGCAAGGAGGTGCTGGTCAAGGCGACCGTGAATGACAGCAGCCTGGTGCTCAACTGGCACACAGACGAGAGCTATATGATGGTGGTGCGCAGCACGGATACGGTCACCTTTGTGGATATCAAGGCGACCACCGTGTACGGGGCACGGTTCGCCTTCGAGACGCTCAGCAACTTGGTAACGGGCAGCGTGTCCAACGGGCTGCTATTGGTTAGCTCGGCTCGAATCGTCGATCGGCCCGCCTATGCACATCGTGGTCTGCTGCTGGACACGTCCCGTAACTTCTTGCCCTTGCGCTATATTCGCAACACTCTGGACGCGATGGCTGCGTCCAAGTTGAATGTGCTCCACTGGCATGTGGTGGACACGCACAGTTTTCCGCTGGAAATCACTCGCGTGCCGGAGATGCAACGATACGGCGCATACTCGACTGCCCAGACCTACTCCCATACGGATGCCCTCAACCTGGTTAAGTATGCCCGTTTGCGGGGCATTCGCATCATCTTGGAGATTGACGGACCCTCGCACGCCGGCAACGGCTGGCAGTGGGGTCCCGCAGCCGGTCTGGGCAACATGTCCGTCTGCCTGAACCGTTCGCCCTGGCGCACCTACTGCGTCCAGCCGCCATGCGGCCAGCTGAATCCGCTTAACGATCACATGTATGCGGTGCTCAAGGAAATCCTCGAGGATGTTGCCGAGCTGGGCGCGCCCGAGGAGACCATTCACATGGGTGGCGATGAAGTGTACATACCCTGCTGGAACCGAACCGAAGAGATTACCGCCCAGATGAAGGCCAGAGGCTACGATCTCAGCGAGGAAAGCTTCTTGCGGCTCTGGTCGCAGTTCCATCAGCGGAACGTAAAGGCCTGGGACGACATTAATCTGCGCATGTATCCCAGCGTCCGAGAACCAAAACCTGTCATACTCTGGTCCAGTCGACTGACCGATCCGGAGACCATTGAGCAGTTGCTGCCCAAGGAGCGCTTCATCATCCAGACTTGGGTCAGCTCACAAAACTCGCTCAATAGGAATCTGCTGCAACGTGGTTATCGCCTGCTAATATCCACGAAGGATGCTTGGTACTTGGATCACGGTTTCTGGGGCAGCACCAGCTACTACAACTGGCGCAAGGTGTACGACAATGCGATGCCTGTCGATCCACGCAGGGGTCACGAACACCAAGTGCTGGGTGGCGAGGTGTGCATGTGGAGCGAGTATGTGGATCAAAACTCTTTGGGTAAGCCTTAGCCTAAGACTCAGCTAAACCTTAGATAACGATTCTCTATTTGCAGAGGCTCGCATCTGGCCAAGAGCCGGCGCAGCAGCTGAGCGGCTTTGGTCAAATCCCAAGTCATCGGCCAATATGGCTCAGCGTCGATTCTATAGGTATCGGGAGCGACTTATAGCACGCGGAATCCATCCAGATGCTGTGGTGCCCCACTGGTGTGTCCTGCACGAAGGACAATGTCTCTAAATAAAACCGCTTTATTCCATTGTTATTTGTACCACATTAAAAAAAAGAAACTTATATTATAATTTTTGTCGAAATGGTGAAGTTTTATTATACCCAGCAATTATAGTCTTTCCATATATCGCACGCTACGATTTATAAAATATTTAAATTTTAAACGCCTTTATACACCAGTTTTGAGTAGGAGCAGCTGTTTAAGTAGTAAGTGTGGCAACGTAGTCAGCTGTTTGCAATAGATCTGGCATCACCATCAATTCAACTGTGTTTGTATACAGAGCACAGATTATTTATCAAAGTAAGCTGTTCGCCATACGATCTGGCACCCCCGACATTCGTATACGAAACTACAGATTTGTTTCAGTCAGATGTTTGCTATACAGTCTGGCAGCTCGACAAATTCTATAAAATTTATAAATAAAACCGGTCAAAATTTATTTATCAAAGTAAGCTGTTCGCCATACGAATTGGTAGCCCCGACATTCGTATACGAAACTACAGATTATTTGTTTCAGTCAGATGTTTGCTATACAGTCTGGCAGCTCGACAAATTCTATAAAATTTGTAAATAAAACCGGTCAAAATTTAATCCGATAAAAATGGGTCGCAAAATGCAATTGGTGATTTACGCCGCTTTCTTTCTAAGCTTCTTGCGCTTGGGCCAAGCTGACCAGATTGATTCAGATTGCCACAACAACAAGAACAACAATAAGAATGCCGATGGCGCTATTCTGCCCGTCGTGCTATGGCATGGCATGGGCGATACTTGTTGTTTCCCATTCAGCCTTGGCTCAGTCAAACAACTAATCAAGGATTATACTAACGGCACCTACGTGCTATCCTTGGAAATAGGAGGAAACGTTATTATGGACTATGAGAGCGGCTTCTTTATACATCCGAACGAGCAAGTGGAATACGTATGTAAGCAGCTCGCCGAAGATAAAAAACTGGCCAACGGCTACAACGCCATTGGCTTCTCTCAGGGAGCCCAATTCTTGTATGTAGCTATACATTGACTTTACTATTGTATTTGTTAACTTAACAAACTCTTTACAGACGTGCGGTGGCCCAGCGTTGCCCGCAGCCGCCAATGCGAGTGCTCATCAGCATAGGCGGCCAGCATCAGGGCGTCTTCGGTGTGCCAAAGTGTCCCACACTTAGCGTCAGCACCTGTGAATATATTGGAAAGTTACTCAACTTCGCTGCCTACAATGAGTAAGTGCAGCTGCCTCTAATCAGCTCATATTCAACTGAGTCTTCTCTTAGGTGGGTCCAAGACGAACTCGTGCAAGCTACCTACTGGCATGATCCGCTCAACGAGAGCGCCTATCGTTTAAAGAGCACCTTTTTGGCAGAGATCAACAACGAACTATATCTAAACGAACGCTATGCTGAGAATCTGAACAAGTTGAAGAAGTATGTTCATGGATACAGATTTGTTTGGTCTCTTTTACTCTACCAAGGCTTTCTCTTGCAGATTTGTGATGGTCAAGTTCCTCAACGACACCATTGTGCAGCCCAAGGAATCACAGTGGTTCCAATTCTATGCACCTGGCCAGGACAAGCACATTCAGCCATTCAACGAAAGCAAAGTCTTCAAGAATGTAAGAAGTAATCTTAGCGACTTTATCAAATTAATATTAACCTCTAACTTTTTGGCTTTAGCTTGGCTTAGAGATAATGCATATGCGTAAGAAGCTACACTTCCTCGCCGTTGAAGGGGATCATCTGACCATACCCAAGGAGTGGTTTGTCAAGGAGCTCATTCCGTTCCTACTCGAAGTATACTAAAGATAACAGCTGCACCCGCAGGAACGCGCTGCGCTGTCGCAGGCGCTCAAACAAAGAAAATAGAGAGCTGATTAGAGTACAATATGACACACATATATAGCACGGTTCATACAATGTTCTACATATAGTTATATTTTTTGTTAAATGTGTTTTAAGTTGGTAATTAATATTAATAAATATTTACGGGAAATATTTTTATTTCAAGGCAGTCGCGTGATCCGACTATGATTCATACGCGTATCGTAATCATATTAATAACGTTCTTGATATCTACATACATATTTAATATTTATATGTAAGAGTTTATATATATATATATATAAATATATATAGTGTGTATATATATATATATATATATATATATATATATATATATATATATATATATATATATATATATATATAAATATATATATATATATATATATATATATATATATATATATATAAATATAGCTATGTACAGTTAGCAATTAACAAAAGCTTATTGACAACCATAGAAATTATAGGATTTACATTTGACATTCAATAGATTAAAGCAAAACAAATGGAAACCAAAACCAGCACAGACAGATCCAGTGTAGCACAGAAATCGTTGCACATGGCGAATTATGGGAGTGATTATGGTGATAGGACTTTATGTTGTTTTCCTTTCTGGCAGATGCTCCACATCCACAAAGCACAGAGGACAACGAGTTTAGCAAGCACATCATAACTTGGACTTTGTGTTTGTATTGCGGGCAAAGAAGATTTCTGGATCCTTATGAGGACGCTGAATCTCCCGATAATTGTTGACTATCTTCTTAGACTCATCTTTGGGGCATGACTGTAGGTTCCGAAACACGCTCACCTATAATGCATTACGAAATTGATTAATAACTATTACTCAGCTCTCCAGCTAACCATAAAACACACAGTTGATTTCTCATCGCATGATTCCATCTGCTTTCGATGAGATCATCACCTATGTGATCTACAGCTAGTAGCTGCCGCCTGCTTACCTGTCCGCGCGAAACGTAAATAGGCGTACGGTAGATTATCCACGTGACGCTCTCAAAGTACGGCGCCGTTGTCAACGAGCCCTTGTATGTGTAGTAGTGTTTGCTCAGCTCCTGCAGACCTATCCAGGACAGACAATCTGCAAATTGCAAAATTAGAGCGAGTCAGTGAGGTATATCATTGAGCTTTTACCCGAATCGAGAGATGCGCTCGTGTGTATCTTTTGGACAATGCGTATGCCTTCGGTGATCTTCTTGAACTCAGGGCAATCCTTGTCGCCGCAGGCCTGTATGAAAAACGCGACAACAGCGAGTCCGTCCGGTTTGTTTTTAGCTTCAGCAAAGTCCTTGTACTTGGCATTGTAGTGTACTGCGTGCGCCTCCATCGAATACTTCATGCCCTCCAGCGTGTGCTCGCACCCGGACTCATCCGAGTCCGACCAGTGAAAGTGCAGCTGCTCGAACACGTACTTGTTGGTGTCGAGCCCGCCCCCAATGATATATGGCTGTTGTTTGCGCTTGCTAAATGTGACCATGGCCGAGGTGCCAGTGTTTTGAACACGCGCAACTCCGACCGGCTCCCAATGGCCATGATACTCGAGCGGATCAACATCATCGATATGCTCGATGGCACGATTGCTAATCTCAATGGGCGACTGCACGGGCATACTGTGTGGTCTGTCGGCTCTGGTCTGGCTGGTCTGGCTTCTCCGGCTGCTCCAACCCGCTAAGCTATCTACGTTATGTTCGCGGCGTTCAGGTATTTCTTCTTCCTCAGCTTGTAGACACGCCCGCGATCGGCAGCGCTGGCGTCGTCCAAGTGCTCGGCTGACAGAGGTGGCGCTTCCGGCGGCGACGTCGTGATGGCGATTATTCTCCTCGACGCCGGCGTGTGGAAGGAAGTGTGACGGCTCTAAATCGAGCCCGCCCGTTCAATTAGTTAGATCTCCGCGCCGGCCTTAACTGCCTGAAATAGACGCAATAATAAAAATCAACATAAAAATGTCACTCAGTAATTGAAATACAAAAAATTGAGAGAAAAAGGGCTACAAATTGAAAACTGACAACTCGTGGCGCACAATAAAAGCAATTAAATGGCTCACTGCTTCCGTGACCAGCTGGGCCAGGAGCAGCCGTAACAGTCGCCGTAGCCGTAGCCGTAGCCTTGGCTCTTTATTTGCAATTGTAATCGACACCTGCGACAATGCATCCAGCCGCCCCCCATGCCATCCGTGTTTGATGAGCCATTTGAGAAATTGAAATGGTTTGTGTAAATGTCTTCATTAGCTGTCCGGCAATCCGGCAAACCAACCAGCGACCAGACCACTCTCCACTCCACTCCACTCCACTTGGCCTGCTTTAAATATTTACGCGGCTTTTGCCGCTGCCATTGCCTCCATTTGTCGATTCGATTGATTCGTTAGCTAATCGACGGCTGTTGCATATTTCATAAGTGACAATTGATAGGCCACAAATCGCCTTTTACTGCAGACAAACAACGCTTTCTAAATTGCGTGCTCTGCATTTTCAGCGTAGCAATTGAAGAGTTCATTTACTTTTACGTCGTATACCCATTGCAAAGGGGGAACAAGAGGTCGAGTGCCATTAGGCCAGCGTTTGCTACGCACAATAGAAAGTTTCCTTAATAACAAAATGATCTAAAATATATATGTCTGTCTATATATACGATTTCTTGAATGTTCGAGTGTGGTCCAAGTCGAAACTTGAGCATTTTCAGGATTTATCATATATAAATGATATATTTACCTATAGTCTATCATAGATATCAAAATTCTTATAAAACTGAAACGTTTTATATATCATATTCAGTACAATATCATATATATACATAAGAAATCTTATGATTAGGTATAAGAAATCTGAAGATCTCAAGATCTAGTGACAAGAAATCTTATGATGAAGTATATAGAAATCTGAATATTTGTCAACTAAGTTGATCCATTCGTTTACTTTTCGCTGCAAACCCAATATAAAGTATCTTATATAAAAGTATATTTTTGAGAAGATTGCATTTTGGTCAAGAGATCCAATGGGGACTTTAACAATATATTATGGGGACTTTAACATATTTAGAATAAGTTGGTATTATATAGTATATACTTCAACTAATATCAAATAGCTAGGTAACCGCTGACATATCAAATATAATTCTATATTTTGGTATTTGCCTATTATATCGCTAGATTTGGAGTGCTTAAGAGCTGGCCATAAATAAAGCTGAAGGCATTAAAAAGTGCTTAGAAAAGTTTTTAGCACAGATATGCATGCGTAAGCTGATTAAATCAAATATGTTTTTAATTGACATTTATACAATGCACTAAATTCAAGCGGCGCAGGCTAATCGGGCTCGGATTGCACGGCAGACAGCTGGCGGAAGGTGAGAGGTGAGGTATGGCCACCTGCTGATTGGTGGCTCGTGGGCTTGTAGACTGTGAATTTACGACAGATACTCTGCACTTAATATACCCATTTTATAGGTACACAAATGTGTGTATGTGGCATGTACGCGTATCAGGGGCATTCACTGATAAGCCAAGGAGGTCGAGAAACCAGCGGTAATTATTTCGTCTACTATTTCGCCTGGTCACAGTCAATTAATTGACTAGCTAACCAAGCATTTGGTAAAGCCTCTTAAACTTTCCGCTCGTTGTGGGAGTGTCAAGTATTATGCTGGTCTTTGGACTCGAATTTGGAGATATTCGAGAACAGAGAATAGAATTCGATTTGATATCTTATCTGGGACGTGGCATCTAGAGCGAATGCAATATGTGGATGTGGCTGTGGTTGTGGTTGTGGCTGTGGATGTGGCTGTGAGTGTGGCTCTAGCTACACGCGTCATCAGGCAAACATATTAATCCAATATCAATGTTATATACACATTAATGTTATATAAACAACACGTGATTCAATGCTGTTTGTGCTCGTGACGTGATTCCACGTTTGTTTCAATTGGTTCGGGCTCAAGAGATTCATATCATAAGCTTATCTGTACGCTTTACCAAGTGTCCCAAATTCTATTCGTGTTTGCTTTTTTCCTGATTTGCTTAGGATTAGGATTATGTGCAATTCGCGTAATTGAATTGTCCGTTTGAAATGCAAATCGATTGGCGTACACCTGAAAGACATATCATTTGTAAGTTGCGTGTAAACAAGATAAGGATCAAAACGCAAACACATACCTGACCCCACATGGCCCACGACTCGGACATCCTTCATGAAACTTCTTATCTAAATAAACTTACACAGTTAATGGTTTAATAAGCAGAAACCAATCAATTTATCTAGCTACGATAGTTTTATTCATTTGCTTTATCTGCTTAATCTATTATTATGCATGAAACAAAGCCAGATAAGCGGAAGGCACGTTCTCGAATGGAGCTCTGATAGAAGTGCTGCTATATATATATGCATCTATATTTATATAGGGAGAGAGATAGGGGAGTTCGGACAATAGTCAAGTGGCGTTTAGATATATGCGTTAAGGTCATGTGACGGCAGTTATCTGACTGATTGATGGATCAGCCAAGTAACTGTGAAAAGAAAGTGTGTAGTTAATTGATAAGTGCTGACTTATCATTATTATAGGAGCCAGCTCAGCCAGCGACGGATGACTGTATCCACATACACTCACTCAGCTGAATTGAGTAATTACTTAAGTAAGGGCACAGCTGTGATAAACCTTATCAGTTGATCAACGTCGAAAGAGTCACACGCTTGTAAGGAAAAACAAATAATAATAACGAGAGTGAGAGACAGAGAGAGAGAGAGAGACAGGAACAATTAAGTAATAACCGTGAAACAGTTGCAAATAGAACCTGAAACCTCCCGACTTGCATGCAAATATAGCTCTGCTCGGCTTAGCTACGCAATGACCTCATCCAGTTGGCATGCGTTTTGTGGGAAAGCAACAGGAGCAACCGCAGCGATAGCAGCAGCAGGAGCAACAGCAACCGCGACATCGACCAAATAACAGCGCGCCCTCGCCCATCTCTAGAAAACTCTCGAAACTATGCGTATGCTCTGTAAATAGTTCAATATCAGTTAACTATTCACAATGGACGAACAACCAAACATAAGCTCAAGCTGAGCAGTAACATACCTAATGTACAATTATCAAATAATTATATAATTATTAAATATATATTATTTAAAGGACGTCAACTATTTATTGCAGGGTATTGCAAATGTTGACGTTGGACAGCTGTTATTGTATCTGCGGCTCCCTAAGCAAATCAATAATTGAGCGGCAAGTGCAGTGTCACCCACCCATACACACACAGTGTATATATATGTATATATATATATGTGTGTAGCTGACCTTCGCACTGGCGTTTTGGGGGGCGAGCGGCAATTGTGATGCCGGGCTGGAAAATGTTATTAGCGAAGTGGAGAGAGCAGTTCTATTGCCATTTTACACCTCTGGATGCAATGTTTCCAATTTTGAAGCGCAATTTAAAGTCCTGCAGTCACAATGACACCAACAGTCGCCGCTCTCACTGCCGGCATTGTATTGCTGTTATTGCTTTTTTTGACATTCTGCTGTGCAGACAGACATTTTTAATAACAGAGAAGCTCAGAAATACTCGACATAATACATTTGCATATATATATAAGTGTGTACAACGCACACACAGCAAAATAAATGCACATGTATGTAAATGTGTCAATGTATTCATGCCATGTAGATAACTGACTAATCACACACACAGAGATACATAACACAATGTATGCACGTACATATGTAATGCACGTACGTATATATGTATATAATTGTACATACATATGTACATATGTACGGCTCGTGTATTTAGTATATTTACCTGTTGATTTTGACTTGGTTTTGCTTTTGCACTTTGTAGCCGCCGTTGCTGTCGTCTTCCGTTCAATTAATAAAAAAAAAAACGGACGGCAACAAATAATGTATGTAAATACAAAGAAATATGTTGACACACGCGCACCCAAATGTTTTTGTTTTTGATTTTTGCTTTTCTGCGCGTTATTGCTGATTAATATTTATTTGTATATATTATTAAGTGCCAACAACAAATACCGCATCGCCAGCAAATGCGTTTGATGTTGCGTTAGAAAAAAAGCCACCGAACGAGGACAAGAAACAACGCAGTGTTGACAAAAACTAAGAGCAACAGAAATCGGATGTTAATTAACAGTTTGAATAACACCTCGAGAATCCGTTGCAAACTGAAAATAAAATTCTGTTAACAATCTGTTGACGGGCATTTAAGTAATTCTAGTAGTTTTTGCTCATATTTCAAGTGTGACCAGCCTAAAACAATTGCGATAGCTATATATCGATAGTTTACTCCAAACAGGGACTTGTATAAAAATATAATATTTTAAATCAAATTTAGGTATTGCAAACTAATTATATAAAAATATAATGGCTTCCAAAAAATAAAATATATATATATATATATATATATATATATATATATATATATATATATATATATATATATATATATATATATATATATTCGAGATTATTAATTTGTACATCAACCCAATAGAATTTTTAATCACTATATCTTAGATTTTTTACTTAGTTTTGTCTAATATATATTATAAGAATGATCGTCATTTTTTTTTTTTCAAGTATATCGACAAAATTCACATTATAAGGTACATAAAAAATACGATATATATGCCATTTAAATTGAGTCGAATAAATTACTGAAATTTGCAGCCCTGGCCCTAACACTTTTATCGATCACACATAAGTAGCAAAACGCCAAGTGCTTTCGGACGTGTATCTTTTGCAATAGTATAAATTTTAATTTATAGTTCTTAAAGTCGGGTTAGTTGCGTGCTTTTTTCATAACGAAGACACCTAAAATTCTAATTGAAATCAAACGTGTTTTAACCGAAATTCGTTTTCCAAATTTGTTAAAATCTTACATATTAGTTGTGGTAAGTGCATAAGTATGTGTGACAAAGGCTCAATATACGCAGACTTGCTAGGAAAAGCCAAGTAGTGCGCCGCTATATTATAACGGTGCAAATTCTGCTTAAATGCGATGGTTATTTCACAGTTCAATTTATGGCTATGGCTGCGTCTGTGTGTGTGTGTGCGCTGGTTTTGTGTAATTGCATCGTTCATTTACTGATAGCCCTACGCACATGCACACACACACACGTTCACACATATATCCCGCTAATTATTTTGAGCGAATAAGAAACTGATGTATATATGTATGTATGTAATTCAACGAATGAGTCAATTTCATCGTTTGCAGATCAACCATGCCGAACATCAAATTGCAATCGTCTGATGAGGAGATTTTCGATACCGATATACAAATAGCGAAGTGCTCCGGCACTATTCGCACCATGCTGGAGGACTGTGAAATTGATGATGAGGATGAGAACGCAATCGTGCCGTTGCCGAATGTGAATTCGACAATATTGAGGAAGGTGTTAACTTGGGCCAACTATCACAAGGATGATCCACAGCCCACTGAGGATGATGAGAGCAAGGAGAAACGCACCGATGACATCACATCGTGGGATGCCGACTTCCTCAAAGTGGACCAGGGAACGCTTTTCGAACTGATCTTAGCCGCCAACTATTTGGACATCAAGGGCTTGCTGGAGCTAACCTGCAAGACTGTGGCCAACATGATTAAGGGCAAAACACCCGAGGACATTCGGAAAACCTTTAACATTAAGAAAGATTTTACTCCGGCCGAGGAGGAGCAGGTGCGCAAGGAGAACGAGTGGTGTGAGGAGAAGTAAAACTATGCACCCCACTCAGCAGCTTGTCGCGAAATATGGTACATGGCTTCGTTATTAATCCGAGATCCATAATAACAATTTGCAAATTCAAAGGATGAAGTACGTTTGGTTCGCAAGCAACACGCAAATTGCTTGAAGAATTGCGTATAATAACAAATAACTTTTGTCTAGTTTATGTATAAGATTGAACACACCACACCACATGGAATATTTTTTCTTAAAAACCAAATTTAAATATAAATAACATGTGCAGATAATTGCAATAAAATGTAAACAGCAGTTGAAAATAATGGATCTAAATATATATATATATTTATAGATATATATATTATTGCTATATACACACACATATATGTGAATCATATATTGATAAATTTAGATTGAGTCATAACATTGGTATACCTTAAAACACTCGTTTCTTGATTAAGTACTATCAGTTCGAAGTCTATATAAATATCTCAAAAACAAGACAGCCGAAGTATACTAAGGAAAAAGTGGGAAAAACATTTTATAAGCATATTTCGTATATATTTTTCATTTCAATCGTTTTTATTTTCATTTTAATTAATCTGTCTTTCATTTAAGAAGAAATCAAATAAATAAAATATAATCTAGTTTAGAATTAATACGGCTTGGCTTTTTGTAGTTGGATATACATATATATGTCCTAATATATTATTAAATGTTTTCATCAGCGCTTGAAGCAATCCTCACTTCAAAATGATTCTATTTGAATTGATTGCTTGAAGCATGGAACATTTCTAGGCAAGGTCTAGTCCATGGCTGTGGTAAGTCTGCTTTTGAAACTCGATCTCCAGACAGTTGCTTTTATTCTTCGATAAGAGTTATGTACATATGTATGTAACTGTTTTCTGACTAGTTTTGGCTGAGCAAATGCGAATGTCGAATGCACTCTGCTAATTAACTTTTAAGATCAGCTTTCTAGAAACTTCAGCTACTCTGAGTTTGTATCTACGCATTCATATGTATGTATGTACGTGCATGCAAGAGCGAGAAATAATGCTCAAGTGTCCCTATACATACACACATTGAAAAAGAACCGTTATGATGCCTGTTTGCTGTCTGCAGCTAAAGTTCTAGGCGGCGAAGACGGCTGGCGCCAAGAGCGTGCTTTTACATTGTGTTTTAATTGCAGCTCTAAAAGAGAACAGCATTATGTAATTTATTTTTGTAAAATATGTACAGTTGTATGTAGTTAGTTCATTATATTAAATTTTGGTTAATTTATCACTGTATATGTATGTATGTATTTTTTTGCCGTGTGAAGACATTGGTGCACTGTAAATATATGAAGAGATACATATATGTATGTATGTGTGTCTGTGCATATGTATGCATGTTAGACTTATCTGCAAATACAACAGCTGAGCTGCGATGTTCAACACTGATCATTTGCATGCATACAAATATACATACATACATATGTATATAGCCATCTCTCGCTCTTTACACACATGCATACGTATTAACGCATCTTCCCATATATGACGCTCTCTTTCACACCTCACCCTCTATCCCTCTCATATCCATTAATTACCACTTGATTTTTTTTTTACACATTTAGTTGGTTTTTAATTTTATTAAATTGTTTTAAACACTACAATTAATTTGTTAAAAGGCCATAAACAAAAATTTTTGTTCTTTATGTGTGTGAGTGTGTGTCTGTCTGCCTGCTTGCTGCGTGTATGCATGTGCATGTGTGTGTATGTGTATGTGCGCGTGTGTGTGTGAGTGAGTGAGTCTGCTAATTTTGCTGCTATTACATTTGGGGGATTTCTCTGTTGCTGCTGTTGCTGCCGCTGCTTTTGGGTTATAATATGTATAATAATTTCCTGTGTCTTATAGTTACAATGGCAAACAATAATTACATTTCAATACGTTTTCTGTTTTATATGCATTTTAATGCGACAAACATGAATATCATTATTAATATTATTGTTGCAGAAATTACAAGTTATGCGTGTTCGCGCCTTTCGTCCGCCTGCCGCTGTCCCTGTCTCTTTCTGCCTGCCTGCCTGCTACCTCTGTCTCTGTCTCTGTGTTTATGTATTTGTGTGCGTGCATTTCTTTGCTTCTTTCGGTTCGTGCGAGCGCCTGTATTATGTGATGGAGTGTATGTGACTATATATATATATATATATATATATATATATATATATATATATATATATAAAATATATATAATATATATATACAGTCACACACACTCCATCACACACATAGAGGCGTGTGTATGTGTGTGTGTTAGTTTCTTCCTCTTCATCGCGCTTATGCTGCATTTTTGTTGATGTTTATATTTGTTTGTTTGCATTTTTTTGGTTGTTTTTTAAACGTTTTTCAATAAATTATCATTATACAATTGAAAGGTGTTTGAAATAAAGATGTGCATTGGCAATGTTTTGCCCGCTACTCTTGATCTAATTGTATGTTTTTGTTTTGTTTTTCTTTTTTTTTTTGTTTTGCTGTTGCTGCCTTTGCATTATTTTTTCTTTTTTTTTTCTTAATTTTTGTTGTTTTTTTTTTCTCTTCTTTTTTAATTAGGACGTCAATTCAATGAGGGCATATGTCCGTCATGCCAATTTATCTCAATGTTGGGCCATTTGGTCTGCAGACAGGTGACCATCGGATTCGAGGTGCAAATCGACTTGAGATCACCCTCCAGCAATATGGCCGAGCCACAATAGTAGCGCACCTGCAAGAAACAGATCTTAAGTCATCGCAACGAAAATGGCAAAGGCAAAGCAAAATGTTAAAGCACTTAAGGATTCCTCTAACAGAGCTAAAATATGATATGGATATACATATGGAGATATACACAATACTATTAACCCGCTAGTTGTATTCTGAGCCAGATCTAAAACAAATGCATTCCGCTTTCAGTCATGAAGAGTAAGCTGGATACGCAATGCTAAAGTCCACACATGCTATAAACCAACTGGGTTGCTATATATTTCTTACCTGAGTTATTCATATGTCTAATGAGATATTGGTACTACAAAAGGTGATTAATAAACAGAGCCTACAGTCTAAATGCCAAAACTATGTCATCTATATCTATATCAATATATATATTTATATCTATATATATGTCTATTCATATATCTATCTATAGCTATCCACGATCACACCCTCTCCCTATGCTTTGCTCTGCTATAAAACCTTAAACCAAATCGTATGTTCGCTCACCTTGTTGTTATCGTTAGAGCCGGGTATGCCATTATAATGCAATAGCTCGAACGTGTCTGGTGTTGATCGGCGCTCCAATGGGAAAAATTCATCCATGAATGCATTCAAGAGAATGATGCCGAGATTCTCTGGATCCAAACGCTTTTGCATTAGATTTACACTGGGAGTTGAGATGAGAATCAGATTAAGAATTATGCCATTTGACTCAGGTTAAGGCGCAACTTACTATCCTGGCTCGCTGACCAGATTCAATGCGGCTAGCACGTCACGTAGCAAAGTGCTCGATATGAAATTGTTGCCTTCCGGATCATATGACTTAAAGATGCGACGTCCGGTCTCTGATGGTGTCTCCGGTGACACAAGCCTCTTTTCGTTGCTAAACAAAACTGCAGGAGATCAAGGAGTACACATAAACGTCAGGAAATACATATGATAAGTGAGTGAGTGTATATGTACCAGTTAAATGCGTATCTGAGCCCATAACCCAAACTGGAAAGCGCGGATTCTTGAAGAATGAACCCACTGTACAGTAGCGCATCTGCTCCATTAGAGTTATAAATCCAATATCGCTCTGCTCGCAAATGCCGCGCAGCTTCAGGCCTCCCACATCCTGCTCGTTGTCCCAGACATGAGCCACAGCGCGTCCAGTTAGCATCAAATTGATCAGCGACTGGGCACCGTAGCCGTATGTGCTGTGTATCAGCGGCTCCGATGTGTCCGATATATCAGAGTTGACCTGCTCCGTGCCCTTGGTTAGGAATACCGAATACATGAACAGCAGCACTCCATATGTATTCACTAGCTGACTATAGTTATCTACATAGTAGCGAGCCACCTCGCCAATATGCTCAAAGTGGAGCGTGTGCAGACGCTCATGAAATTGGTCCGGAGTCAATTCCACATTGAAACGTGTGACCATGGCTGCTGCCGCTTCGGCTTTTGTGGCCAGAGCAGTGGCTCCAGCGGCAGCAGCGGCTGAATCAGCATCAGAGGCATCAATAGCAGATGACTCCTCCGCTTCAATAGCATTCTCAATCGAATCAGTGGGCGGCGTCGGGCGACGCTCTTTGGTTGATCGTCGCTGTAGTGTGACAATTTTATAGCGCGCTGCGCGACAGTTCTTCAATATGTTGCACAGCGCTTCAATGAGTAGACTCTGGCATTTGTCACTGGGCAACTGGGTAATGAGATTAAATTGAAATTAAATTGCTATTGGCATTGGCATTGGGAGGGAACGTGGGCGGGGCGATGGCAATATGGGAATAAGGGCGCCTGCTTACCTTTGATAACTGAATGCCTGGCATGTCCATGATAATTATCTTAAGCAAGTACGCCTGCACGGGCGCTATCACAGCACAAGGACCGCCCTGTTTTTGCACCAAAGCTGAGGGCTCCACATCACTAAACTCAAAGCCTGCAATAGCATAGAGTACGCATTATATATATACTGAGATACACACACAAAAAAAGCGCGCGCGCCCGCACTATCTGTTGTGGGTGGTGTTTGGTGGCTGTGGGGTTGGGGTTCGGGTCGGGTGTGGGTGGTGCAACAGCACAACTTACCTTGAGACCAACGCTTGAATACATCTTCGCGCACACTGTCGCCCCACAGCAAGTGCTTAATCTCGCGCAGCTCTCGCATGTCGCTCTCAGTGGAACGCAACTGCAGTTGCTGTTGTTGCTGTCGTCCAGCAGCTGGCGCTGTTGATGACGGTGCACTGCCACTGGCCATAGATAGTTCTGGTTGCTGTTGCTGCTGCAGCTGCTGTTGCTGTGGTTGTGCTTGTTGTTGTTGCTGCTGCTGCTGTTGCTGTTGCTGTCCAACTGTGTTGAGTGACTGTGATTCCAAGGCTGTTGAAGCCAACGTCATCGACGCCGTAGCTGATGCAGTTTTCGGCGAGGCGCACTTTTCGCTGCGCTGCTCCCGTTCGCATGCGTCGCTCATCTCGAGTCGTTTTCTTTGCTACAGAAGGACGAGGGGAGTACGGGTATGGAATCACAAAATGTATTCGTCTTTATCGAAATCGAAATACAATAAACGCAAAATCAACTATTTAGGTTGGCATTTTTTGGCTATGCAAATGCAACAGTGTAGGGATGTACAAAATATGGGTGCATCAATTTCTATCGATAAGACTGCGCGATACCACAAATGCAATCGCTGCCACTGCAGGCTAGTGATGTTACTTGCAGGCCATGGCCATTCGCGACATTCATCGATAATCTTTAAAACAATAATAATACCATACCGTGTTTGCCAATATTAAGAAGCAGATAGAGTCGAAGGCTTTTCTGTACAACCAGTTAGATTCACTTTTAAAATGGAAATAATAAGTCGAATGCCATTTTCTCACAACTATCACATATTTGCTTAATATATATCGAACTACACAATACAGATAGCTCGAATTTCGTTTCGATATATCGATAGTCGAGTCATGAATTTTTTATCTAACTGGACCTCTGGGGCTGCAAACATAATTAAGATATTGGCGCGCCATGGAGCCAAGGAGAATTTTACCAAAAACTTCCAAATCACCTAAGAAAAACACTTTGCCTGCAGTCAGGAAGCCAGAAATTGGACGCGTCTACCACTGCCGCTGCTGCCTGGTGGTATTTCCCCGCTATCCCGCTTGCAAGGTGCACGAGCAGCTGTGCGAGGCGCGAGCCACCCGGCTTCACATATGCAAATACTGCCTAACGTTGTACGGCGACGAGCAACTGCTTCAGCGCCACGTCCAACGGAAGCACACGGACCGGCGCTATATGTGCTTGCAGTGCGGCACTTTCGGCAAGCGCTACAGCTCTTCGATATTCCTCTTCAAGCACGTCGTGTCGTGGCATGGCGAGCACTCGCTCTTCTACTGCGCCATGTGTGCGGACAACTGCAACGACGCGAAAGCGTTTCGCTGCATGAGCGACCTGATTGGCCACGCAGAGATTGAGCACAGTTTGCACGGCGAGGGCAGCGTTCTGGACGAGACGGAGGATCTTGAAATGCTTGAGGAGAACATTGACGAGCTGCTGCCAACGGTGGACTGGGACGATGACCTGACATTCGGATGGCCCATGGACTTGGACAAAGAGTCCTGCATTACCGATCCCAATCCCAAGTACAGTGCCTACGTCTGTCCGATTTGCGCCAATGGCTTCACCGGCAGCATCAGCCTACTGAAGCACATCGAAAAGTCGCATCATCGCGATCCTCTCAACTGCATCTTCTGTGACAAGTCGCACAAGAACCGCGAGGCCGTCCGCGTCCACTTGCAACGCCAACACGTGCTACTGCGCGCCCACATTTGCAGAGTGTGCAAGGCGGACTTCACCACCGCCGATCACCTGCTGAAGCACATGAGAAGCCGTCACTTCGAGCGCGCCTACGTCTGTCCCGAGTGCGGCAAGTCCTTTGCCCAAATCAGTCATCTAACCGAGCACACGCTCTCCGAACGTGGACACATCAGGCACATCTGCACGCTATGCAACACGCAGTTCTTTCGATCTATCGATCTAACGCATCACATACAACTCAAACACCCAGCGAGTTCCTAACCAGGTAGGTTGAGGCTCTTATTTACGATATTTAGTATTATTGAACAGATATGGAGATACTCTCTCTCTCTCTCTCTCTCTCTGTACATATACATATATAAATATTATCTTTAACAACATCATCTTTCAGTGTTTGTTTAAAGAAACTTTGAATCTCAATTTACTAGCTGATGATTGCTTGAAAGCGAAGAGTATAAACAAGTACGTGAAACGTAAACGTAATGTGAGCATAGAGTTACGTTATTTTAGGATTCAAATGCACTTGACGGTATAAGTGTGCGTACAAGCTCAATGCAAACTTTGAATTTTAAAAAAAATACTTTTAAAAAATTTAATTATATATTATATATATGTATCATTTATAAAAAAATAAAAAATAATTAACCTGCATTCATTAATATGTTAATATGTGTGTACAAAGTGGTTTCGACTGTCACTAAAAAGCTCCTGCAAACGCTCTGTTAATTAACAGCGCATCTGCAGCACCCTGCGTTTGCACACGCACACACACACACACTGCATACGTACGCCAGTCACGCAGGCCAGCCTTAACAGTTAAAAGTTTTAAAGTGCAAAAGCGAGAGACGGCGACAACGACAACGACGAAGACGACGACGATTTGATCGCAGCAGCCGAGCAGCGAGCGCCGCGTCCGTTACAAATTGAGAGCGCAACAACAGCGCAGCGACAGCGGCAGCAGAGCTAACAGCGAAATAAACGTTATTGTCATTAAAAGTCGCGCTGTTGGCCCACACAGGCGACAGTTTTGAACGAATCGTGCTTGTGTTTGGATTGTGCGTTGCCGTTACCGTCGTCGTCGTCGTCGCCCTCGCCCTCGTCGTCGTAGTCGTCTCCGTTAACAAAAAATATTCTTGTTTTTGTTTTTAGTTTAAAAAAAAAGTTAGATAAATTACAGAATTGTGTTAACTTAGAGAGCAGAGCAGAGCAGAACGTGTAAGTGCATAAAAAAAAAAATTATAATAATAAACAACTTAACGTCAAAATAATCCATTAAAACTGGCGATCAAGCAACGCGACCCTCAGCCGCCAACAACTTTTTGTTATTGTTTTTATACGTTTTTTTTAATGTTTTTTGTTACTGTTTTTGCTAATCGGGCTAAAATGCTTTTGTGCTGCATGCATTTGACGAGTTTCCTTTGTTGATTGTTAATAATGTAGCTTTGGAAACTAAACTCGAACTAGAACAACATTTGATCACTCATCGAAACGAATTCTAATTGCTGTTGAATAAATAATAGCATAAAAAACCGCACACAAATTATATCAAATAAAAAAAATATATAAAAAATCCCGTGGAAATTGTTGCGCTTGACTTAGCGCACGTTGTTTTGATTTTACGGTTTTTTTTTTTTTTTTTTTTTTAACCTGCCGTAGAATCAAAATGTATTATAAACCAAAGTCGACTCATCGGCGGTCTACATAAATAATAGAAAATGAATTAGCAATCCAGAAATACGAATAAATATTTAGTGTAAGCTAAATATTTATAAAGAAAAGAGAGAGATGGAGAGGGAGTAACATAAGTAAACTTCAGTTATTTCGATACGTGAACCATTTACCGGAACACACCTGGTATTGCATATCGAGTTTATGTGTTTTCAGTTTAAACAAATTCAACTTCTGATTTAAACAAAAAACAAAACCCGCTTCAAACTGGACTTGCAGGTGAATCGAGCCGGTCGGTGGACAGGTCGACAGCCATTTTTGAATTATCATAACGAATAACAACTGAGAATAGTTGTTGTAATACCAATTCAATTTGAATAGTTGGAAGGGCGCCAGCGGCATATTATCCAACGGCTAATCAAAGCCAAAATCGAACTCGGGTTTTTGCCCTCAACGATCAACGATCTCAACTGAACTGGGCTGAACGATCACTTGGCCGATCCGTAATTCATCCATAATTTATGTGCTGGCTGCCCTCCATACCTCAGACATGTTAGTTGTTAAGCATGCAAAACATCAGTTCGCCCCTCGATGTTGCAAGAATCCTACTTCGGGTGGCCCCTTCCAGCGGCATACACTCAGGCAAAGGCGTATGAGCGAGTCCAAAATAGCAATTGATACATAATAATGGTATTATAACAGCTCCGATTCAGATAGATATAGGTAAACTCACACTCAATTGATAAATGTATGACAGATATACATATATATCAGAGCTGATCTTAAAATACGTTAGATTAGGGTATTAGCTAGTCGTGTTTGCGCCAGTGTAGCACTTTCAGATTTTCATTTTCAATGATAATGTATCAAATATGCAGTATATGTATAAATATCATAGCTAATCTTACAAAAGCGCTAGGTTAGGGTATTAGCTAGTCGGGCAGCACGTTCACATTTAAAAAGATATACACAAATTCATTCTCAATTGATCATCTATCAAATATATACACAAATATCGCATCAGATCTCCCAAATCACTAAAAACTACGCTCGGTTAGGGTATTAGCTAGTCGGGCAGCACTGTCTTTCCTTTTGTAATTGTAATTGATTTGCCTTTTTGCGTGCGCAGACGTTACTGTTATCTGCCTCTTGCAGTGTCCCTTTTGTTTTCTGCTGCTTTCGCTGTCGATGTCGCCGTCGCCGTTGTTTGTTGTTTGTAGGCAATTGAAATTGGCGCTCGTGCGCAATGGTCGGGTTATGCAGACGAAACTGGCTGAGAAGCTGTAGTCAGGTAAAGCGGGATCGCTGGTCATGACGCACCAATGTGCAATGTCTCTGCCAATACAGGTTAAACCGACAGCGACGCAGCAGCAACAACAAACGCAAACGCATTAACTTATTAATTAAAACGTGCTGAGTTTGTAATCTGTACGCAGGCAACGTACTCGGAGAATTGCTGCTGTTAACTCAGCACATGACTAAAATAATGCACGATGTGTGTAATAAGCGGATGCCGGCACACACAAACACACGCACACGCACAGACTTATGTATGCACGTCTAGTCTAGCAGAAAATTGACGAAACCTACAGACAACGACGCACTTTAACAGAATTTGAGTCATGCTAACAGCGCTCTGTTAACTGACTAAGTTTCATATTTGTTACTGCTTCCTGCAGCCACCCATGAATCACGCAGGTGAACAACAACAACAGCGGCAGCGGCACCAGCAATGACTGCTACAGCCGAATCGCTGTCATATCAATCAGCATTTGTTTACTCAATGGCAAAGAAAAGAAAGAAACGAGAAGAAAAAAAAAGTGCTGTCGCATTGATAGTAGCGCAAACACGCGATTGTTGTTTTTGTCTCCCTGATTACATAAATAAACAGTTTTACGCGTGCGCAGACAACTACGCACAACATGTGTGCTTAAGCATAAGTATTTATGCCTCTTTTTGTGGTTATTGGCTATGCGGTAATACAAAGCTTTTTTAAATACCTTCAAGTCAACTGCTTCTTTAATCGCAGCGCTGCTGTCCCAACTCAGAGCTAAAGCTATTTTTAAACAAGCTGCAGGCGCACACATGCACACGCACACGCACACACACACACAAATATGCATACGCGCATGCCCATACACTCTGCTTAACGGACTATCGCTCGTTTCTTGTGGTATTCCGTTGGTTCGTTGTTGTTTCTTGTTTTCTGCGTGGTTCTTAGGCTCGCGCGAGCTTTCGCATTTGCCTGCAACAGCTTGTGGGGGGCCATTTTGCATATATTTTTTGCAATTTTATGAATGAATTGCGCTGCCTTGTTGTTATTAGTATTATTATGGCTGTTTAGTTGATAAACTGCCTTGAGCGTCTCGCTATCAGCGTTTCCATATACATATGTGCATATTTCATATACATTTTGTTTTGTTTGTTTTTGTTTTCATTCTTTGCACCATTATCGCCACGACGGGCAGCAGCACCAAATGAAAGTGAAACGCGCTAACTGACCTATAATAAGCATTTTCATATTCATCCATGCCAAATGTACAGACAGACATATATACATACATACATGTACATATGTACATATGTATGCAGGGCACACGCATGCCATCCTTATGCACGCACATACATACATAAATCAGCATGCTCTCGCCATGCACATACAAATGTTATAGAGTATCTGTGTAGGTGTGTATGTGTGTAATGCTGTTAAAAATGTATGTATTCCTTCAGTTGAAGTAAAGAAGAAGAAATACTCTGTAGTAAAAATGACCATATATATCACATTATAATATTATATATTATATGTGATATATTAGGGGTACATTTTACACTATATATTGTATATACTATACGTATATAATATAAAATAATCGTATTTTAAATAAATGACAAAGGTGCTTATATATAGTCTTATAGATCTATCTATCTTATAGATAGTCTTTTACCACAAAGTCAAGCCTAAATTCGTGCCTTTAGTTATAGATCTATATAGGTATATGTATTTGTATAGAACAGCCATTATGTGCCATATTTCCCCATTTTAATCAATTTTGTTCTAGTTAATGTGAAATGCGTTTTAATATTTAACGATGATATATATATAATAATAATGTAATACCCAGTAATAACTGTTGAAGTCAAACTCCTAAAGTACATACACTAGTCGGTCTGAGTGCAACATTCTTGGATGTTTTTCTTTAATGCGCTTCGACTATTTTTACTGTTTCCGGACAAGAGACCCACTCGGTCGGTAGCTTATCAAAATGGTCAGCTGATTGGGGAGTCGGATTAACCAGGCCAACAAAACAAACATTGTCCATTCATGGCCAAAAGCGGAAAATAAGCATTTGTGTCACGCATTCAAAATATCCTGTAATCAAACAGCGGACCAAACGGAGTATGCGCAACGCAATCAAGCTAATATATAATAAAGCAGATCAAATATATATACATATGATCTGTTTTGTAGAACAAAAAATAAAATAAAATAAAATTTATAAAAATTTTATCAATTTATAGTTTGCTCAGTTAATATTTGCAATGTGCGCAGGGTATTTTCAAGTTCATCAATTCGCGATGCTTGCATTTTCGTGGCAATCAGCTTGATGATGATTTACTTATTGATATGCCCAACACATAATTGTATACGCACACACACACACGCACGCACATACACATTTGTATGCATGCCTCTTTATGATAACGCTACACTTGTTGTTGTTCTTTATACGTGTCGTTGCTTGTGTACTTTTGTATCAATGTCAAGTTAACCATACACAGCAAAATAAAAGGTTTTTTCGTCTGCGGCAACAGCATTTAGTGACCCCAATTAAAGTTGGGCCGTGTGGGTGTACTGCGCGCACCTGTTGCATTGACTCGGCTGAAACATAAATAAATCAGCTGTCAGAAGGGCGGCCAAATCTTGGCGGACGCCTCTGCCGCTCGTCATAAAATCCAGCCATAAATCATATGCACAGCCCGAGCAGACAGGCTGATGTAAAAAACTTTGCTATTTACATAAATGTTAATTAAGTGTTGTCCTCTCTCTTTCACCCACTCACTTTCCACTGCTCTGTTTGCAGACAACAGAGCAGACTGAAGTAAAAAGCTTTGATATTTACATAAATGTTAATTAAGTGTTGTCTTCTCTCTCTCACCCACTCACTCTACGTCGCTCTATTTGCAGACAACAAAGTGACACCCAGCGATAATAACGGTACATTGGTTTAACAGCGCAATAGCAGGCGTTTAGCCATGACACAAACCCAGCACACAATGCGTAGCTGCAGCAGCAGCAGCAGCGATTTGCAGCATGCGCAACAGCGACGTCGACGCCAAATGTCAACGTATTCGCGTTCGGCGCTGCTGCTACTGCTGCTTGTGATCAGCTGTGGCATTTCCGCTACCACAGGTGCGACAGCGCAGTCGCGATTCTCTCCAACCCAAGGCAGAATACGTCCGCCGCGTGAGATATATGACGATGATGCCGGTGCTGCCGCAGCCGCCGCCGCCGCCGCTGCAGTTGCCGCCGAGACTGCGGAGGCAACAAGCTGTTGTCAGGGCGCAGCAGCCACATCTGTCGAGCCTGTCACGGTAAGTACACACACATACATGCACATGGAGCCCGCTGGGAGTTGGCGCCACTGCGCCGCACCTCAACCAAGACGCAGACCCAGACCGAGACGTTGCATATTTGGGTCAGCTGCAGTTGCAGCAGCCGCAGCTTTTTTTACGCTCGCCTATTTACATAGTCCGCTCGCTCGCTGATAAGCCACGCAAATGGACAGCGGCGCCTCGCTGCCCTGGCCTGGCATTGATAGTGGCCGGTCCGGGCCCGCCTTGACTCCAAAGACAAATAGTTCGGGGGCGTTACTCATGCTCCCACCTCGCCACACGTATTTGCTTAGCGATTGTGCACCAATTCAAAGATAAATTTTTTCCACTCCTTACCTACCCCGTCCTACCTCTCTCTCCCTCTGTCGCAGCGGAAATTAATACGGGGTTTTGGCATATTTGTGCGAGGCGAAGCTTTTTGTCAATATATACTTAGATACAGTTGCAGATACAGTTGCAGATACAGTTAGAGATACAGTTACGTATACAAGAACATAAACGTAAACAAATACGTACGTTTATCGGAACCAATTGGATCGTATTACGTGGTTTTTTTTACTTTTCTCAGAACTTGAACTTCTGAGTATATGTATATAGATATATGTATGTATGTATGTATGTATGTACATATGTACATACATATGTACATACATATGTATATCCGTATCGGATTCTGCATGAAAGTCTATGGAAAAGTTCTTTGTTAGTGAAGCCTATGGGCGGCCGTAAGCCAAATTCTTAGCTGAACTCAAAACGCACTTTTCAGTCATATGTAGAAGTTGAAAAAGTGATAGGCAATGGTATATAGGGATATTAGATATGTAAGACTTCCAATAATGTGGAAGATTCAAAGGAAAACGAAGCCGGAGAGTTGGTTCGAGCCAACAAAGTCTTTCACTTGCCTCGCCCCGATTCAGATATATATTTTATTATTATATATATTATTTATATATTCTATGGGTATATAGTAATAGTTGCGCTTACCCCAAGTAGACTCCTCATTAATGCAAGTGACGATAGGTTAGATATACGTATCCGTATATAAAGTTCAGTTTTTGCACTTTTCTTTATTTTTCTTTTCGTTCAGATACAGAGACTTAGAATTCGATTGATGTCGACCCTTCGTTCTAAATGCTACTACGATCTGTAGAGTTATGTGGACTCACCTTCAACTGAAGCCCACTTTGTCAAGGCCTGCTGCCAGGCAAACTGAAAATATGAAAATCTGACATAAATGTGATGGAGATGGAAAATGAATATTGCTAAGGGTTGTAGCTCAGATAAAAAAAAAAAAAAAAAAAAAAAAAAAAATCGATAACATTATAGAAATAGATATAGATATAGATATAGATATAGATATAGATATAGATATAGATATAGATATAGATATAGATATAGATATAGATATAGATATAGATATAGACTATTTCGAGTAAAGGATTATCTTAGCACAGGCGTTAGGGTATCTTCTGGTCGGGCAGTCTCACTTGTTTTAGTTTATATTCAAAAGTAAAAAATAATTAAAAGTGTGAAATAGAATGGAATTTACATATATTTAAGTCACAATGGATATAGGTATATTCTCTCTCTCGCTGTCTCTGAGCTTCCCTCTCTCTTTCTCTCTCACTCTTTACCCCTGAACTTTGCGTGCTAATTAGTTAGAAGCAGTTGGCAGCAGCAGCAGCCGCTGCTGTGATTCACGATGAGGAGGCGCGGGGGGAGGAGTGAGGGAACGTCGCTTGACGCCAATGTTAGCGACGTGTCAATTGGTCAATCAGGCAATATGTGTAACGGCGACAGTGGAACGTGTGTAGAACTCAATGGGCGTTGAGTCTAAAGCGAATGCCTGGCATACCCTTCGGGCCAGTTGACTCAGCCAGCTAAGATGTTGGCAACACAAATACTCCGAGCATACGTATATAGCTTATCTGGCATTTCGAAATACTGCGCGTGTTGCCATTCGAATTGATGGCTAGCGAATCGCTTGCGACGGCAAAGTGCGCCCATTCGATGACTAATCAAACGGGAGGTAAAGAGATAGAGAGTGAGAGTGAGAGAGGGAGAGGGCATCCGACATAAGCGGCAGGTGTTTTTCTATTGTTTTTCTTCTTTTTGGCCCAAAGCATGTGCTCAGCTGGGTTTTCTTATTCAAGCCTTTTGTCTGCTGAAAACAGCAGTAAATATAATTACACTGCCCAACAAATTTGACGATGAGTTGAGTCCCGTTATATGTCGAACTATTCTGTTCACTTTATTTGTATGACTAATAATATATTCTACTCCAAATAGATCGTTGTAGATCGATTTACATGAATAATACTTTTTAGCCGAATTGGAGCTTTCTGGATCTATAAATCCACTAAGAGTTGTAAAAATCTTTGAGATATTGTTAAACGGGAATATAGTAAGGCAACTGGGATTTGGGTATATAAGTATTTAACATTTTAAAGAGTATATATCTGGCTAATGAGGGTTGCTCTAAGGGCTAAAGGTACTTCAGCGAGTATCTCGACCGTTTAGCTGATCTCTCTTTCAGTTTTAGTTTAGCATATATCTATAACGGAGCAGCTGAACCCTCAAATTAACCAAGTCGAAGATTTCTTGCAGTTCTTGCATACCAAATTCTGTTGGACAGTGTTTTTTTCTAAAGGAATTCATTGCTCTCAAATATTATTTCTGTTTTATTCCAGTTTTAACTCGTTTTTCGTGTAAATATTTTTGTTTTCGATTATAACAGTTAATGATCCTATATATTATATATTACATATGTATAATACTATATGGAATTGGCTTTGTGGGAGAAAAGTCTTGGCCCGTCGACTGTTCGACTGGGCTTTCAGAAGACATGCATTTTCCCTAGATCTAGTTTTATTACATTCATTATACGACTCGAATATAGTTTTCTGTAGGTCTGCCTCGGTCTGAAGTTTTTTTTGTTATCAGTTATCTAAGATGATTCACGATAGGAAAAAAGCATTAATTGTACACTATTTGCTGTTGACTTAATTCTTAGAGTGACTTATTCTGCCGGAAGTTGCTATAAAGCGCTATAATACATATATATATATATTAGCTATATATTACTCAGAATTGCTCTGTCCTGGGCCCAATGAGTTCTTGTTCTATACCTGTTCTTTTGCACGTCTCCCATGCATTCATTCGGCAGATAACGCTCACTTATCTTTATCTATCAAAAACAGCTATAGGAACATTCTCGACACTTATAGAAGTATGTGGGAGCTGCTGTTAGTGCTAACAACATTTGATATATACATATGCGAATAAGGCCGAGAGTGGCTCTGGATGATATATGAATTTTACTCCGAATTATGCCGTGGACATATGCATTTTACTCCGTCTTCTATGCATACAATTTACTCCGAATTAGTTCTTCTACATACTCCGGATTGTGCCGTCGTTGAACTCCGAATTACGCTGTCGGCATATGCAGTTCACTCCGAATTACGCCAACCATATGTGCACTTTACTCCGAATTATAGCAACGGCATATTTTACTCCGAAACATATCGCCAACATAATTTACTCCTAATAAGGCTATCGGTACATGCATTTGACTCCGAATTTTATAGTCAAGACATGTATTTAACTCCGAAATATGCTCTATGTATACACTTTACTTCTAATTATATTATATTTGACTCCCAATTATGTCGTCGACGTATTTTATTCCCAATCATGCCATCCCTATATACATTTTACTCCGAACTACGTTAACATACATATGTAGCTTACTCCGAAATATATTATATAAGCTAAAATAGTTGAAACAGCAGCTAGGCACGAGTTGAGTAGAGTATCTCTTAGTCAGACACTGCCTAATTCGTTTTTTCTTTCTCTTTCAGCTTTCGCTGGAACTGGGAAATGTGACAACGGACTACGATGGCTCCGGCGAGAACTCCTCCAAGGGTAAGCTAACAGAAGAAGAAGAAGACGCGCAGTTGAGCTAATTTTGCTTTTCTTCCTTTCATTGGCACAGAGAACTTCAAGCGTAGCGTGGCACGTGGTATGTCTGGGACAGAATGAGCATTCGACATTGGCTAACAATTGCGTCTATTTCAGCCGCCATTCGGAATGCGACGCCAGCGAGCTGCTCGCCGCAGCCGACGATCGTGGAGCTGAAGCCGCTGACGGAGCAGTCCGGGGAGCAGACGGCTTCGAGTGTCTACTATTCGCCGGCGTGCACGCGGCTGAATCGCTGCAACGGCTGCTGCGGCTCGACGCTGATCTCGTGCCAGCCCACGCAGACGGAGACGCTGCAGCTGCGGGTGCGCAAGGTGGAGCGCTTCGGGGCGAGCAGCAAGCGCGGCTACGTCATTGTCAACGTGGAGCAGCACTTGGCGTGCAAGTGCGACTGCCGCATCAAGGTCGAGGACTGCAACGCGTACCAGGAGTACCGCAAGGATCTGTGCCGCTGCGAGTGCCAGAACACGGATGCGCGCGACAAGTGCCTGGAGCAATCGGATCACAAGTACTGGGACGACGCCAACTGCACCTGCGCCTGCCGCTACAACCAGAGCTGCACCACCGGCACCGTCTTCGACGAGGCCCAATGCAAATGCACCGATGTGAGTGAGGGCCAGCAAGTGGCCAACGCGATAGTTAGCTAGCTCCCAATTGGTTAGCCGGGGCTTTGGTTTACGGTTTGCGTGGTTTCCGGTTCTGGTTGCGGGTACTTTGTTCTCTGACTGCCTGACGGTGTGCCGTTAGTCATTGTATGTATAGATATATAAATATATCGGCCTGGGCTGGACGATCTTTATATCATATGTGATTAGTTTAAGTTGTGAATTCTGTATTTGTCTTTATTTAAATGTGTTTTTCTTTGTTTTTGTCTCTTTTATACTTTTATTTTAGATCAAGAGTCTCGAGTATTATTCCTAGACTACATTCTATATACTTAAAAAAAAACATACTAAATATAAGTTGTCGTTGTCGTTGTTGTTGGTCTGATTGCAAAGGCAGCTTTAAAATATATATGTATATATATATATGGTATATATATAATCGTAATCAATCACAGCAACAACTCGACCTCGAACTATTGTTATTCCAACAACAATGTGATACGCGAAAGTTTGCCAAATCGGAGTTTGATATCGAAATTTGCTTAGGAGCATGTTTTTGTTGTAGGGCAGATGTAGCTTATAGCTGAGTTGAGGCCAAGAAAAGAAAGCTTGAAAGAGTATATGAAAATCTATGAGGGTACGAAAGAAAAACACACAACGTCAATTGTGTTGCCTTGTGTGAGTATTTGTCATGACTTATGTATATAACCTATCCATAGCTTAAGATCTTGCATGTGCTTGCGTATCAAACTATTCCCGAATCCCACCCAGCTTGTGCAGTTTATATCGCTTTGTACTCCCCTTCTGGCTAACAGCTATTAACCAAACTGACTATTATGATGTATCATATATATATATGTATATGCTAATCTGTCTCCCTCTCTCTCTCGCAGCCAGCGGCGCCCAGCGATGTGGCCGACCGCAGACGCTTCATAGTGCAGGCCGTCGCCGTGGAGCCGGACAACAGCACCCTCTACAGCGTCTAGGATGGCAACCGATTACAATACCTATTTATATACAAACCTATAGCTTTACTATCATATATAGCTATATACGCCGATATATAGCGTTCATTTATTTCAGTATTGCTAATTCTTTCAATTCGTTTCTTTTGTGTGTTCGTCTTTGGCTAACAGAACTCGCGCATTCCATTTAATCATTATTATTATTATCACTATTATTATTATTATATGTTCTATCTACCATAGCCATTTAAGTTTTAAACTTTGCGCCTTTTAAATCCACATTTCTGTCCACTTAGCTCTTAGCCCCCAATAGCACCTCGTCTTTGTCTTTGCATGAGAACTAATCGTGGACTGCATTCAAATATATTAATATGATTCCTATATATATATATATATATATATATATATATATATATATATATATATATATATATATATATAATATTATATTTTCGTTATATTCAAAATAGAAACACTACAAGAAACACTTTTTAAATTAATAAAAAAAATATAATAAATTTAATTTTAAAATTTTAATATATATATAAAAAAAAAAAAAAATTAAAAAAAAATATATATATATTTTGTTTATATATTTTTATATATATATATATATATTAAAATTAAATTTATTATATTTTTGTATTAATTTAATTTAAATTAAAAAAAAAAAAAAAAAAAAAAATATATATATATATATATATATATATATATATATATATATATAATATTATATCGCATAGTACGTTTTCATTATATTCAAAAAAAGAAACAACAAAAAACACGTTTTAAATTAATAAAAAAAATATTATAAATTTAATTTTAAAATTTTAATATATATAGTAGCTTCAGATGATTCTGCCCAGCTACCAGGAGATCGCTGTATCAGCAGCTCTCGACTGTCTCTGGTCATTCGTCATTGGTCTTCCGCCGGAAGCAGCTTCTGAGGAGTTGGCGCTTGTCTGCCGTTGCTTGGTTGTTCGAAGAGAGATTGCTGCTTAGAAGTATAAGGAGTATTAAGAGGGGCGTGGCAGCTTGACAATGCTAGAATCGCCCTCGGCACAGAAAATATTGATATGTAGTCAGAGCACCAAGCCCAACAAACATTGGATGAGCTACTTTAAGATACTTAAGATTAGAAGTCTGCCTCAGGGAATCATTTATATATATATAAGGCAAACTATTGCTGAACTCAGAAACTAAAAGCCTCTAGCTAACTGTAGTTAAGATAAGCGCAAAGTAAACTAATTTCTCGCACTACTCCAACAGCGCCAACCTTATAGTCAATAATTTATAGCAACAGATACTACGATTTAGTAGCATCATCATTGTCGCTCACGTTCAATGGCAACCTAAATTAGTAGAGCGTTTGGGCCGGCGCTTGATAAGCGCTATTGATACCGGCGAAGCACTCATAAATCCTGTTGCTGAATGTCAGCAGATTAGATATACTTAGTGGGGAAATCTGCGATGGTTTCTCGATGTATAAATAGCCAGTGATCCGGCGGGTGGGGCTATAAAACCCAAGTGGATCGCCGTGCTGCGCCTTAGTTAGTTAGCCACGATGAATGACCGTTTGCTGGCTCTGATTGGAGCCGTTTTGCTGCTGGTGGGCGTTGGCCAGGCAGCCCCTGGTAGTCTCAGCGGACGTATTGTGGGCGGCGAGGATGCCGCCAAGGCACAGTTCCCGCATCAGATATCGCTGCGCAACGCCGGCTCCCACAGCTGCGGCGGCTCCATCATTTCCCGCATCTGGGTCCTGACGGCGGCCCACTGCGTCTCCTACTATGATGACAACGGCGAGCTGGTCGTTCAGCCGGCCAGTCGCTATACAATTCGTGCCGGCAGCAATGATCGTTTCGAGGGAGGCGTCCTGGTCCAGGTGGTTGAGGTCATCGTGCACGAGGATTATGGCAACTTCCTCAACGACGTGGCTGTGCTGCGCGTCGAGTCGCCTTTCATCTACTCGGCAGCCATCCAGCCAATCGGACTGCCCTCCGCGAATACGCCGGACAACGCTGACATCATTGTCTCGGGCTGGGGTCGCCTGACCCACGGCGGGGACATACCACGATATCTCCAGTGGACAACACTCACGTCGCTGTCGATGAAGGAGTGCGATACCCGCATTGGATACGGCTATCCGAACATCCTGTGCCTGTTGCACGAGGCGAACAACGGCGTCTGCAATGGAGACTCCGGCGGACCCGCTCACTACAACAACGAGGTCGTCGGCATTGCTGGCTTTGTCTACGGCGGCTGCGGCTCCACCAACCCGGACGGCTATGCTCGTGTCTACGTATTCGTGGACTGGATCAAAGCCCACACCGACATCAACTAGGATAGCACGTAACACATTTGCCGGGCGAACTTTGTACAGCTCGAAATAAATTGAAAGCGTAAATGAAAATCGATCGTACAGTTAAGGGGGCGAGATAGCTGGCCGTAGAGAGCGAAACGATTGAGCAATGAATCCGCAACAGTTAGTATTTGGGTTAAATAATTATCAGCGTTGGTGCAATTGAAAGAAGATTAACTTTAATTTACGTGATCCACTAAGATACATTAGTGTTATATGATGTGATAGATACAATTATTGGAATCTCGGACATTATTAAGGTATTGGGGGGTAAAGCACAAGTGATCTCGCTGGCATTACCATTAGGCATCGTATGCAACATAATCGTTGTCGTCGTCCTTGTGTCATCCGTCGGTCGGACTTTGCATATAGATCTGTATGTCTAGTCTATAGCTGAGCTGCTCGAGCCGATGCCGATGCCGACGCCGAGCGATCGGATCTCATTTGACGTCGAGGGTGCGCTGGAACATGTGCATGGCCAGGGAGCGCAGTCCCTCGCTGACGATGGGCACGTTGCGCGGGAAGTCGCATTCGCGGGCGGGCAGGCCGCACAGTTGGCGGCGCAAGCGTAAGTCCTGGCGTGAGCTGAGCGCCCGGCTGCCCGGACCGCAGACATTGCCGACCAGTCGCTGTCGCTCGGCAGCGGCGCTACGCAGGCCCATCTGGACACAGGCCAGCGGCTCCACATGCTCCGTGTCCAACAACTCGCGATAGTCGTGAGCCGGAGTCGTCTTGCCCGTCTCAATCGTGTCGCGTTCCGGCTCGGTCTTGACCACCGCCTGATTTTGCAGCGCTCTTTGCTCCTCCTGCAGCAGCAGCTGTCGCGATTCCTCGATAATTTGACGCGCATACTTAATGCCAGCCATGCCAAAGCTGATGCCCATATCGAGGAGCACACGGTGTGGCTGCCAGCGCTGCTTGGCCGACGTGTTGCGATCGACGCCCTGCTGTGCTGCATGCTCCGTCGCCTGCTGTCGCGTCTCCGCGATTAAACCCTGCCAGTCGACGCCCAAAGCATCACCAATGCCTGTAAAGCGAAGTGCATGAATTAAATTTGTGCTGTCATCCTGCATCCAACATTGCTTGGAAGGCAGAGGATTTATTCATCCCATTTCTTAGCTTAGAGTTCTTGCTGTTGCTGTCTCTTACCCTTGTGCCTCGCGTCCTCTTCCAACTCGCCATCGGAGATCTCCTCAAAGTCCAGCACCTCGTCGACGTCCTCGTTCTTAATGTTTGTCTGTGACTGTGACTGAGACTGTGACAGAGATTGCGACTGAGACTGCGACTGCGACTGAGACTGCGACTGCGACTGCGACTGAGTCTGTGACTGTGACTGCGACTGTAACTGTGACTGCAACTGAGGCTGCGTTTCGCCTTTGATGTGCTCTTCACTGTTGGACAGAGTGTCGGTGGACAGCTCCTGGGTGGCAGCCAGCGCGCTATCCAATTGCAGCTCGCTCTTGGGCTTCACCTTATCCGTTTTGTTCAGTATATCATCGTCGCTGTCACTGATCTCGCTTAGCTCGCCGTTGGGCTTGGGCTCCTGTTTCAGCTGACGCAGGGATGTCTCCAGGGCGGCAGTCGGCTCTGTGGCTGGCTCACTGGCTCCGGCGCTTTGGCCAGGCTCCGGCGTGTCTACTGAGTCCTCGGACGCATCCTCCTGCTTAATGTTCGGCAGCTTGCTGACTTGGGCCAATATGCCCGGATTGGTGGTGGCATTGGCTGCGCTCTGTGCGGCTGCCTTGGCCGCTGCCACGGCGGTGGTGGCCGCCGCTACGGCACTGGCCTGGGCAGCGGCATTGCTTGGCTTGGGCTGGGCATGGGGCGGTGCCTGGGCAGTGGATATCGATGTAGTTGCTCCTGTGGGCGGCATATGTGGGTGCTTCTTGAGAAACGTGTTGCCGCCCATGCCGCCGCCTCCGCCGTAGGGCATACGCTTGTGCGGAAAGCCACGCGTGCTGCCACCGCCATGATAGCCACCGGGCGGCTGCACCGGCAGCGTCATCAGCGGCGGTGGGTGAGATCTGTAGCCGCGTTCACCGTGCTCATGACCATGCGAGGGTCCACCGCCACCCCGTCGAAAACCACGCCCACCGCCCCGCTCCCCACGTGGATGCACATGATGGTGGGGCGACGAGGACGGCGGATGATGCGGCGGCTGCACCTCACCGCCCGCCCCATTGCTGCGACCGAAGTTTGGCTCATCGTTGTCGCGCCAGTCATTGTTGGCCTGTTGCCAGGGGCGTGGCTTGTCGCGTTGATCGTGCTCGAGCCATGCAGGCTCGTTTTTCACTACACCGACGTTACCGTCACCGCACTCTTCGCGCTCATCTGCATCCCAATCGGGCTCCGAGGCGGAATGATGCTGCTGCTTGGCTTGCTGTTGGTTTGGTGGCTTCGGCCGCTTGGGGCCGCCCACAAAACCGGCGGCCCGTCCAGGTGTACCGTTGCCATTGACGCCACCGCCACCGCTATTACCGCCCCCACCGCCGTTATCCTCATCCCAGTCGCGTTCCCATTCGGCACGATAATCGCCGCGCGATGGCAAACGCTCGCGTTCTCGCTCTCTGTTCCGTTCACGTTCACGTAACATGCGCTCGCGCTCCTCCGCATAGAGTGCATCGTCGGCTTCCAATTCGCGAAACTCGCGCAGATCGCGCACCTCTAGCCACGCATCCCGATCCCTAGAGTAACGCGCATCCATATACGCACGCTTATAGGCGCTGAAAAAGAGAATTACGTAAAATTAGGTTGCGTCATGCAAAGGATAACCGAGGAGCTGATCTTGAATGGATAAAGGAGAGAGGGGAAGATGATGGATCACGTATCATCTCAGCGTACTAATCTGGACGCGACTTGGTCAATTTCTGTGCAGGGGCATAGATGGTGTCATTCGTCATATACAATATATAGTTACCGCTCTCGCTCGTCCTCCGAGAAGATGTCCCGTGGATCGCGTAGGCGCGGTGGGTAGTGGTCCGGCAAGGGGCTGATCTCGCGGCGTCTCTGATCGCCGTAGCGACGCATTTCGTTGATGAGCCCGTGGCGTTCGGCCTCCATGAGTTCCTGTTCACGATCATAGACGTCCAAGTCGCGCTTGTCGCGCACATGACGACCCGCTCGCTCCACTGTCTCCAGCGAACGCTCCCGACTGCCGTATGGCATGGCCAGTTCGATGTCGCGCACACCTGGAGCGCCATACGGCTTCTTGCCCTCTTCCTCCTCCTGGCGACGCATCTTCTCGCGGGCCAACCGCTCGCGCTCCCGCTGCCGTTCCTGACAGCGCGCCAACGCCTCGGCTCGCTCCTTGTCACGAGCAGCCTCGCGCTCGGCCCGCTCTCGTTCCCGATCTCGCCGATCCCGTTCCCGTTCACGCAACGATAGGTCGTCATGGCGCTGCAGCTTGTGCTCGTGCCGTTGCCTCTCATGCTCCCGCTCTACGCGCTCTCGCTCCCTCTCCCTCTCTCGTTCTATGCGCTCGCGTTCGCGCTCTCTCTCGCGCTCACGCTCTAGCGACGGTGTACGCCCGCGCGCCCGTGTCTGAATTATGATCTTCTCCCGGGACATTAGCTGATGATGCATTCGGGCGGCGGGCGTGCCATTTGGACCCAAGCCCGAGCCAGGACCTGGGCTTTTCTGTCGCTTGCCCACCACATCCTGATGTATGCGTATTTTGGTGGTCGTCGTGGTGCTGGAGGCGCCAGTGGGCGACCGACTGCTGCCCAAGCGGTGATGATCCCGATCGCGTTCGCGCTCCCGTTCCCGATGCACACTCCGCAGCTTCTCGCGCTCCCTTTCGCGCTGCTCCTTGCTGGCCACGCGCAAATGCTTGCGCTCCGCCAGCTTCTTCAGCTTCGCCTGTGTGGCCGGGGACAAGGCGCGATGTCCATGGCCGCTCAGCGCTGCAGCTGCTCGCTTCTTGAGCCGCGCCTCCTTGAGCTTGCGCTTGATGTGATTGCGCTTGGCCACCAGCTTCTTTTGCACATGATCCCTGTCCCTATCACGATCGCGCTCCCGCTCCCGCTTATCGCGCTTGCGTCGCTCCTCACCCGACGACGTGCTGCCCGTGCGTCTCGAGCTCTTCTTTTTCCGATGATGGCGCTCAGCGGCACGCTGATGCGGATGGGCATGGCCATGGTGGTCCCGCTCGCTGTCGGAGCTGCTGTACGAGCTGCTGCCGCTGTCCGTGTCCGTGCTGGAGCTGTCGCTGCTGGAGTGTGTGTGCCGTGACTTTTTATACCGACGCAATTGGTCTTTGGCCTTCTTTTCCATCTCCATCGCGATGCAGCTGAATATTAAAACACACTTTGTTTATGCACTATTCCCGCGCTTTCGCCTATGCCAATGACTTGTTGTTGTTGTTGTTGTTTATGTTTATTGTTTGGCGTCGTTTATTCTGCAATTTAGTAGACACTCTTCGTCACCTTATTTATTTTTCTAATATAGAATTGCATTTCTTGAAATCTATCGATGTTTTTGCAGCGTTGGCGATGCGCTGGCAAAGCTATGCGCCGTTGCCAACAGGTGGCGCTACACCGCGAGGGTGCGAGAGCGCGAGAGCGTAGGCATATTTGAAATTGAAATACGTATACAAAAATTCAATTTTACATTATTCGACAATAGCGCCATCTATGGTTCGACTCGATGGAACAGTAGCTAATACACAAACCATCTAGCCAATGCACACACATACACAAAACTTGCGCCTCCTTAGAATTGCTAGATGCTCGCAGTTCAATGTGTGTGTGTGTGTGTGTGTGTGCATAGGAAAATTGCCAATGCTTAGCTTTGCAGACCAAACGTTTCGTTAAATAACTTCTGTGTGACTAAATGGATGTTAATTAAATTTTCAGCATATTATCTACATGTTTTATTAAATTTTTGCCAATTTAGAAAAATGCAAACTCATTCATATATTGCCTGTATATGCAATTATTTAATAATTGGGGAAGCTTGGAGCCAGTATCCAAAATTTAACAAAAATCAAAATTGCATGAAATAGAAATAAAACAAATACAAAAAACTTGGAGACTCTAGCTTCAAAGATGTGGTAGATATCATTTAATAACATTTAATCGGGATGAGCTATCGACTGTTTGACCTGCGCGTACTACACGGGAACCAACGTAAAAAATAGATTCTGAGATCGACGCGTACACACATACGGACAGACGGACAGACGGACGGACGAACAGGGCTAAAGCGACTCGGCTTGCCTCGCTGATCAAGCATATATATACTTTATGGGGTCTTATGGGGCCACGCCAACTTCTCCCTGTTACATACATACCCTGATTTCCCGAAGAAGACATTCCATTTGTGGCATTTGCTTGTTCGTTGCGAACATTTTATTTCTGTTGAATAATTGTTACAATTTGAAGATTTAGTGTACATTATGCGACGTATGCCTCGTCGTTTCCCTTCGATTGTGAGTGTTCCGTGTTCGTAGTTGCGCCTGGCTTGGGTCCCATGGTGTGTTAGTAAGGTGTTAAATGCAGATTAGCTCAGCTCTTGCCAAATAATGAGTTAACAAAAATATAACAACAACAACTGCAATTGTAATATGATCCAAGCCGGCGTTAAGCTGCTCAATCAATCGCTAGAGCTTGCGGAGTTTCTCGGGCACAACTAATGGATTATCACGGCGTATTTCGATGGCACCCATTTCACGGTAGTCGAAGCTGCACTCGTGGCGATCGCTATAGCGATGGTAGGCACAAAAAGTGCCACCGCAACGGCACGGGAACCCGCCGGTCAGGCCAAACTTCTTGCCACACTTGTCACAGCCCTTCCGCTTCGGCTGCTCTTGCACCTGACCCTTGTCATCGTTGGCGGCTGCAGTTGCACCCGCAGCCGAAGCCGAAGCCGCAGCAGCAGTGGCGGCTGGCTCTGGCTCTGGCTCCCCAGACGACTGCTGGTTGCCGCCCTCGGCTTGCTCATCAATTTGCTGATGCTGCTCCTCCTCGTGCGCAGCATCGGCAACTTCTGCTCCATCTGTTGGGCTATCCATCCCGGTGCCAGTCACTTCCATGGGTGCGTTCGATTCCATTATCTTCGACCTGAGTGTACGCATGCTGCTGCCGTCATTAGAGATTGAATCAATTGTGTCCTCCTTCGCTGGGCCAAAGTCGCGTACTTTTCTATTCTCCATCTTAACCGGGTTTTCAGATTCGATTGTCAAAGCCTTCAGTATAAAATTTATTGAATTTTGCTGCCTACTACGACTACCAACTGTCTGAACAACCAGCAGATGAATGTGCATTGAAGCTAAAAACGCCAAAAATCAGTTAGGTATGGGACAATTGGCACAGCCCAACTGCCTATCGAGAATCGGAGTTACTGTACTTAGTTCTTGACAGATCTAATAACACTGCAACTTGCATATAGTCACGCGCTGACACATCGGCGTACTCGATATTCCAAAGCAATTAACCAACACCGAAACGCAATCAGAGACAGATTAGTTTTATTCATTAATCACACTAATTGGATTAAGCCCCAACCACCTTGGAATGTACAGTAAGTGCGGCGATGACCGTCGGCCTAGGCATTGCCGTTGATGACGTCCTGTATGTGGCGTCGATACCAGCCACCCACCGTGGTGCGCAGCACACAGACGAAGGCGCCGTAGCACCAGTCGCGCGCCGTCCTGGCGGAACTACGAGCATGCGCATTGCAGCCATTGATGGCCCGCACGGCTTGCTCCGGATTCAGGCGTCTGGGGCCGCCGAAGCTCTCGACTATGCGCATGGGATCAAAGCCGGTGCCGTCGTGCCACAGCTGCAGGCGCGTCCAAAAGCAGTAGACATAGCGATGCACATAGGGCGCGTTGCCATACTGCTGCTTGTCCAGTGCCAAGCGCTGGCTCGGACTAATCCGCTCGCTGCGAAAGCATTGATCCCGGGCGCGCAGTATGGCCAGCGACTGAGCGGACCTGGCCGAAGCCGTTGGCGGTGGCAGTGGCAGCGGTAACGGTCTGCAACATGCTAGCAGTGATAGCTGTGAATGTTAAAGCATTTGAAATTTGAAATTTGAAATTTGAAATTTAATCGATATGCTATCGATAACACTGTGCGATAACAGCTGCAAAAGCACGGACTTTGGTTAGTTAATTGAGTTTAAACAGGTTTCTAGCAATTAAATAAGTTAAGTTGGATCTTAATATGCGGGGGCATATATATATGTAGATATAGATATAATATATATAGATACAGATATGTACAGACACTGCTGAAAGTATTTCTCTGGCATAAACCATGCTGAAAGACTGAACAGCATAAAGACTTGAGGCAGACGAAGAATTGGAATCTTGAATTAAGATTTAAATTATACTCTTTAACTAGGCTCTGGCTCTATTTAGTTCGTCTGGCTGGCCGGTAATTGCGCTGAGGTGACTCACCAGCAGCGGCATCCAGATCAGCATGCGACTGACTGTCATCTTGGGTCCACCAATCGAGCAGCACTGAAGCAGCATCCGGATAAAGGCATACGACATCTGTGAATTGCTGATTGCGCTTATCAAGCTGAGCATCGTCGTTGATAGCGACTGCGAGTGCGATTGCGATTGCAATTGCGATTGTTATTGCTGGCCTTGCCACCCATCCAACCACCCACCCACCATCGACTGCAGCAGGAATGACGTCAGCAAATTGGCATTTGGCACGTAACGTACGTAGCTGAAGCCAGAACCGTATCCAGTTGGGTAGGCAATCGAATTGGATTGGCAGTCACAGCTGCCGTTCGTCATCTGTTTTATGTTAACACATAAGTCGGGCATATAATAAGCATTCGCAATCTCTATATCTGCGTGAGTGTGTGTGTAGATAGATGATCACTTATGTGGATCATGTGCATATGGAACGCAGCGGCAACATTTTTGTAAGATTCCACACTTGGATTCGCTTGTAAACAATATTTTCATCGTTTCACTTCTCTTGATATATATATATAAATATATATAAATTTCGTATTTGATATTTTTGGGTGATCTTGCGAATGGCGCAGAAGCCGAAAATCCATGTCCAAAGCCAAATCCCCTGCCCCGTCCCATCGCACAGCAAATCAAATCGAATCCGATTCGACAGGCAAGCGAAACGAGCGCATTAAAATTGATTGCGTTTAAGTATATTAAAATCTAATAGAACTTTACAACAAATCTCCAAGGCTGCTGGGGCCTGCCATCTGGACGTGATCATCATGTAGTTGTATGCGCTGCTCTCCGTCTCTGGCTCCTCTGCCTCTGTGATCGCTAACATTTTGCTGCAATGTTTTCGGAAAATTCCCATCGCATTTCGCATTACAAGATCAGTCAGTTACTAATACTATATATGATATATATTATATATACCAAATTTATATATATTAAGCTGAGTCCCCTAAGGCTTTTGCCGGGATCTGCTAGAAAATCATCATTTTAGACTCCTGCTATCCTTATGCTACAGAAAGATATACACTTGTATTCTATATACCTATATCTATCTATATCTATATCTATATCTATATCTATATCTATATCTATATCTATATCTATATCTATATCTATATCTATATCTATATCTATATCTATATCTATATCTATATCTATATCTATATCTATATCTATATCTATATCTATATCTATATCTATATCTATATCTATATCTATATCTATATCTATATCTATATCTATATCTATATCTATATCTATATCTATATCTATATCTATATCTATATCTATATCTATATCTATATCTATATCTATATCTATATCTATATCTATATCTATATCTATATCTATATCTATATCTATATCTATATCTATATCTATATCTATATCTATATCTATATCTATATCTATATCTATATCTATATCTATATCTATATCTATATCTATATCTATATCTATATCTATATCTATATCTATATCTATATCTATATCTATATCTATATCTATATCTATATCTATATCTATATCTATATCTATATCTATATCTATATCTATATCTATATCTATATCTATATCTATATCTATATCTATATCTATATCTATATCTATATCTATATCTATATCTATATCTATATCTATATCTATATCTATATCTATATCTATATCTATATCTATATCTATATCTATATCTATATCTATATCTATATCTATATCTATATCTATATCTATATCTATATCTATATCTATATCTATATCTATATCTATATCTATATCTATATCTATATCTATATCTATATCTATATCTATATCTATATCTATATCTATATCTATATCTATATCTATATCTATATCTATATCTATATCTATATCTATATCTATATCTATATCTATATCTATATCTATATCTATATCTATATCTATATCTATTCCCACGCTAATCCATCTAGTGTCTATCCATTTATCTGCCTATGCAAAACTAACTTTCTAATTGGATTTATCTAGAAATCTAGCTATTGCCCACTTGAGTAAATTCCATAGTAACAGCTGATAAAAATTATAAAAAACGGGGAAGTTTCTATCTCGAACTTTTCTTATACCCTAAGTCCACTGAATACGGGAATTCGGGTTTTGTAAAGTTATATGTAACATGCAGAAGGAGTTGCAGCTCACTCCATTAAGTATATATATTTTGGAGTATCTTGAAAACCGCAATGGATGACTGTTCAATAATATATATTGAAATAAATAAATAGATAAATATAAATATCTGTATTTAAATATTTTGCTGTGAAAAGTTCATTAAGCAAGTCCTTCTTGAAGAAAAGACATTCCACAATTCATTTCCTATACTAAATTCTATAAACGCTGACCAAGCGCAGCTCAAGCGCAGCGCAGGCTCTGCCATAGCACAGCTCAAGCGCAGTAGCTGCATAAACAGCATAACAGCTGTTAAACTTGACTGGAATAGCAGCTCTGCGCAGAGTTTAGGGCATCTTCTAGCCGTACACTGCCAAGTGCAGCTCTCCAACTTGTTTAAACTTATCTTATTTACGTCAATTGTTATTTGCAAGTCATATATTCTGAGTATATTCAAATGTAATGGAGCAAAAAGCAAAAGAATACATATTTCTCTCACTTTACATGAGACGCAAGTACTTACACACACAGAGGGCGGGTTGGGGGAGTGGGAGAGCCAACTTGTGATATGTGGATGTCTACTCAACGCCAAATTTGCCGCCATCAACTGACGTCGCCGTCGCCGTCGTGACAAAGTCGCGCAAATATTTTAATTGCAATTTTTTTTTGCCGAGTGCCCGCCGTGTTGGTCGCATCGCATCGCATCGCATTTTCCTACCTTAAAATTATAAGTTAAATTAACAATTTTTAATTGACTCTGAAAATTAAAACAGCAACACGACGACGAGAGCTGCACTCAGATTTTTCCCCTTTTTTTCAGCAAATTTTCATAGATATTTTGTGTAATAAATTGCAAAATATTATTTTAGATTTCATATACCCTAATAAAGCCCCAAATGGCTATATAGACTAGATATGCAACTTTATAGATAGAAAGTTTGGGAATCAAAATGATTTAGCCAGCATGGCTGATGGTAAGGCTTAAGAGCATCTGGTATATATGTATAATAAATGTGTATATAGAAATATTTTAATTAAAAGAAAAACAAATTAAAGTTCAAATTTTGATATTTATATATAATGTATATACATTATGATAAATATATATATACATGTATATATTATTTTTATTAAAATTTATAAAATTCTACTTCCGTAATATCTTTCCCAAGCCCATAGTTTATAGTTGGCTAGAGTTATGCATTTCTAAGTCTTACATAATCGATCTCTTGACTATAATAGCTCATATGCGCACTTGCAGGGTATCTGCCAGTTGAGCTGTGTGCTGCTTTTTGTCTAGGCATTTACAGCAATTTGCTGCAGTCGTCCCACGCGGCGCATGAATGGTTGGCTGTGTGTAAGCATTGAGTGTGCTAGCTGCTTCTAATATCTATGTATTTACATATATTTTTAAAAAATTTCTTTTAGACATTTTTTTACGTTTGAGCAGCGGAAGCAGCGCTGAGCACATGACACTGGGCAGAGGCTGCAAGTGGATGCAAGTGGCCAGGCGACCGAGTGGAGCGGGTGCTCAGAGCTGGAGAGCGGAAGCGGAGCCGTTGCCGTTATTAGGGCGACAATTCTTGACATGCTCGCTGACATGGCTATGCCGCTGGCGATCTCGATCTCGATGGCGTCAAATTCTCAGTGGCCAGCGGCGCGTAGCGCGGAACGCGTGAAAGCGCCAACAATTTGCACTTGTTGTTCGCGGCCTGGCAAGGCGAGGCACGGCACGGCACGGCACGGCACGGCACGGCACGGCACGGCACGGCACGGCACGGCATATATTATTATTATAATATTATTCTGCATGCACATAGTGCGGCCGAGTCGCTCGCTTGATTTGTTTGGCATTTAATTCAATTTTATTAAATTAAAGTTGCGGCAACGGAAATCTCGTGCATTGGCAACGTTTTCAGCCAATTGGCTGCCAGCTGCCTCAGGGCGGGCGATGCTGATGAGACGGTGTCAACATGGGCGTTAGTCAATTGTCATGTTCTTTGCGAACGCGAAACCCAACAGCAGTTGGCAGCGCACTCCGGATGCTGGGTCCGGCAGCGAATGAGACGCGGACTATGCATACCTATTCCCATGCGAATTGCGGACTTTACACAATTATTAGCAGAGTCTTCGTCTTCATTCATGCCCATGTACACTTTTGCATATTAATTTATTCACAATTAACAATTTAAATTTAGCCAGAATTTGTTTACGGCCAAAAATTAAGGGGAAAGGCAAAAGCATTGCGAAAAGTAATAAATTGAATTTAGTTCAAATTATGACTAAATAAATAAAAATAAAAATAATGTAAATAAATTATATAATTTGAATGAGAGAAATAACAAATAAATATAATTAAAAATAAAATAAAATATGTAATTTGACAGAATAAAATAAAAGATTTAATTAAAGGGAAATAAATATACAAATAAATTATATAATTTGAGAAAAACAAAAAATAAATATAAATAAAAATAAAATAAAATTTAATTTGAGAAAAATAAAAAATCAATATAAAATAAAATAAAATAAATATAATTATAAACACATAAAAATATGATTATGATTAGAATAAAATAGAAAAAATAAATAAATACAAATATAAATAGAATATATTGTGAGAGTAATAATAGTATAAATAAATATTTAAAAAAATAATAAATAAAAATAAAATAAATAATAAATAATAAAAGTAAAAATATAATCATAGATATATAAATAAATTAAAATAAATGTGAATAAAAAGCATAAAAATTAGAATCAGTGCCATTCAGAGAGACTGCAATTAGCAAAGCGTAATCAGCTGCATTGGGTATACTGACAATACATATAGTAATCATGATCAGCTGTTTGTGAGTTGATAACATGCATGGCTGACACATACATACATAGAGAGCCACATAGGCTGTTAGGTGAATAAAAAAAACCCTTTGATTGACTTGCAGCGATTCGTAATCTTTATTTGTCGACAACTGGGGCTTAGGGGCTATGGTTCCTGACCACCTGTTCCTCGTTGGGGCAGTCAAAGGTCACCTCAATGCCATTGGGCAGCCACGTTCTGCTCCAGATTGCCACATCGCACACTTTCGTCACGTCATTGTTGTCGATCAGCTCCACCTTATACCTCTCCACGGAGCCGGCAACGACCTGTGTGCTGGCCGATATAATCCTCGAAACACTATCGGAAAGCCAAACAAGCAAAACACAAAAAGATTCTTAGCACACAGTTCAGGCTCGTTGGGTCGTTGGGTGCCTACCGATAGTGGGGTCCTGTGCCAGCCGCCAGCTTAGAGAGGGAGCTCTCCAGAGTCTTCCTCGAGTACTCCAAGTCGGCACCGGTTAGCTCGCGAGGTGCACCGTAGCCCTGGGGAGAGCCGCTGACCAGCGCAACAGCCGCACAGACCAACAAAACTTTTGCCACAAACATTTCTCACTTCAAGCGCCGAATCCACACTGAGCATGAGCACGGGACGCTGGAATCGATTTATATAGCATCAGCCAGTGTCGGCCGGCGTCGGTCGCCGTCTTATCAACGTTTCACGTAGAAAACTTAATTGGCCCTTGACCCAATTGTATCAAAAACTAATCTTGCCTCTAAATATATTATAATATTATATTAAATAAATATATATTTATGCATAGACTTGGGAAATATATGCTAAATATATATATATGAATATTATATATAAAAGAGCTGATATTTGTTTTGTGACTAAATGAGTAAAAAAAACTCGAACTTAATAAGAACAAAAAGTTTTTGACTTATTAGAATGATATAGGAATATAAAACTTATATATACGACTATATATCAATTTTTAAAATATATATATTATATTATTTTGATTTTATTTAAACTTAAAGTATTGGTAAAAGTAAAAAAAATTGTAAAAAATTATTTGACCCATAAGCTGAGAAGTTTGTCCCAGATTGAGAAAACTCCTTGGATCTGTAATCTTGAATTTCTTTATTTGACTTATGTTTCCTGATCACTCTGCTTTCAATGGTCACCGTAACGCCGTTTGTTTCCAGCCACGCTTTGATTACGACCTTAACATCGCGCATCTCGTTCTTGTTGTGGCTGCTATCGACCAGATTTTCCCTATACCTATTTATTCCACCAGCATTGTACACTGTGCTACCAGATAAAAGCCTCGAAATACCATTGGAAAGCCAAAAAATAAGAAAAATTTTTTTTTAAAACTAACAATAAGTCTTAACACACAGCTCAAGCACGGTGATCACCGCAACACTGAGTTTGAGCACTTCAAGCTGGAATCTTCGTTTCAGATTAATGTGTTTTTCTTAGTAATCGTATTTATATATATTTAATTAAGCAGTTAATTAAAGCAGAGCAGCTAATGTTTTCATTATGCATACGTAATTAGATTTCATCAGACTAATCGTAAAGGTCGCTGGCTTCAGATGATTTATTTTGAATTCAAGAAATCACGAATATATTTTATAGCGTTCATATAAAACACCAAACATTTGATTAAAGTACATGGGTACCTAGAGCTCATCACTATATCTATATATATTTGGCATATATAGACAGCTATATTTATGTCAGTTTATAAAAGTATTTATAATTAGGAAATATACAAATTTAATATCTTATTTAGACCTTACTTTTAATAATTTTTAAAATTTATTTTGCGTTTTTTATTTGTTTTTATTATTTTTGAAATTTTTATTATATTTTTGAAATCATTAAACCACTTTTTAAATCATTAAATTTTTTAATTTATATTATATCTTTTAAGTAATTAAAAATTATTAAAATTAATTAATATATATATTTTTTAAATTTAAAAATAATTGATCTTTTATGTAGTTTTTAATTATTTTTAAATTAGTTAAAATTTATTTTAATTTAAAAATATTTAAAAACTAAATAAAAGGTTAATTATTTTAAAAATTAAAAAATAATATAAATACATCATTCTGATGTAATGAAAAAGACATAGTAATAATAAACATTGACCACGCATCAGTATTCACCTTTGGGAGCTGCTGTCGAGTCGTAAACCCCATAAATTGCTTAGCTGGAGGCGACTGTGGCTTCCTCCTGCGGCTGTCATGTCCCATATACTCGGTAATTGTACATGGATCAGTCGGAGACGATTAATTGCGGATCGCATCAAAGCAGGGGCACGAGGCTGCAGGCACAACAAACATTCGAGCAAGAATGTCAAATGATTTAAGCTTGTCGAGTATGTATTTTGCATCTGTCTCTCTCTCTCTCTCGCTCCCACTCCAATGGGCCATTCATTTTTGGCGCTCCTCCAGCGGGCTGTCAGAAGTGCACAAGTCTATGCCCCTATACCTCGGGCACAGCCAATGCCGCAGCCGTAGCAGCAGCCACAGCCGCGTTGTCGTCCATTCAACTGGCGGCGCATTTCAGGCATTCAACCGTTTGGGGGTCCGGACTCGCATTTGCTGGGGACCCGCGGCTTATTCATCAATCCATCCAGCCATAGACATCTGCAGCCGTTGCTGTCAGCTATAACTTGTCGCCCCGTTATTTTATTATATGTATGTTTTTCATTTTTTTCGCCAGATTTTTGCGCTTAACACTTGTAATCCGTTTCACCTCTTGAGTGTGACGGCGCCAATGGCGATGCCCCCGCTGGCGGAGGGGCCAGAATAGTATTTTGACTTGGGTGTGGGCGTTGGCGTCGTTCCACTTCTGCTTTAGAGGTGCTTTTCGCTTTCTCTCTGTCTCTATCCAACTCTGTCCTGTCATACTCTCTCTCTCTCTCTCTCTCTCTCTTTCTCTTTTCACTTTCTCTTTAAATCCTCTTATTTATTCTCTATGTCTCCCTATATATTTCTGTCTCTCTGAATCTATCTTTCTCTCTCTCTCTCTCTCTCTCTCTCACTTTCTCTCTTCCTCTCTTACTACCTCTCACACTTTCTTACCTACTATCTATCATTGTTGCTCTCTTTCTCCCCTTCTCGTTGGCCATCTCTCGCTGTATCTCACTCTAAATCTCTCCTCTCTCTATCTCTCTCTCTCTCTCTCTCTCTCTCTCTCTCTCTCTCTCTCTCTCTCTCTCTCTCTCTCTTTTTTCTATATCTCGCTCACTGTTTCTTCTCACTTCCTTTATATATAGCTCAGACTTTTCCTTCCCCTCTTTCTGCTCAATCCGTAATTACTCGGGCTTTAGTGCTCTCTCTTTCCTTTAAATCTTACTCTTCTTCTCTCTCTCTCTCTCACACACACACTCTCTATCCCTCTCTGTTGCCGTGTTCCATTCGCTTTACACTTGCCCACTTTAAGTAGCTTCATTACACTGGCAGCTATCAAGTCATCTTCTTCATCATCATCATGGGCCTCATCATCATCACGAACATTATCCACTGTTCATCATAATGAGCTGTTTCTGCTTGGTTGGCTCGTTTTTGATCCGACTCGGCACTCGCCTCGTGCCGCAAGCCGAAATGCCAAACGAAATTTTCCGATTTTCGGATTTTTGCGCGAAACATTTTCCGACTTTTCACATAAAAATCATGTAAGGCTGGAAAACGGCGACAGTTTGCGAACGGCAGCCGTGAAACTCGTGGCACAAAATCGAGAATAAAAACCTTATCGAGTGTTGAGTATTTCGAATACAAAATTAAAATTCTATAAAAATAATACAAATTGAAATTGAAATTGAAATTTGAAAACAAATTGAGAATTGAGATTCAGATTCAGATTCAAATCGCAGAGCAGAGAGACTTTTGGCAACGTTTTTTCATTTTTGTTTGGTGGCACTCGTGAGATTGTGGTTGAACGTATTTGAAGCAGGTGTTGAAGTGTTTGAGGATCGAGAATGATTTGCCCGAAGCGCACGTCGGAGCTGCTGGATCTGCATCTGGCGCCGTTTAAGGACAAGGACCCCGCCTGGGAGGTGGGCGTCTCAAAGATCGCCGGCCGCGGCGTTATGGCCACGCGTCAGCTGAAGCGTGGCGAGATCATCTTCCAGGACAGTCCGCTCCTGATCGGGCTGGCTGCCCACGAGGAGGACACGCTGAACGCGTGCAGCGTCTGCTTCAAGATGCTGCCGGACACGCGCTTCATGTGCCGCCAGGGCTGCGGCCTGCCCGTCTGCAGTCTGTGCGCCAAGAAGAAGCAGCACAAGACGGATTGCGACCTGTTCAAGGCGTGGGGCTCGAACGAGCCGGACGTGGCCAATTCAGTGATCATTCGGCTGCTGTGCGTGGCGCGTGCCATCAACTTGAGCAAAGACCAGCGCGACCTGATCTATTGCCTGCAGGCGAATCTGGACAACAATCACCGCACCGAGGTGCGCAATGCGGCCAAATGCTTTAAGAACTTCCCCACCGACAAGAAGATCGTGGAGATCATGAACCGCACCGTCGCCGTGCTGAGGACGAATGGCTTTGACAAGACAACAGATCGCACCACCGACAACCAGGAGTTCAACTATCGCGCCCTCTATCCCCTGTTCGCTGTCATGAATCACGACTGCATTCCCAACTCGTACTACACCTTCGAGGAGAAGACCAACAATATGATCGTGCGTGCCGCAGTCGACATTGCCGAGGGCGAGGAGATAACCACCACCTATACGAAGCTCTTCACGGGCAACATCGCGCGACATCTGTTCCTCAAGATGAAGAAGGGCTTCACGTGCAAGTGTCCACGCTGCTTGGACTCAACGGTAAGTCGAATCCGTGGATCAAGCCAGATGGGAAGTGGGGAAATATATGTAGCTAACTGGAAGATGGATGTAAGGGTATGAGGAGTTTATATCTTAATGAGGAATTTGATATAGATGTGGGATTGTGCTGATTGATTAACTGACTAACTGATCGATTGACTGATCGATAGACTGATCAACTGATCGACTAACTGATCAACTGACTGGTGAACTGGTCGATTGACTGAGCGACTGATTGATCGCATGACTGATCGACTGACTGATGGACTTATTGATCGACTGATTGACTGACTGATCGATAGATCAACTGATCGACTGAGTGATAGACTAATTGATAGACTGATCAACTGATAGACTAACTGATCAATTGACTGGTTAACTATGGTCGATTGACTGATCGACTGACTGATCCACTGACTGATTGACTGACTGATCACTGATTTATAGACTGACTACTACTATAGTTAACTGCTTTTACAGAAATTATCAATAATTTCCAATTTGAACGATTCTGATTGGATTTTCAGCGCAATTTAATTAAAGTAGTTACAGCATAATCTGCTAACACTCTGAGTAAGGCGCATATAATGCAATGAATGCGAATGACATTTGCTTGTGACAAATCTCTTCTCATTTCCCAATTAGTCTCATTTTTTCAATACAAACAGTCTTTTAAAGCTATCCAAAATAATACCAAATTCCGATTCAAATATTTTCCAATTGTAAATCTCATTGAAGTCAACTGAATATTCGCTCCAAATCAGTTTAAGTGCTCATCGGGAATCACCTGAATTTTCCAGATAATTTTCCAAATTTCCCATCAATTGATTTAAGTTGGCTTTTTAGCTGAATGGGCATTGCAGCTGCAATTTGTGTTCGGCTGGTGCTTCCACTTGATTGAGTGGCCAACGATTCGCGATTTCAGCGCGAAGCACGCAGCGCCGACCAGGCACAATTTACAGTCGAAGGTGTTGACTGATCGAGCAGCTGTATAAACTACTTGTTCAACCACATGCGAGTACACAGAGTACACAGACACAAGTGCCTGTGATTGTCTTTATACTCTTGGCCAAAAGAATCAGCTATCTATTGTAAAAATCATACTCTATTGATCTTGCTCACAGTTGATGATGATAACTGAGGTCTAAAGCAATTGGCATCTGCTGCATGGAAACGCTAAGTCGGAGTTTGAGTTGGCATAAGAGAAATATTTTATTCAGAATTTGTTCTCTGACAGATATATAGATATATATATATATATATATATATATCACATCTGACTCTTGTCTTAGTTATTCTAGCTGATATTGTTGCTGCATTTATTTCCATATTTGATGAGTTCAGGGCGCGTGTCTTGCTTTATTATTGATATAAAAACTAAAAATTACAATTGCTTTAAAATTTCAATTTTCACTTGCTCAACATTTTGTTATTCTAAAGAGAACTGAACTGAAAAATAATAAAAAAATTATATATATTATCATATTATTATTCTATTATTATATTTATCAAACGCTCATCAGAATTTTAGTCAATTATTGCTTAAAACTCTAAAAATTATCAACTAAAAAATATATTTATATATTTTGTATAAAATTATTTAAAAAAAAAAAACATATTTTTTGATTCATACAAACATATTAATTAAAATATTTAATAATAATAACCAAAAACAGCTGAAAAGCCGAGCTAAAGTGTTTCATATTACATCTGAAAAGCTAATAAATCCGACTGAAGTATTCTGATATTGACTTTGATAATAACTGAAATTTGAGGAAGATTGAAAACCTAGACTGGAAAAGTTCTTGTGTTCAAAATATCGAAATCAGAAGTATCGGTATTTCTCGCAGTATCTGATAGACTTAAAAGACAGACCAAAGCTGAAATTGTTTTCTATAATAGTAAAAATAGCTGAAAAACTCAAAAAATTTTAATAAATAATTTTAAAAATATTAGAGTATCAGAAGTACTAAGAAACATTTTAAAGGTAACCATCTAAAATTGATTTCAATATTATAAATATATGAAAAATCAGAATGAAGTCTTCACTCAGTCTCACATTTCTTATGGCATATAAGAAATGTCAGGAAATATGGCTATGATACTAATATCAATAGTATTGGAAATCTGAAAATATTCGAAAAGTAGGAAAACTCAATTGACTAAAGTCTCCTCTTCGGCAAAGTTAGTTCCTCTTCTTCAAATATCAGCTAGCTAGACTTGAATCTATTCAATATATAGATATATTATATAGACATATAGACACTCTTATATATAAATCAAGTGCACCAATCCGCTCAGCTATAAAAAGTAGTTTCAATTAAGAATACTTTACATAAACAGGCGAAGTCTGGCCGTAGGAAGGGCGTGTCGCGTGGAATGATCTATTTGCTGAGCGAAAAGTCGTAGGAAAATGCAGAAAAACTCTTGCTATGTTTTTCTTCGCGGCTTTTCCGCTTTTATTCTGTGTTTTTGCCAAACAATGAGAAATTTACATTAAGGATTTCCTGTGCCCATCGACATCCATCCGAAAGCCATTAAACACACATTTTTGCAGGCAACGGCGCCATTCGGGATGGTGGCTGTTGTCGTCGGCGTCTTTGTTGTTGTTGTTGTTGATGATGTTGTTGTTGTTCTTAGTCTTCTTATTTTTGTTTTTGTTGGCTGGGCCATAAATTTGATCAGCTTCCAGGCGCAACAAGTGGCAAACAGCAAAACGCGCCACGCAATGCAAACAATGCCAACAAACAAGCAACAGAACAGAGCAAATGAAAATATAAGTAAGTGTGCGCTGATTTCGGGTATGCTCGACTAACTGGTGCGCTGTAAACGAATTTTATAATATTTATGATATTTAAATATACAAATTTATTTTATAATATTTCATATATTTTTATAATATTTGGAAATATATTTTATAATATTTAACATATTTTATAAAATTTTATATTAGTAGAAATATAATTTATAATATTTAATATATTTTTATAATATTTAAAAATATATTTTATAATATTTAATATATTTTTATAATATTTAAAAATATATTTTATAATATTTAACATATCTTAATAATATTTAAAATTATATTTTATAATATTAAATAAATTTTTATAATATTACAAAATATATTTTATATAATTTTATATTAGTAGAAATATATTTATATAATAATATATATAAATAGAATAGAGAAATATATAATATATTTTTATAATATTTAAAAATATAATTTATAATATAAAACATATATCAATATATTTTTACAAAACTTAGAAATACATCTATAATATTAAAATTCACACATAGCTTCCATAGCTGAGTTTCTTTTAAGCTACATTCAGCTCCATACGCCCATAGGCCCATGACTCTATCACCAGTGTCAGTCTATCTCTACCACTCAAGAGCAGCAGCTGTCAAGCGCCACAGAGACAATAAAGCCGTAAGAGATCAGACGCAGAGAGGCAGCTTGCTTGCACTCAGAGAGCTGACCTGTAGCTCGACTGAGCGAGCAGCAGCTTCGCTCTGCGTTTGAAGTTGTTAGCACAAGTTCGACCCTTGATGGGAGCACAGCTCGTGGGCTACCCGACCTCACTCGCCTCAACGAACTCAGACTGAGTACAAACTCGAACTGCAACGCGGAATGCTCCCATTGCCACCTACTTTGCGTAGATGCAGGGTAGAGGAAAAACAAAATGAAAACAACAACAAGAACAGCGCCATAAACAACAACAATAATAATAATAATAACAAGAGCAGAACGAAATTCGATGTGTTTATTTTTAACAGCGAAAGCAATTCAATTAAATCACAAATAAATATGTAAATTCCAAAAAGCTTTTAATTTGCATGAATATTTCGAGCGTTTCGCATGCCTGCACACATCTATTTGTATCTGTGGATCTATAGATCTATAGCTCTACAGATCTGTTTAGCTATAGATCTATAGAACGTGGCGATATCCGAGGCGTATCTGAAACGCCTGTGCGTATCCAACTCGTACGTATATCCGCATCCGCTAGCAAATGATTTTGATTTTGTGTTTTGATTTTGTGTTTTGATTTTGATTTTGATTTCTCGCTGATCTACAGCATCCAAAATACTCGCCCAGAATTCCATTTCTCTGGTTGTCGCGCGTTTTACGACTTTTAAATTTTTTATTGGCATATTTCATGCGCAGATATATATACACTAGACATTATACAGAGCAGATTCATCTAGCTTTTCTTGGCCACGGCCATCGAGCGCATACATGTCGCCAGTCATGAAGTCCGTCCGCCGCCCGCCGCCCGCCGCCTGCCCAGCCGGACTCACTTACAATTTAGTGAGCAATTATAACGGCAATTTAATGCCTTTGAACATCTCATCAACTGCCTGAAATAGTTGCTAAGTCTTTCGCCCTGACGCTTAAGTGCCCATCAGCTGTCTCCACGGGCGCCGCGGCCTGTGCCCCTGCCCGTGCCCGTGCTCGTGCTGGGGGCGCCGCTGGGCGGCGACTCAAGTTCATTTGGTTCAGTGAACTTTGTAAGTGGCCACAAGCACAGCCAGAGCAATATCAGCAATTTATCATGTTTATGTAGTACCATGCGAATCAGATATAGAAAATCGAAGAAATATTGCAAATATGTTCAAAAATTAATGCAAAATGACAAATTTTTAGCCATTTTCAATTATTTATTGTTTATATAATATCTGCATATGCATATATGTGGATATCAGTAAGCTGAGAGAAAAGGAGTTAAGAGAATCCCTTCAGAAAATACGGCTCTTAGTACTATGATCACTATTATATATTATTATACAGAGATATTTTCAGATAACTGAAAGTTAATGTCTTTATAGATATCTATCTGTAAGATTTCAGAAAGGATTGGAAAATATTAAACAATTTTCTTTGAGATATCTTCAAAAACATAAACATAACAAAAAACAAAAAAAAAATAATAATAATAATTTTGGTAACATCTCAATATATTCGAAAATGACAAACTGATTATAATATATATAATAAGTCAAACTAACTATCAAGGATAATATAAACATGATCCACATCAGAACAGATATCGAATCAGCTATTAATTGGTATATATCTATCTATATCTATATCGAGCAAGTATAGCCAGTTATATAAACTCCAAATGTATATAGTCACATACAATTAGAGCTATTGGAATGTCTCTAAACCTTTAGTATATAACTAATATCTGAGTTAGCAGTAATTCTAAATTTCTAATATCAGACATTAGATGGTAGGTTTTGAATCTCTATAGAGATATTACAACGCATACTTTGCGCTAATTTGAAGTTCATAAATCTTTGTTTTAAATATAAATATATATATATACTCCAGATTGCCCACATCAACTATGAGACTGACTGCCTTTACTCTGATAGATATTTTATTATATATACTATCCATACTTCCATACTTCTTGGTCTAGTTGGCAGTCTATAATTCTATAATGCAATATATAAAACTGAACTGGATAGGAATACATGTATATAACTAGTTTTAAAGTTAGCAGAGATCAATAGATAGCTCAATAGATAGCTGACATATATAACTGGCCAGCCTTCTTGGGTCTTCGATCCGATTAAGCGTTCAATAATATATAACCTATATCTGATATTTAGCATGAACACAATCTGCATACATCAGCTATTAGATTTTATATATGGACCATACTTCTTGAGTGATTTGGAGTCCATAATGTCAACTCGGATATGATCTTAATATAGAGATATATAATCATATATACTTGAGCTATTGGGCTATCTGGGGCTATTGTCGTTCCATATATGACTTTGTCTGACTATGATATATAACGTATCTGCTTAATCTCCATAGGTAGATCGTTGTTCTTTGGCAGTCCATAATTCAATCGGATTTATCCCGTAATTTATTACTGTCGTACTTTCCGCCGAAATTTATGGTTGGCTAATTAGCGCAAATATTCGGAGACCTCGAACTGAACAAATTGGATTTGAAGAACGGAACAATGACGTGGCTAACCTTGGCGCAAGGAGCACGATCAGACTCTCAGCTCTCTCTCTCTCTCTCTCCGACTCTCCCTCTGTCTGTCTCTCGCCGGACGGATCTTTGTCAATCTAGCGACGATCTGCTCCATACGAGATCTGTTATTAAGCATCATGTTTTTTATGTGTCACATTATTTACGATCTGCATAGAAACGGGCATATAGTATACACATGGACATATAGTGGTGTGTGGTGTGTGGTGTGGGGTGTGTATACGGGCGTAGCTATGCATATATATGTGGCTATATCTGTGGCGTATTTTTAGCACATCTGCTGAAAAGGAATGCCAAATATTTGCGTGTATGAATAACTGAGATAATGCCCGAACTGATCTTGATCTGTTTGTGTTTGATCTGCTTGCAGGAGAAGGGCTCGTTCATCTCGGGCCTGTACTGTCGGGACACGAACTGCAGCGGCCTGGTGGTGCCGGAGATCACCGGGCTGCCGCATCCCAATTGGAACTGCTTGGTGTGCAAGCAGAAGTCGACGCATGCGCAGATGATGAAGTCGCAGGACTTCGCCAGCGGCGCCATCAACGCCAAGGTCAACTCGAACTCGCTGCGCACTCTGGTGCACTATCTGAACGAGAAGAGCGACAGCTTCATACCGAACACCAACTACGTGGTGATCGACGCCAAGATGTCGGTGCTGAATCGGCTGGCGCAGGGGCGCGAGGACTGCAACGAGGATCTGGTCTCGAGCACGCGCCTGCGCTACAGCCGCGACATCACACAGATTATGGACAAGCTCGGCCTGGGCGACTCGCTGCTGCGCGCCCAGCTGGAGCAGCAGCTGCACAAGGAGGAGGAGCGACGCGCCAAGAAGCAGCAGGAGCTGGCCGAGAAGCAGCGCCAGCTGGCCGAGCTCGAGCAGAAGGCAGCCGAGGCTGACAAGCTCCTCGCCACGCTAGTCGTGGCCGAGGAGCCAGCCGGCGCAGCGGCAGCTCCCGCCGAACAGGCCTGAAGAGGCAATGATCCCTGCTAATGATCCCAGCTCTTGTTCGTTTATTGTCTATATATATATATATATGTATATATATATATATATATATATATATATATATATATATATATACGTATGTTTTTTTATCGTACCGTATCGTATCGTGTCACATCGAACATAAATGTATTTGTATTTATTTATTTATAATCATTTAAAATATATATACATATCTATGTACTTATATCGAGAGTGGTTTCCTTTCATGATCTCCGTGCCGCCTTCGAGAGATCTTCGAGAGATCCGAAGTAAATGACGCATCGCTTAAGTGCCAAAAGCACATTTTCGGGGGCTTTAGCGTCGATTTGTCAAAACGCTTTCTAATCCCAATGTCAGCAAATGTTTTTTATTGTATTATTATTTTATGCTCAAACATTTGTTTCTTTTTTTGTACCCCGAACCCGTTGAGAAGGCGAAATGTTGGGTATAATGATTTGGTCAAAGTGTTTGTGACAGGCAGCACGGGGCGTGGCAGAGCCCATATTGGATTGATCAGCAAGATGAGCTGAGTCAACGGACAGTCAGATATGGCTAGCGACTGTCCGTCTGTCCGCCCATCCATGCGTGGCAAATACATACATACAAAAGACATTAGCAGCTCTGAAAATTGTATAAAGAAAGGCTTTATATAGAAGATGTTATCCAACAATTAAGTTACCATAGAGAAGCCCAAGCGCAGCCCAAGCGCAGCCCAAGCGCAGCCCAAGCGCAGCCCAAGCGCAGCCCAAGCGAAGCCCAAGCGCAGCTTAAACTTTGTCCAAGCGCAGCTCAAACTTTGTCCAAGCGCAGCTCAAGCGCAGCCCAAGCGCGGCTCAAACTTTGTCCAAGCGCTGCCCAAGCGTAGTCGCTGCGTCAGCTGCGCAGTTAGCAGAGCGCCTGCTTAAGTCTGCTTGTGTGTGTGTGTGCGCGCGCGCATGAAGAATCGAAAAATAATAGGAGTATTAGCAGTTCACAGGGCATCTCCCAGTCGGGCACACCCAAGCACGTTACTCATTTGCTTTGTTGTGCTCTTGGGCTATAAATCAGAGTATATTAGCTTTCAGCACTACAATTGTATCTGGATTATATGCCTAATCTACTTCAAATTTATATCTTTCACAGGCAGCAAATCGCGATCGAAGCAGAGCTCAGAGTCGCTCACGCTTTGAGCGCGCATCGTGCAGTCGGCTACCATCGAGTGCACTGACTTTTCGCCTGCTTTTCAATATTTTCGCATTCGGTGAAGATTTTCATTTGATTTGTTAACATTTGTTTTATTTGCCATAAAAAGTTGCAGAGGCCGTTAAAGTTTTGGGGGCCGCGTCTATTTTGGTTACGGCAAATGCGACGCGACGCTACGCGACGCGATGCTTGCGGCCTCCTTTATATATTTTTATACTTCGGCGCTATACACACACACACACACACACACACACACACTGACTATATATGTGTATACTATATCCGTATATATACACACTTACATTCTCTCACTACTTACATTCTAGACGCTTGTAATAAATATTTCTTTCGCCTTCTTAAATAAATTTGACTGCGACTAAATTGCTCGTTAAATAGAAATTTGCCAAAATTTCGACAAAATGTACAAAAATTTGCCAAAATTTGCAAAAATTTGCAAAACTGAAAAGGCAACAGAGAAATGCTGTATCCAAGCTAAGCTCCAGCTGGAAATGAAACATATTTATGAACAAGTACAGTGCAGCTCAGCTGAATAGGTTCGACTCTTTTCACAGTTTGCAAAATTATATCTCTTCAAGGAAAACTCCGATTTGAATGGCATCCATTTTGTTATATATAAATATTAGTCAGTTGTGAAGATGTAGAATGTTTTTCGTGGTGTGAAAATTTTGATTTTTATTAATGTTTTATTTTAGTATTTTCTTTATTTCAATATTATTCATTTATTATTATAATTATTAATATTATTATTTATGAATTAATTATTATTATTCATTTATTTTTCTTTCAATATAATTATTATATTTTTAATATTATAATTTTTTAAAAATAGTATTATTATTTTTAAATATTATTTTTTGTTTATTATTATATTATTAATTTTGTTATATTATTAGTAATATTTATTATTATTATTATTATTATTGATTTTTTTAATTACTATTTTTTATTATTATTATTTTTCAAAATTCTTAATATTATTATTAATAGTATTATTTTTATTATATTTTCTATTATGATGATTGCTCATCCATCCCTCCATCCATCCATCCATCCATTCTGTCTGTCTAGCCGTACACCAATCTGTCCGTCGGTCCGCCTATACGACAGGCTCTATCTCAGCACCTATAAGAGCTAGCGACTTGCCCTTAACGTAGGACCCCCTATAGCATGCGCAGCTCAAGTTTCTTTCAAGGAATCAAAAACTTCAGCCATTGCAATGATATGCAGAGAGACTAGAACTTTCTTACTGTAAATGAGTACTGTAAAGTGAAAGGAAAGCTCAACACTCGAGCTCATTATCATAAAAAACATTTGGTGAGTTCATATAATACTCATATACATATATAGCATGCATGGTAAGTTTATATATAAACTAAATACATAGCTATAGACAAGAAATAAAAAACAATAAACTGTCATAAATATTTGCCAAAGCTAAGCAAATTTTGAGAGCTGCGAAATCGTAAATAAAACTGTAATAAAAATCTCAATAAATAACGCCACATATAGATTAATGGAGCGGGCAGCTCACGAGCCGTCAACTGGCATGTGTGTGTGTGTGTGTGTGTGTGTGTGTATAGCTAGAATATCTAAAAGTAGTGCGAGTATCTAACGGACTACCCGCCCCGCCCCGCCCCGCCCACTGGCAACACTTGTCGCCCTAATCACAAATTGCTTTTAGCATTAGCTAACACGATCTGCAGATCTACAGGCTAAATCACTTGTTCTATGGCTAATTCATCATATATATATATGACAGATATCTATATATATATATGTGTATATTGGAACAAAATGTTAAGTGACATTTTGTTTAGTTTGTTGTTCAAATAAGTTAATATAACATGAACTATCTGCTTCCTATATATATGCATATATATATATATAGAAGACGCCAAACGGCAGCTGCTGCTCATACCAGATCGAGCCCACCGATCGCCCACCGATCGAGTCCACAACATAACTCAGCAACAGGTCGAGGGGCAGAGTTCGAGTTGGAGTTCGAGTTGGAGTCGGAGTCGGAGTTGGAGTTGGAGTGGTTGGCTCGCCCCATATAAAGGCGCGCCTGCTGCGGTGTTTCCTCAGTCGGATGTCTGATCTCCTGGTGGACGGTCGGGCAGTGGACTCCTCTTCTGCAGTCTGTGGTAAGTGTTTAAATAGTTAATAATATTAAGCACATTTGTTAATAGTATTAAGCAAACTATTGTAATAGTTATATGCATTTGATTAATAATAATTATTTATAGTTAATATTGTTATATATATATATATATAAATATTGATTTAGACATATATACGAATATATATATTTATGTTTGTCTTTAATTTAGTTTAAGTTGTAGAGAGAAACTTTGTTAAACTACGCATTCAAATAAGCATTACACAGTGCGTGAGAGGGAGCAGAGAGCAGAGAGCAGAGAGCAGAGAGCAGAGAGCAGAGAGCAGAGAGCAGAAAGCAGAGAGCAGAGAGCAGAGAGCAGAGAGCAGAGAGCAGAGAGCAGTGAGCAGTGAGCAGAGAACAGAGAGCATCGAACGCACTTACGTAAGATTGTAATACGTAAGATTGACATTACGTAGACTGTCAATACGTAAAACTGTGATTACGCAAGACTGACATTACGTAAAAGTGCTATTACGCAAGATTTTAATTACGTAAGCTCAGCATTATGTGAGAACGAAGTAGAGCCAGCAGCAGAGGCAGAACTCAGCCAGAGGCAGAACTCAGCCAGAGGCAGAACTCAGCCAGAGGCAGAACTCAGCCAGAGGCAGAACTCAGCCAGAGGCAGAACTCAGCCAGAGGCAGAACTCAGCCAGAGGCAGAACTCAGCCAGAGGCAGAACTCAGCCAGAGGCAGAACTCAGCCAGAGGCAGAACTCAGCCAGAGGCAGAACTCAGCCAGAGGCAAAACTCAGCCAGAGGCAAAACTCAGTATCAGTGTATGTGTATTTAATAGGGTTACTCATGAGCAGCTAATTTCGCTGTCAACTTTGATAACGAACAACAGATGGCGCTGAGCTGAAATTGTTGTCTGTCAAATACTTTATCTGTTCATATTAGCGGGGACATTAACATTTGTTCCCACTGGCCCAGTCACAGTCGCAACCAATTGATGACCATTGATTGGCCGCATTCATTACGGCTCTTGACATTTCGCCATCAATCAGAAATTTTGGCAGCTGAAATTGATGAAATAGTCATTAGGCAAGTGGGTATTTAGCTTATTTTGCTTTTGCATTTCACTGTAATTTATTATCATCTGTTTCACATTCAATATTTAAGCGTGCATACCGCCCATGGCCAAGATCTCAGCATCCATCCCGACCTCCAAAGTAATTTATGCATTTTTAATAAACCCGCGAGAGCCAAAATTATTGTGCTCATAAATTGTGCAATTACACCGCCAGATGGCGGTACCAAACAGCTGCATCGAATCGATATGTACTATAAATAATAAACTATCTATGTGTATGGGGCTGTATGCGATTAAGTTTGCTCCCATTACGTGTTTAAAAAGTATTTGAGAAGTAAATTAAAAGAGGTACCAACAAGACGGACCATTCTGCACATCTTAAATCAATTAGAAAAGCATTGTGAACGCATAACTTTCAATTTATTCATTTAAATTGTAATGAATTTAAGCTTAAGAAACATAGCAGACAGCTTCGTGCTGTTAGCATTTCAGAGTTCCATAGCAGCTAGCCTCAATTCGTATGCGAGTTTCTCAAAATAAGAGCTAGAGTTCGTGGTGAGTTCGCTGTTCGCTGCACACTGCTCTGACTGAGTGCAACTAACTGAGCAGAGCGGCAGCACGATTAACGGCTGCAATGCATGCAGAGACGCAGCACAAGAGCTCAAGAAGAACCAACGTATTAAGGCTGCACTCAAAAGCAGGAGAGTAAAATGGTGAATATTGTTGAGCAGAAGGCAGAAGAAGTTCAGTAGGGCGTTGGAGTTCTGGTGAAGCGGACGCAAAAGTTAAAGCTCGCGAAGATGCGTATGTGTGTATGTATCTATGTATGTACATATGTATATTAACACTTGCTTAAAACTACATTTAACAACAGAAGACTTGTTGATTTAACATTTAGCTAAATCTTATATGAGTATAACTTAAATAAATATTTATTATAATTTGCAAAAGGTTCGAGAGAGATAAAAATATAAAAGTATCGTTAGCTTAGCCTGGGCTTAATATAATATATAGATTTACACATATGTATCTGCTATATTGCTCTGTGCCGCTCTCGTCTTTTTCAACGGTCAATATATCGCTATCGATATACATAGATATTTGGCTGCGCAATCGGCGCCAAGATTCTAGCTTGTTTAATAATTACCTTAATCAGTGCTGCAAATTTAGCTATTTTTCCTCCAAAGTAAACAAGATAACGGCAACGTATGAGTTTTATCTGTAATTTTAAACAACTGCTGGCAATCTTTACTATTATTTAATAATACATGCATGAATGCATACATATACATATGTATGTATATATTTATATACATATACATACATATATATTTATATGACAATCTTTTTAGCATTTCTTCTGCGCTTTTTCCCTGCTAAAGCGCACCGCAATTTGCTCAGCATTGTAAGCTTTTGTAAAGCTCTTACACGAAAAATGATCGCAAAAATAAAACGAATAATAAACAACAACAACGCAACACCAAATCAAATAGTCTGTGTATGTGTGTGCAAGTGTGTGTGTGTGTGTGTGTGTGTGTGTGTGTGTGTGTGTGTGTGTGTGTGTGTGTGTGTGTGTGTGTGTGTGTGTGTGTGTGTGTGTGTGTGTGTGTGTGTGTGTGTGTGTGTAGCTGTAATGCTGGTCTTCGATCAACGCTGACGCTAATGCTGACGGTGACGGCGACGGCAACGCCGACTGCGCTGCCAACCGCCGGCTGATTGTTTTTAAGCAAATATTTTCACGAGCAAAAAACCATTTGGAATTGTGCGTTTCCAGTGTGAAGACCGATTTCTGTTTTTTTTCCGTTCAACTCGTGCCAAACTCAGCTGAAATACAATCTTCTCCTGCTTTCGTCTTTCATTCACAAAGTGTGAGTGAATGAGCGAGCCCCGGGCCTTAATCAGCGGATCAGAGTCAACAGAAACCGAAACCGAAACTATCAGCGGAGCAAATAGAGGTTTGTTCTAATTAAGTTCAATTGAATGACGCCGCCCAAAAACTTAAACCCAGACCAATGAGATCAGGAAAAAACTAACTCAATTAGCATGCGACATAAACCAGAAAAGTTAAAGCCAAGTCTCAACTGGTGTTTGGGCCACATTAGAATAATTTTCGCATTTGCATAGCTGATTCTATTCGAGGTCTATAATTGACGAAAATGAAACTGGTATTCCAAATAATATTAGCTGACAGCTGATAATCAAAGCTTTTTTTTTTTATAAGATTCTAAGGGGGGCGATGACGAGGGGGGCGTGTGTGGGCCTCATGCAGGCCACTGAGACTATGATGAATACGCAAATAGTTCAAGTGAAACATAATAGTTGATCAACATAAATATTAAATATATACATATATGATTCTACACGAATTTCGAATTGTATATAAGAGTATGTAAAGCTTATCAAATTAGACTCAGAATCTCAGCTGTGTCGCTTCGCCTTAGGCGCTCAGGCCTGTCGCTCGACCAGTTCCATGTTCGCTGTCGCAAGCAGCTCTAATATGGCCCTACCCATAGCGTAGTTTCTATATAGTAGTTGTTGGTAATCAAAGTTTGTCTTGCACTAGATTTTCGCAGTTGCCGATGTGTGCCTGGGCTCTACAAATTCCTAGCTAATCAATGGCAATCAATGACGCCCATGCGAACAGCTTGGGCACGTGGAAAATAGAAAAAGAAGAAAAGCGCAAAGAAATAGACTTGAGGAAAATGCATTGAATATGCTCGAGGTGCAAGCTAAAGTAGCATAGAATACAAAAAAAATCATAAATAAAATATAATAATAATAATAAATAAATTAAAATTCAAAAACATTAAATATTAATATATTAAATATTAAATAATAAATTTAAAAATATATTATATATAGCAAAATTAGTAAAAGTTTATGGAAAAACATTATTGAATATAAAAAAAAAATAATTGTTACAGTAATAATAGTTTTTAAGATTACAAATTATTGAACTTTTATTTCCTTTTTTAATTCTCTTATTTTTTTTATTAAATTAAATAATTTAATTTTGTGGCATAATTATATTGTATGATAAGATAATGTCAATTTAAAGAAATTTTTGTAAGCTAAATACAAAAAGTTAAAAAATGGTTTCAATTCATTTGGCTTAATATTTATTAAAAAAATATATTTATGCCACAAAATGCCAAATAATTTAATTTAATTAAGTATGTAATAATATAAAAATATATATATATTTTTTTTTAGTTTTGAGTTGAGATTATATTGTATTATAAAATGTGAGGCAAATTAAAACAAAACTAATTATTTGTTTTACTTTGTAATTTTTTTTTTATAAAATAATTAATATATTTTTAAATATTAAAATATTAAATATTTATTTTTTATATATTTATTGAATTAATTATATTCAAAGTTCTAAAGTGACGTGTTGCTTTTCCCATGAAAGATAATGTAATACGCAAAAAGCATATATGATTATACTTCCCATCCCATAAACATTCGGACACACAAACATATATATGCTTGTATCTGTAGGAAAAATATATGGGTATTTCGTAGATTGTAGCTATATATACACATAGATACAACAATTGGTTGGCAAGCGACCCGTTCGGCGACTCGAAGCTGTTAAGTAGCCTAATCTTTCGAGTGTGCGGCATCGAACCATGCGCGCTTGATAAGAAGGGCCCAAGCTATATATAATATATACAATAATTTTCTATATGCATATGTGTGTGTGTGTGTTTATGTATAAACTATAAGACCCCTGCGTCGCGATTAGATCAGTTTGAGTTTCAAGACCAAACAACGGTATACATATGTATATATACTATATGTCTACATAACTGTATATTATATACATATCTGTATCTGAATCTATATTCGCAGCCCTTACCCATTGCCATAATCAACAGTAGGCTAGTCCAGGAGGAAGCGATTCAGGCAATCTTCAATCAAGATGAGTCCGCCGGCAATGCTAAGCAAAGACGCGCCCGATATTGAGGTAGGTCCGCTATAATTTCACTGTTAGAGCGTTTGTCAGCATTTGGGTATTTCGTACAGGATCTGTTGGCGTTGAATCCACGCGTCAAGACGCAGTGCAGCGTGGTGCCCACAAAGCAGACCAAGGAGACCAAGAAGCACTGGAAGCGCAATGTCGATCACACGGCGGTGCCCTGCACCACGTTGGCCAACAACTTTGAGGATATCAAGCACACGACCCTGTCGGAGCGCGGGGCTCTGGAGGAGGCGGCGCGCTGCCTGAAGTGCGCGGATGCACCCTGCCAGAAATCCTGCCCCACGCAGCTGGACATCAAGAGCTTCATCACGTCCATTGCCAATAAGAATTTCTATGGCGCCGCCAAAGCCATTTTCTCGGACAATCCGTTGGGCCTGACCTGCGGCATGGTCTGTCCGACGAGCGACCTGTGCGTCGGCGGCTGCAACCTGCAGGCCTCGGAGGCGGGTCCCATCAACATCGGCGGTCTGCAGCAGTTCGCCACCGAGGTGTTCAAGCAGATGGGCGTGCATCAGCGACGCGCGCCCAACCTGAAGCCGCTGGCGCAGCCGAACAAGAAGATCGCCCTGATCGGCGGCGGACCTGCCTCACTCTCGTGTGCCACATTCCTGGCCCGATTGGGCTACAATGACGTCACCATCTACGAGCGTCGCAGCTATCTGGGCGGCTTGAGTGCCGCCGAGATACCACAATATCGTCTGCCCATCGACGTCGTCAACTTCGAGATTGACCTGGTCAAGGATGTGGGCGTTAAGTTCGAATTGCAGCGTTCCCTGAGCACCAAGGATCTGACCATTCAGGTAGGTTGGGCAAGAATTGGACAGGGATGCATACATACATGCATATTTGTACATATATATGTACATCAATTCATCAATACATAAATATATACATATACATATACGTACATACATATATTTGCACATACATACATATGTACATACACGCATGTATATGTATATACAGACATACATATGTATGTCTGTCTCTCTCTCTCTCCCTCTCTCTATGCATGTCTTCTGCATGAGCTCTTCAATCTCATCATCATATACATACATACATACACACATTTTCACCTACCTTGCGAGCTTTCGATATCTTATGCCACTTCGTAACATTGATAAATATTGGTAGTTTGCTAGTTTGTTTGCCTGCAGCATTACCTGAAGGTCATTAGGGCTAAAGTCAGCCAGTTGTTATATAGGTCATAAATACACCGATTACATAAAACTTAGTTCTTCGAATCTAATCGCAATTAAAGCTAATACTCGACGTGATGTAGAGGACTCAAGACACAACTAGCGCAGTCGCGGCGCAATGTGCCGTGCCTCTGTGTGTCAGCATACGTATGCATGTATGAAGCACTGCACAACATAAGCAATGCCAATCACATTCGCTGCATTTTGTCTGTGTATGTTTGCTTGCGCATATGCATGTGTATGAGTGGCTGCTTATGCATTGCGTACCCTGCACTGCTAGCTGCATACAAAAAGTAGTTCCAAACACATGAAAACATTCGTCGACCATTGAACCGGAGTCAGAGCTGATTCAGAAGGAATTTGTGGAACTGTTTATTGTTGTTGAACTAGTGATAGGAAGCTCAGAAATTATAATATGTATATTTAATATTAATGTAATTTTATAATCTAACTAAACGTTCTTTTATATATTCAACAGGGCTTGCTGTCTTCGGGACACGATGCCGTCTTCGTGGGAATCGGACTGCCAGAGCCAAAGATCGATCCAATTTTCGCTGGCTTGAATACTCAGTCTGGCTTCTTTACGTCCAAGAACTTCTTGCCCTTGGTATCGGACGGCTCGAAGCCAGGTCTGTGCGCCTGCAAGTCGGCCCAGACGCTGCCCAAGCTCTATGGCAATGTAATTGTCCTCGGTGCCGGCGACACGGCCTTCGATTGCGCCACCTCGGCGCTGCGTTGTGGCGCGCGTCGTGTGTTCGTTGTCTTCCGCAAGGGCTCGACCGGTATCCGGGCTGTGCCCGAGGAGGTGGAGCTGGCGCGTGAGGAACGCTGCGAGCTGATGCCGTTCTTGAGTCCCCGCAAGGTCATTGTCAAGGATGGCCAGATCGCTGCCATGGAATTCTGTCGCACCGAACAGAACGATCAGGACGAATGGGTGGAGGATGAGGAGCAGACCGTGCGCCTCAAGGCCAACTTTATTATCTCTGCCTTCGGCTCTGGTCTGCAAGATGCGGACGTTAAAGAGGCGCTCGCACCACTATCATTCCGTAGTGGACTGCCCGTAGTGGATCGCCAGACCATGCAGAGCAGCGTGCCACAGGTCTTTCTGGGCGGTGATCTGGCCGGCGTGGCCAACACCACCGTGGAGTCGGTCAACGATGGCAAAGTCGCCGCCTGGAGCATTCACTGCCAGCTGCAGGGCCTGCCCCTAGACACACCCGCCGCCCTGCCGCTCTTCTATACGGACATCGACAACGTCGACATTTCCGTCGAGATGTGCGGCCTGAAGTTCGAGAATCCATTCGGCCTGGCCTCGGCACCGCCCACCACCAGCGCAGCGATGATACGCCGCAGCTTCGAACAGGGCTGGGGATTTGTGGTCACGAAGACATTTGGCCTCGACAAGGACATGGTCACAAATGTGTCGCCGCGCATAGTACGCGGCACTACGTCCGGCTATAAGTACGGGCCGCAGCAGGGCTGCTTCCTCAACATTGAGCTAATTTCGGAGAAGCGAGCCGAGTACTGGCTGCGTTCGATTGGCGAGCTGAAACGTGACTTTCCTGAGAAGATCATCATTGCGAGCATCATGTGCGGCTACAATGAGCAGGACTGGACGGAGCTGGCCGTCAGGGCCGAACAATCTGGCGCCGATGCTCTCGAGCTGAATCTATCCTGCCCCCATGGCATGGGCGAGAGCGGCATGGGCTTGGCCTGCGGTCAGGATCCCAAGCTGGTGGAGGATATCTCGCGCTGGGTGCGCAAGGCTGTCAAAGTGCCCTTCTTCATCAAGCTGACGCCAAACATTACGGACATTGTGTCCATTGCTCAGGCAGCGCATCGCGGCGGCGCCAATGGTGGCTCGGCCATCAATACGGTTCAGGGCCTGATGAGCCTGAAGGCGGACGCGACAGCTTGGCCAGCGATTGGCAAGGAGCAGCGCACTACATACGGCGGAGTCTCCGGCAATGCCACGCGTCCCATGGCGCTACGTGCCGTTTCGGAGATAGCCAAAAAGTTACCAAAGGAATTCGCTATTCTGGGCATTGGTGGCATCGATTCCGGCGAGGTGGCGCTACAGTTTATCCAGGCTGGCGCTACGGTCTTGCAGATTTGCTCATCCGTACAGAATCAAGACTTTACGCTCATCGAAGACTACTGCACCAGCTTGAAGGCGTTGCTGTATCTGAAGGCCAACCCGCCGCCAAATAATGGTGCCTTCTGGGATGGCCAGTCGCCGCCAACACCCGTGCATCAGAAAGGCAAGCCGGTGGTCCACCTGACCGGCAGTGGCAATGAGACGTTGGGCTTCTTCGGTCCCTACCAGCAGCAGCGCGACATCAAATTGGCCGATCTGCGCAAGGAGAAGGGCGCCCTCTGGGATGCCGAACAGGCCACCGTCGATACCTCCAACAAGGGTGCTGTCATCAAGCTGGCGCCCAAGATATCGGATGTCATTGGCGCGGCCCTGCCACGCATCGGTGCCTACAAGAGCCTCGACAACAAGCAGCAGAAGGTGGCCCTTATCAATGACGTAAGTGCTCAGATATAGCTATATACTATGTAACTACTAATATAAATAATTTTAATTGTTTTAGGACATGTGCATCAACTGCGGCAAGTGCTATATGACGTGTGCCGACTCCGGCTATCAGGCAATCGAGTTCGATAAGGACACGCACTTGCCGCACGTCAACGACGACTGCACCGGCTGCACGCTCTGTGTCTCCGTCTGTCCCATCATCGATTGCATTCGGTAAGTGGAAACACTTGTGATAAGACTTAAGGAGCTTCCTGAACTACCTGTCTGCAGTCGATTATCACTAATTACTATGTCTTATATATATGTATACTAGACTGACAAATTTCCTGTTTCTCTCATTTGCTAGCATGGAGCCCAAGCAAATCCCACACGTAATCAAGCGAGGAGTCGAAGACAAGGACAAGACGTTCTACACGCATGCGCTAAGCCAATGTCAATAATTATATAATATTCAGATCATTATTTTTTTTTAACTCGAGCAATTGAAACCACCAATAAAGTAAAGATAACTAGCAAAAAAGAAAAGCTCATTTGATTTAATAAAGATAAAATCTGCATTAAATAAATGCTATAAAAAATAAAGTATTTAAAAATATTCAATTTATGCGAAGCTTCCCACTAAATTACCAGTAAAATACTTATCATCTCTCTCGTTCTTTTCCTTTATCTCTATTTCTCGCTCTCTCTCTCTCTCTCTCTCTCTCTCTCATTTTCACTCCATTCGTATTTATTACCTCACGAGCTTCTCTTAATAACAGTTTTCGCTTGCAAATGTTAAATTTAAAAGAAAATAACGCCATCTATGAGGCTGCGGTGTAATTGTAAACGGCTAAAATAATTAAGCAAATGTTAAATTTGAAAAATCGCGCCACCTATGAGATCGCGCTGAAAAGCCAAAATTAAATAGTTAGGTAAAATAACATAACTAGTTTATTTTGAGCTGTTTGTGAACATTTATTTACTTTTAACTTGATTAACAGCACTACTAAAGTCAATAAATTAACTTAAGCTTAATTGTTAGCCAAGGTTACATCAATTTACCCTCGTATCATGATTCAGAAAGACAAGGTTACGTACAATGTGACAATGTGACGTCACAATCTGAAATAATGTGCCGCGTTACCTATCAAGGTTGCGAAGCCTAAACAGCAGCAGTTCGTGGTGAATGACAGATTCACAGCTGTTTGTTATTAGTTTGGCCCATATGCAGCAGCTAACAAATTGTTGTTAATGGCCACCGAAACACAGTGTTCCAGTCCATCAAATGCCGCCACAGACGATTATAAGGGACTACTGTCGGCGACCGTAATTGCTGGCCTAAAGAACCTGGGCACCACATTAACGGCGGTAATCAGTAAAACACTAATTGCCAATTCATTGAAATTGACGCTCCATCCAGATGCAAGTAAGCGTAGCTTAAACTCGAATTTTTCAAGCATATTGTGCTTAAACCATTTGTATGCTTACAGTTATAGCACCAGTACCCGAAATTTATGCAACGAACGCAGCCAGCGCCAAACAGAGTGAATATGCCGTGGTCACGCTCTACGCCGTGGCCACCAAACACGGCTGGAGCAGCGTTACGCTGCGGCAGCAGCTGGAGTCACTGGATCTGAATGCCAGTGCCGTTGACGAGCTAACCCGTGTTTACGAGGACAATCGCAAGGATCTCGTGCTGCGACAACTGCAGCTAGGCCACAATTTTCCGCACGTCACCGACGTGCAGTGGCGCATCGTCTGTGACGTGAAATCTTCAACGACAGACTGCAGCAGCGGCGTGCCGCACTTCAACATCAATCTGGGACACTATCGTCAGAGCAGCGGCGAGCGCATCACCGACGTGGAGTTCGTGTGCAACGCCGAGGAGCTGCAGTCGCTGGTCAATCGCCTGAAGGACATCGAAAGGCACTGCAATCGTGTGGCCGTAACATAGAGAAATAATTCAATCATTCCTATTTCCACATATATATATATACATATATAGAGATATATATATATATCTATATTGTATATATTTATACATATATATTTCATATATAGATATACACATATATATGTATGCATATTCACGTGTAATACAAACTTATGAGGGTGTAAATAGTTGTACACAATATTTGTGACAAGTCGGAACAAAAAGTGGACAATTAACACATGTGTCACCACTGAACGGCATCCTGCTGTGTTGCTATTTGTCGCGTTGGCCAGCCCTGGGCGGCTGTGCGGCTATGTGGGCCATCGGTTCTTTTTTTCATTTTTCATCTTTTTTTTGTTTTGGCTAAACTGAAATTGCACTACAAAATTGTTTTATAGCTAGCCTAGAGCTGCCACTGTCATTGGGGCACATCTTCGAATCGAATTTTATACTCGGCGGGCGCCAGAAGCTCCACCAGCAGACTATAGTTGTTGGGCGCCGTGCAGAATATTGTGCCGGAGAAACAGACGCTGTCGTTCTCCTCGGCGGCGATGAGGACGCATTCGTTGTGGTTGGATAGCCGCATGTTTAGGCCGCGGAAACGAGAGTCCTGTTTGTACAATATCGAGGCGTCTCTAGGTAAAAAGTATGGCCGGCCACTGAATGGATTCAAAAAGTCTGCCCAATAGCCCAATGATAGTAAACGGTCGCTAATCTCTCTCGCAGCAAGCACAAACTGTAAATGCAACAAAAAAAAGCCTCAGACCATGCATGATTATCGCTGTGAATGACAGAATGGTGCTAACCTTGGCTGCGCCTTGCTCTATGTCGCCTTCATAGCTCAGCGTTAGCAGCGTTATGGCATAGTCTTTTTGGCCAATGGCACGCACTGGGAACAGTTCAAAAATCGAATCGCGTATCAGGATGGGACACTGGCAGCATGAGAACTCCAGACGTGACTTGTCCAAATTGACGTCCTTGAAGAAATTGACTAGATTGGCCAGCGGCTCCAAGAGGCCCACTGTCGATGTGTCGCCCTGCCAAGCAGGGCCTGTGGCATTTGGCAAATAGAAGCGATTGTGACGTTGCGAAGTCAGTTCCCAGTTAGGCTCCCCCTCAAGACTGTTGAGATCGTCTGTCGAATGGGTGAAGTGAATTTCGTATAGGCCCAGATAATATTGATATGGTGGGCGGATGAATACTCACCGTCGTCTACGCCTCGTGATTTGGACACAGTTTTGAAGGGTTCGCCTGCATCTGGCGGTGGACCATTCCGTTTCGAATAGGATGCAATGCGCCCGCCGCACGCCGACTGCATTGGCTGTGGACTAAGCAGATTACGCAGCATACTATTCGCTTGCATCGGCTTCACGTAGGACTGGGCCAAAATGCACCGTCCAAAGAGTTGGCTCAGCGTACGCGACATTATATCATAGGTACTGCAGGCAGACGCGCAATTAATATTTGCACTAAAGCAACTTGGCTCGGACCGACCAACGGTCACACTGGCAACTGTTGAATGACGGACAAAATTACCGAAAATCGGTTAGCTATTATAATTTCACGAATAATTTTGTATTTTGTTTGAGAGTCCTCATTTGTCGAAAGTGAAGCTATCGCCAGATTTTTCAATATATTTATATATTTTTTTGTGTGTTGTTTTTGCTTTTATTTTGGTTTGATTTGTCTTTTTTTGTACGTGTTGCGTTGACTGTCGATTGTTCAATCGAAACGGAATTTTTACGCCCAAGTTGTCATCTCACAGAAAAAAAAAAAAAAATATTACCAGTCAAAATATTGTTTTGTGTCCTATATTTTTTAGTATTACTAGCGGAATAGTCCCTTTCTTACAAATTAAAATACTTGAATTTACAAGCTCAAAGATAAGACAAAATTTCAAATTTCAAAATTTTTTGCGAATGGGCATTGGATTTGAAATACACAAACTAAAGTTATAAAATATTAGAACCTTTTCAAAACGAATGAGAAAACTGTTTTGGAACCGTGTGTACTGAGTTACGTATATACAAAAGCCTATATGATAAATACAGGGTCGGGTTCCAAAGTCAATTTAGCATTTAATAAATAATAATTGGGATTAGTTAATCAAATATACAGATAAGATTTAGACTCGATAGAAGCATTCAGTCGCCCGATCTGCGCAGTTGTCGTAGGGCTTGAACGTGGCATCGCCGAGTTCCGCTTCCGGCACGCAGGCGCAGTGGAAGTTCTTGTTGTCACGGTTGTAGAGCTTTCGTGGATAGCCGGCCCAGTCCCGCTCCTTACCATCGCCGCTTGTTGTGGTGCACCAGACGCGAGTGCCCTTCGCCTCGGACCACTCGATGTTGCAGCCCGGATATCGGTTGCGCAGCTCGTCCACTTGTGCCTTGGCTATCTTCGCCTCGTCTAGTAGTACTAAGAATTTTTTATGGTAGACGGTCGCCTCGCCCTTTTCGTCGTAGAAGCGACCAATTAGTTTGCCTTTGTAGATGTATTCCTTCTCGTAGAATTGCTGCCACTTGGCCAGCTCAATCAGGTCGCTGGTCTTCAGGCTAAGCACATCATCAGCCGTTGCTGGGTCGTAGTGCTCGAACTCGCCGCTTACAAACGAAACAGAAGCGTCGCGGCCCACAAAGAAGTTGTAACTGCAGCCGGGTCCGTAGTGCTTTATGCCGCGGCTGACGTCGAAGACGGCGCCAAGGAGCGCCAAATAGATGGCTGCTCCATTTTCGCCGTTATATGTGGAAAGCTGCTCCGCCGTAAAGATGCTGCCGCGTGTATCCTTGAACTTTACGACGACACTTTCCGTGGGCACGTTGTTCAAATAACGTCCAGCTGCTATTTGTACGAGCTGCACGATGTCTTTCTGATAAATTCTCGCCAGAACGGCTATAATGATTAATAAGAAGGCAAATCGGTATTTTGAGAGTCGCTCCACAAATCCAAACATTCTGCAGCTATATTATATATATGTGTGTGTTGTGTGTACGTATAAAAATAATTAACTAAGCTGAGTATGCTGCTTATTTCAAAGTAGGCGCGGAAACGTCTATATATGTATAACTTAACTGACAGCTCAGTTTAGGCTACATCATTTAAAAGCCGTCTGTTTTGTTTACTGTCAAATTATGTCAAATGTATACGTAGATGATTATTGTTATTCATAATATTGAGTCGTAATAAAGAGTAATGAGCTGCATACCGAGCCTAGGCGAAGTTACTGTTTTTATGTTAGGGCTGTCAGCACAGCTGACTTTTGCCATTCAAAGGTAACGCTCGCAATGTAAGAATGGCAAAATAACAGAAACCCGTTACTAAAGAGCTGCCATTTTAAGCAGTTCAATTATTCGCTTGCAAATTAACTAAACTCCAAACATGTTAGCTGACCATACTGCAAAGTCCGCAATCACCATTGATGCGGCCAAAGTGAAAAAAATATGGATTCACTGCAATTGTTGCTTTGAGCATTATGTAAATGAGAAAGCAGTTATATTTCTACTGGCATGCCAGCACGTAATATGTGAGAAATGCGTTACGGCCAGCTTGGGTCGTGTTCCCGGCGATGCACCTACATATGTGTGCCCGATTTGTCGCAAGACAGTGCGTGGCCGTCAGGTGAACAATACATTGCCATCAAATCTCAAGGGTATGTTTCACCCGGCGCCGTGGCATGATGGCTTGCCGCACGACCTCATCGACGCGTTTCAGCGAGCTAACTGTAAAAATTTGGAGAAATTCATATTGAAAAAAGTGAGATAAAAACGGTAAAATTAGCGATCATAATAACATATTTTATTGCAGGAAAAGGAAGAGCAGAAGTTAAATAAGGACTTATTGTTAGCCCGCGGTGTATGCCAAAAACAATACTTGGAACAGCATCGACTGCGCAGGATGCTTCGAGAGCTGAAGTTTCGCGTGCGTGAAATAAGTGAGCAAGTTAAAATTAAAAAACAAAAACAAGCGCAAGCTCGGTGAGTAATCTAATTCAAGGAAGTTCGAAATTGTCAATTCTGATTTTCGTGTGGTGCTTTCAGGCGGGCAAAGCGTTCACAAAAAGCCGACAAGCGAGTCCGTAAGCATTCATTGCCAGAAGTGAAGAGTGTGCCTATAACGAGCTTTACACATCATAATAATTATTCATTTGACTTGTAAATTCAATAATTACTATCATTTACCGTTGAAATACATTTGAATAAGTTAACCAGCACTGTTTGTCACGTTCTTCTTCTTATTGGTCGGCGCTTGTCAGAAGTGCTGCCAACCTCTAGGTATGAAAAACGCCAAACAACAATATGAAAATTTCAGAACGGAAACTTACGATTTTAAAGAAGGTTTTTTTGAAGAATTTTTATATGTCCGGACGTAAAGCACAGCGAAATCAGTGTAAGTTTAAATAAATTTAATATTGGTGACCTTAATATCAATATTTTTAAATTTTGTTTAGGTTGTCATACTCTAATGCGCATTCAAAACAATTATTTAATCAACTTGAATTACTTCTTTGTCTTCTTCTTGTCTTTATATTTTTGTTTCCACTCTCTTTATATTAATTTCCCCTACCATTTTCAAAACATGACAGTTCCTCCCCCATTCTGTGTTAGCTAGACGCCAAATCTGACGGGGAAAATAGCTAAACTGGCAACTCTGCTTGTTGGCAGCAACAACAACAACAAACTGCAGCCGCCATCTTGAATGTAGGGTATCACCGTCTCGCTGTGTGACTGTGCATCTGCCAATACAATTTGACTGTATCTTTTCATTAAATTCGAGCGAATAGCACACGCGAATGGCAAATAGAAAAGAAGTTGCGCATTAAAATCGGCGCTTTAGACTGCAATTTGAGGAGCAGTGTCAACAGCAGAAAAAAATTTTATTTTATAACGAAACGAAACTTTTACAGCGCCAAGCGGAAAACAAACCCCAAAATTATGAACGGCAGCAAACCAGGCGTGGTTCTCAATTGCCGCACATGCACCCGTGCATGTAAACAATACAAATCGCTGCAAGAGGAAATTGAAATCGGACCCGAGGGCACGACAACTCTTGCTAATATGCTTAATTTTTGCTCAAGTCTGTCGTTCGACGAGCAGGATGGAGCCGCAATGCCACAACACATCTGCATGCACTGTCTGCAGCTGCTGGAGCAGGCGTTCAACTTCAAGCGCATGGTAATTGACTCCGATGAGCTGCTGCGCTTGGCCCTTGAGGAGGATAATAACAGTGCAAATGTCAGTAACAGCAACCAGGAGTATGTTATGATCGAGCTGCTTGGCGATGAGGCAGATCGGGATGCCTCCTCTAAGCAGGATTCCAGTTTGCATGATGTTGCTTCATTGGTCGAGGCCTACAGCGAGCAGGAGCAGGAAACTGAGCCCGAGCCAGATCACGAGGAATATGTCGTTGAAGATGTTTGCGTTGATGCCGAAGAAGAGGTGGGCGCAGAAACAGAGACGGAGGATGCCACCGAACCGCTGCACGAATTCGAATCGGCCGACATTGAGTATGTGACAATCAAGAGTGAGTATGATTCGCAGGTGGAGGACGAAGATGACATCGAAATCATGGACTCGCCGCCTGTGGAAACCGCCAGCGAGCAATTGCAGATCCAGATGCTGGATATCCAAATGGTCATGATGCCTGGCGAAGAGCCTATGGACGAGGTAATTGGCGAAGTCGAAGCTGAGGATATACTGGATATCGAACGTGAGGAGCATTTGGTAAGAAAGCATCCCAGTATATAGATGAAAGTCAAGATTAATATTCATAAACTTTTAGTTGACTGGCGATAGCGAGGGTGAGGAATTCCTAGAAGACTCCGGGGATGGTTCTACCTCGATTGCGATAGTTACTGGACCCGGAAACGAAGTGCTACCGCACGTTTGCAATGTGTGCAATAAAGCATTCCGCCAACAGTGCCGTCTGAATCAACATATGCGCTCCCATGTGGACGAGAAGCTCTACGCATGCGAGATGTGCGGCAAGAAGCTAAAGCACTTGCGCAACTACAAGGAGCACATGCTGACCCACACCAATACCAAGCCGCATCAGTGTTCGGTCTGTACGCGTTTCTATCGCACCACATCCAGCCTGGCGGCCCACATGCGCACGCACGCCGAGGACAAGCCGTATAAGTGTGAACAGTGCGGGCGCAGCTATGCGGCGTTCGATCATCTGCGTCGCCACAAGCTGACGCACACCGGCGAGCGTCCCTATGCCTGTGATCAGTGCGACAAGGCGTACTACGATTCGTCGTCGCTGCGCCAGCACAAGATCAGCCATACGGGCGAGAAGGCATTCACCTGTGAAATCTGCGGCGTTGGATTGTCACAGAAGTCCGGTTATAAGAAGCACATGCTGGTGCACTCCGGCGAAAAGCCGCACAAATGTCCAATTTGCGGACGTGCCTTCACCTTCACCAGCAACCTGAACGCCCACGTACGCCTGCACTCCGGCGAGAAGCCGTTCAAGTGCGACAAATGCATGAAGGCATTCCCAACCAAAAAGCGCCTTAACAGCCATATGCGTGTCCACAACAAGGAGGCGCCAGTTACCACTTCTAGCAATACCGTCGCCCCAAACACCGCACCTGATGGTCTGAACGTCGTGGCGGCTGGCCGTCGCGCAGCCGGCAATATGCCCGATGTTGTTGATCACCAGGTGTCCACCTCCAAAGTGGTTGTCGTGCTCTAAATGCCGTAATAGCAAGGACTAGTTTTAAACGCAATTATGCTGATTATGCTGTAGAATTTTACACCTACTTATATATTTATGTAGCTATAGACAGATTGTATATACACGGACACGTACACGGTCATGTTCATCTAGCGCTATTTGCCAACGAAAAGCTTGTGATTGCCGAAACCGCAAATGTGCTTTACTAAGAATCGCAGACTTAATGACAAATATCGTGCGGATACACGAGTACAGATAAAGAACGTTTCGATTTTAACAATAAAAATAATCTATATATTTATTATAAAATATTCCGTTTAGGATTTTTCTTTTTTTTTTTTAAATTTGTAGTGTAGACTTTGAATTGTTGAAGGATTAATATATGTGATTTGCTCGCCGATTTTGACTGATCACATATATATAAACATATTTATATATTCAAAAGGCTGTAATTAGTTGTACTCTGACAACGTGTATGTATCAAGTTTAATACAAAAACAAATAAAGATTTTTTTGAAATCAAAATGATTTGGAATATGTATATATATATAAAACTGTGATATATATATACATATGTATATTTTATTATTATATTACATATAAACATTCTTATCAATCTGATCTATTGAGAATTAGTTACGTTCCCATAAATATTTGGTATATATGGGCTTGGACAAATATGCTTATATATATATATATATATATATATATATATATATATATATATATATTTATATTCTATTCCAGAAGAGAGATCTTGGGTTCTGAACGCTTCTCACTCACACAGTTCCGCTAGGCGCATGATCGTACACCGAACCTGAAACAAAGCTAGACTTTAGTGGGCGAAGGAGCTGTTTCGCTCAATTTGCGACGCGCGAACATAGCCAATTAAACAATTTGTAAGCGCCTCAAACAATGGGGCTTACGAGCGACCAAGCATTCTGAAGAGAATTTGAGCCAGTGGCTGGTCATCAGGCAGCATGGCCCATCGAAAGTGCCCTTAGCTTCGCGACATGTAATGGCAAATGCATGCGGAAGGCAGCTTTGAAGCCGTGGGCAGTTGAACATATCAGTCGCAGAGCATGGATGCAGCCCAGAGGGACAACAACGTTCGGTACATCCGCAGCCGACAAAGGCAATGGAATACGCTCTCTGGGTTAAACACTGCATGGGCCATCTATAATGCAAGTGCGGCATGGATCACTGAAGAATGCTATTGGCCGTGAGCGAGCCCAACCGAAACACTGGAGAGTCCTGTCCAGGCAGCCACAGTAAGTTCTGAAATGATCAAAGTGTGTCTTAAATAATGCCATTTTCATATGATTCATACTAAAAATGCCAAAATTTTATTTGCTGTGCTTTTATCAGGTTTTCTGTTCTCAGTTTGGTGGGAGTTGGTGGGCGCATAAGCCGTTTGCTTTTGGTTTACGTTTGGGCCTCGGCCGGCGGGGATTTGTCGCCCGCTGGACTCGGGCAGGTGAGAGATTTGCGTGCGTGGGAGCGCTTGTGCGCGATCAGGTTGCTAGAGTAGCGGAAATTGCGTCCACAGGTATCGCAGTTGTGCGGCTTCTCGCCCGTATGGGTGAGCATGTGCTTCTTGTAGCCGGACTTCTGGGTCAGGCCCTTGCCGCAGATGTCGCAGGTGAAGGGCTTGACCCCGCTGTGGCTGTACAGGTGCGAGCGCAGCGACGAGGCCTGCCTATAGGTTTTCCCGCAAAACGTACACTTGTTTGGATTGTTGGGATTGTGTAGTGTGATATGGCCATCGTAGGCGTTGCGTGTCTTAAACGATTCTGCGCAAATGCTGCAGACAAAGGGCCGATCCTCGCCGTGCAGCTGCATGTGATATTTGAAGGAATTGCTGGTGCTGAGCTGTTTGCCGCAGGTCTGCAATGGATCGATGGGGTAGCGTTGTGATATATATAGTATATATAGATAGTGTAAATGCTCACCGGACACTGGAGGGCGGGATTGAGGGACTTACGGCGCGGCTGCTGCTGCTGGGAACGCAGCTTCATGCCCATGCCGGCCGGTACATTATTAGATGCCTGATCATTTTCATAGTCCTCGGTCAGCTCGTAGTCCACCTCAAAGACCTCCACGTTCGGCGCATCGCTGGAGAAGTGCAGCGTGCTCTCCAGTATATCCTCGGGCACTGGCTGCTGCTGCTGTTCGTCGTCTCCTTGAGTGGAGGCGACGCTCTCTGCTGACGTTTCCGTCTCCTCCAGCACATAGACATATTCACCAGTAGCCACTGATGATATGCCAGTGTCAGTGTCTGCCTCTGCCTCTGTCTCAGTGTCAGCCTCAACATTGACATCATCGTGCACCGAAGATGGGGAACGGGATATAGTGGCTCGCGACAATCGGGCATGGCGTTTCCTTAGCACATTATCCGTGCGCAGCGCGGTGTGCTTGAAGTTGTATGCCTGGATGAGCAGCTCAACGCAAGCCTTACAAATGTGCGCGGACAGGAAGTGCTCCTCCTCGAGTACCGGTAAATTGACGCAATAGCTGAGCACCGCGCCGAGCGTTGTCAGTCCGCCGGCGACGATGTGTGGCTTGTAGAGCGAAATGGTTTCCAAAGATGGCACATTGCAGACACGGCACGACTGTAGTTCAACTGATGACTTGTCCTTAGAAACGGACATGTTTTTTTTTTTTAAATTCTCTATTTGATTTTGTTACTATTCTGACTGACTGGACTAACAGAGACTGAGGCTGTTTTGCTTTTGCTGAGGCTGTTGTTGTTTATACACAATTCGAGTCAGTTCTAATTGACAGAGTTGCCAGATCGTTTCGTTACAAAAAAGTCAGCTGATGCGGCCAGTGTGACCGTAAAAAAGAGAATTATATGCAAGAATTTTCGCTGCCATGCCGGTTAAGTCCTAGGGTGTTCGACCTGGGCTACTGAAGCAATTGAAAGAAAACTGCATTTTTTCATAGAGAACGCATAGGAATTTGTGCGCAGCACTTCATTAACATAAAAATGAGCATGGCGCCAGTTCCAGTCATACAATTAATTCGATTAAATACGCCACGTGCTTCCTTCAACACATTTGCTAACCGATTGCGGCGCACATTTGCATTGGGTAATCAGTCGCTGTCGCTGCCATCTGTGCCGTCTCTTCATGCCCGTTCGTTATCAACGGCCGCTTCGATACACACTCATAATGTGCAAGTAGCAAGTGCAGGCCGGAGGTGCTATAGCAATGCCAGTAAGTAGTTTGCCTTCAGCTCTGACCCCATTGATTACTCAACATGCTCGAGCGTCCGCAGAAGAACCGCCGACTGGAGCCGCGTCGGAGACAGCGACGCCATTGCTCTCCAAACTCTTTCCACAAACTTCTCCCGACGCCGACAGCAATGCCGAGCAGGAGCGCAAGAAGCGCGAGGAGGACGAGGCCAAGGAGAATGAGCGTGCCTGGAAGCGCATGAAACTGGGGTGAGAATCACGGTCCCAACTCGAATCTGCTCCAATCTGAAACAACTTCTATTATATTTGCATTCAGTTTTGCCATTTTCGGTGGCGGCGGCATAGCCACTGTTCTGTGGGGCATCTATAAGTTTGGACAGCCAGAATTGGATGCTGAAGGTCAGACCATTGAGGATGAGTTCACAAATAAGCCGCTGGTCCAACAGTATTTGCAGCGCATGTGGAAATCTTTGCATTATTATCAGAAAATGATTCAGGAACCGTCGCGGGCTAAACTATTGCCCGATCCGCTCAAACATCCATACGTGCAGCCGCGCTATACGCTTGTGCTGGAGATGAAGGATGTGCTCGTGCACCCCGACTGGACATATCAGACTGGTTGGCGCTTCAAGAAACGCCCCGGCGTCGATCATTTCCTGCAGGAATGCGCCAAAGACTTTGAGATTGTCGTTTTCACTGCCGAACAGGGGATGACAGTGTTTCCCATATTGGATGCCCTCGATCCCAACGGCTATATCATGTACCGCCTTGTGCGCGATGCCACTCACTTCGTGGATGGGCATCATGTCAAAAACTTGGACAATTTAAATCGTGACCTGAGACGCGTAAGTCTTGCCAGAGCTTAAGATCCACTCAAATCCACCCAAATCCTCTCACCTTTGCTTCCACTTTCAGGTTATTGTCGTTGACTGGGATGATAATGCCACTAAAATGCATCCCGACAACACTTTTGGCATTGCGCGCTGGCACGGCAACGACGACGATGTCCAACTACATGATTTGATAGCCTTCTTGAAGAGTAAATAGCAAAATCCCAAGTCTGTTTAGCATTGTATATCAACTTTCTCTCTTGCAGTCATCGCACAAAATGATGTGGACGATGTACGAGAGGTTTTGCACTACTATCGCCAGTTCGAGGACCCGATTGGCCAGTTCAGGGATAATCAGCGCAAGCTGGCGGAGCAGATGCAGGAGGCCGAACGCATCGAACAGTCGAAAACCAAGCCGATGGTCAAGCAATGGTCGCGCAGCATTCTCGGCCGCTAACTGAGTGCTGTCGTTCCATAGATCCATTGATACTGCTATTTCCGTCGCGTCGCTGTTCGCAACACGCTATCCCACACAAAAGCCATAGTTTTTATTTATATAGCAGCTTTATCCAGTTACAAACTACATAGACATACACCCAAAATCCCACTCCTTATGTTTTACTGACGGACATGGCCATAAGAAGTGGAGGCGTCAAAGAAGAAACCCCAATCCCAATCCCAGTGCTGCTCGAACAATCGAAAATGTGAAAGTTCTTGCCGTCGGCAAAATGCGCTGTATTCTTTTATACAAACTAAATTAAAAGCAGTTGTTTTATTCATATTTTCTAGTTTTATTTTTATTATTCCATTTTTTCTTTTTTTTTTTGGAAATGTAATTATCTTAAAATGCTTATATATTAATAAAATTAATTAAAATATATTCGACTGTAAGATATATATAAAAGAAATTCTACAAGAAACTTATTTTGATACAATTAACAAGTAAAATATTTGAAATTTTCCGCTCAATTCTAAGCGATCTTGTTGACTACACACACATACACATTTGAATATGTGTGCGTTTGGGTTGCGATGATCAAAATTGCGCTTGTTTGACTATGTGATTAATATTGACAAATGCCGATGTATCGACTGAAGTTAGTTTTTTGAAATTTCATTTTGTCAACTCACATTACTAATTTTCGTAATCAATAAATATAGAAATTTATGCTAATATTCTTTAATATTCTATTATCAACTAATTCACATGCCTCAATTGCAGAAAAACGGTATTTACGCTGAAATAGCAGTCAGCTTCTGCACGTGTGCAACGGCAAAGTAAGCAATACTTCAAAATATCGATACATTCTTTTCAAGTACGTACACCGCCCTAATTCGACTGCGGCATTTGACACTGCACTCTACTTCGCCTGTAAATGTTTTCAGTATGTATACTTAATTAGTGCAAAATGATACAAAATAATCTAAATTACTTTCTGATAATATAAGTCATAATAATGAAAATAAATTACGAATTATTTTCTGTTATCAACTATCGCATACTAAGTTAACAGTGCTGTAAATTGATAATATATCGATTAGAATATCAGACAGACAAAACAGTGTTGTAAATTGATAATTCATCGATAAGAATAACAGACTGACTAAATTTGTCGAACATGCATTACCGTGTTCAGCCACTAACATTTCTTTAACAGAAACAAATTTTTTCGACAGACGACGGGCGAGGAAATTATGCGCAGCGCGTTGTTGTGGTTATTTTTTTTATTTATTTTTTCGTAAATATATACATACACCAAAAAGTGCATAATTGGAATGAAAGGCAAACATAAAGTGTTCCATTCACAAGTGTATATGCATTTGGCATTAACTTTCGACTGAAAGTTGAGCGCACGATATTGCAGGCAACGCCATCATCGTTGTCGTCGTCGCCGTTTGTGTGCGGAGCGGTGTGGTGTGCTTAGGAACGGCGAGAAGAGAAGCGGACAAACGACGAGGAATATCGCAAAAAAAAAAAACGTTGCAGCTAAAGCAACAACGTGCGTGCGCGTGTGTGTGTTTGTCGAAAGAAAAGCATTAAAAAGCCAGAAGAGGAGGAAGCGGCCGCAAGAGAAAAAAAACGAAACGAAAGAGCAGCGCGCAAGGTGGGAACCAAGAACAACGAACTAGACGGCAAAACGGGTGACAGGCGCGACAAGAAAGACAAGAAAAACAGGAGTACTAACGGGCATACAAATATACTAAAAGGGCGAAGACAACAACAACAAGAGCAGCAGCAATAACAGCTGCGATAAAATGTTAACCAGCGCCAAGAACAAACAATTCAAATAGTGTTCATTTGGATAAAGCAACAAAAAAAAAATCGCATTTGCCGCTTGCCCCAACCACGACACGCTGTGTGTACATGTGTGCGTGTGGGTGTAGGTGTAGGTGTAGTTGTCCGTGTGTGTGTAAGTGCGTGTGTGCTTGTGACGACCGCCAGCAACAACTACAACAAACGCTAGCTAAATTATAACAGTGAGAATCTGAACCAACAACAACAACAATCGGCACTCGCTCGATCCCTCGTCTCACCTCGCCGTCTCTTATGCTGTTTTCTATCTGTCACACTTGCAGTTCCATACGATCCGGCATCGCTACGTCATCGTCATCAAGCTATCGAGTTATCGATAGCAGCAATCAGCCTCATCATCAACATCTGCACAGGTTCCACAACGGCCATATCAACTGACGTTGCAACAACACCAAAAACAACAATAACAACAACAACAACAAAAACAACAGCAACACAATGCCCAAATGCGATGTGAAAACCCGTTACATTCCGGCGACTTTCGCATGGATTGTGCTGCTACTTACAACATTTCTCTTCTTCTTCTATCCGTAAGTATCCAAAACAATATATAAACAGTTCAGTTGCACTTAATTCCATAGCCATCAGAAGACACATATATGTATGCATAAAAGTGCAATATGAGTTATGTAGTATAATAGAATTTCATAGATTCCCGTCAAATAGTTTAATCCGGGACTCGTTTTTACGTAGTGCACTTGGCAAAGTACTTCGTATACCGTGTACGGAGGTGCAGGCAAAAAGGTTTATTAGTTTACGAGTTTCGTCTTGTCGCTGGCAGGAATACTCTAGAGTTCATACTCTCTCTCTATATATCTAGTCTACAAATATATATGTTCAATTTTTCACTCAGATTGTTGCACAGGGTATCTCTAGAGGCAAACCCCTCGTCCTCTATGCTCTGTCTGGGCGGCGGTCGCCATTTATTATCCGTTATTTACTTTGCGCTCATTTTCGTGGATTATAGCGAAGCTGCATCAGGACTTTTTCCCAAAGCACACTGCACACTGCTCCTTTTTGCTCAATCCAGTTTTCCTTTTCTCCTTCTTTTTCGTAATTGTTGGGCAAATAGTTTTTGCCGTGGGTGGAGCATGAAAAACGACGGCAACTTGCGTAATGGCATAATTTATATAGTTGGCAAGTTTTATACAAATTCGTATGCTTAGCGTATGTATGCGTCACTGGATCCTGGCCACATTTTCTGTATATTTTCACTTTGAGTTTCCACTTAATCGGTTATGTTGTTTCCCTGAAAGAGGCGTGGCAGTTGATCTAGCCAAATTCAAATTTGAAATATATATAGTATATATAGCAGAAATATGTCCTCTTTTCGCTCGATAACTCAAATTATATGTTATCGATAAATGTCGATATGTTAACTTGAAGACCGCAGGAGTTATAGATGGCAAAATTAGTGATCGATTTTAGTGCTGAGTATGCAGACTATGAAGAATTTCAATTTCAGATATCCATAAATATATATTTAAAGTAGTCAAAACTTGGCCTAGTCCAGCTCTGAAACTGTTATCGAGATCAAGATTAAAAGTTAGTCATTAACTAAGCGAGCTTTCTTACAGCTCTTAATAGGCTGTGTCGTCATATCCTCATATATCTATATACATATATATATCTTATATAGCTTCTATATCTATATCAACCAATTTGACATCGCATTGAGGAATTTTTCTTTGCAATTGGTTTTTTTTTCTGTCGCTCGATTATCGCTTTTACCTCGCTCGTTGGCTCAACCCAGGCCGACTCGCCTCGTAGTTGATTCACTTATTTATATATAATTGAATTGTTTTTGTTATTTTCCGGTTCTTATTTAATTGCCGTTTGTTTACATATGTGGCGTCATATGATATGTCGCGTATCGCCCTATATGGCACGGCTGGCAGACGCCCTTAACTCTGCCGATTCGCATTTGAATCGGACTTTAGTTGGGGCTCGGCTTGGATACATGCCATAATGTGTTTGCACTTTTGCTTTTCATATTAATTCACTGTTTATCATTATTACTATTGTTATTAGACTCGTGGACTTACAGGTGCTGCCTTCAGGTGCTCATGGCAAGACTTTGCTTTGGGGCAGCTGCACGGCTGTTGGTTGTTCTTGGGCACGCGAATGCCACAGGTTGTGCGGCCATTGTCCAGCAAAAACGAACAGATGCCTAGTGCACAACTAGCAGATACCCTGTACTTAGATTGAGATGCCTTTACGCTGATCAGCATTGCTGAGAAGTATTTCGCCTCTCTTAATAAGCCGAAATGAATGCAGTTGCGAATACTGTGCAATAATTAGTACAGGGTATTGCGAAATCATCAATTAAAGGAACAATGCTGATGACGCGCCCCGAAAAATTGAAAAAATCAACAAAAACGAAGCGCGCAAAGCACGCGAAATTCGCGACTAGAGCAACTAAAACAATAAAAAATGAAAACACAGCAGCAGCAACTAATACAAATATATAACAATATATATATATATATGTATTTATATATACACATACTCATGTGTTGGGGCACACCGATAGCAGCGACAGGCAACAAGAGCCATTAAAGTGCGTCATTTTAACAATCGGCTTGCTCGTACCTGCTCGCCCGCCCCACAGTCGCCATATCCCACCCAAATGGTCACACCATTTGTTTTACCTTCGCTCAACTCAGCTGCCCCTGCCCCCGGGCTTGCCGCAAACCACCCGCCCCCAATAGCGTTCGCTAGGCAACCGTTGATGTTGTAAAGCCGCCGCTGAGCGATTTACCTTGCGACGGTGTCGAATTTTCCACCAGTTGCCCAAAGCGCGTTCACACACACCAACACACCAACACACACACACACTGCTTATTGTTGCTATCTATTTGATAATACCATTCCGAGGCACCAAAACAAATTTCAACTTGCTAAATTCAATTTCTAAATACAGTTGTTAGGCAAATAGCACAGTATATTTTATTGAAATACTGAACCATATAGAACCATAAACTACATAGACTATAAGCACATATATGCTATATAGAAAGTTATATATATCTTACTGATCAACTATAGATCTGTTTTGCTTAGCTAGAAATGTGTCTTACTCAGACAGTTTTGTAATTTGAGATCTTATAGAATTGTTATATTTCAACATGGTAACAGTAATTCCAAGAATCTGCCAATTTGTTAGTCAGAACTTAAAAGAGTCTAGACAAATATGAATTTACTTGGCTTTCTGATATGCGCTTATCACAAAAGCTCGTATTCAGAAACAGATGGTCAATGCCATCGATAGTCGAAATGAACTATATTGTTTGGAGAAACCTATGCAAAGAGTGTATGTATATGTATGTGAGAGATAGATACATATGTATGTATAGTTCGCTACCTCGAATATATGTATGTATATATTAACATGATAATGATTATGTATGATATAAGTCGTGAGTCAAGTCGTCACTATAGCGACTACAAGAAACCTCCTTTGGCTGCCGCAGGCATTATCCTGTATTAACCTACATGGCGGAGCCCTTCTATGCACTTCTCATTAAGCACTTTTGCTCTATTCAAGCATCTTTGCTACTCTAGCCATGATGACTCTGTCTTCGACAGTTTTACCCATCTTTTGCCGAAGGTAACCATGACCAGAGAGGGAGAGCTAAGACTCACCCTACTTTTAATTTAGCCACAGAGCCATCTCCCTCGCTCCCCCCTCCGCTTTGACCACTTTTGCCGACTCTGTTGACTTCACAGAAAATTCGCAATTTTGTATACACATTTATTCATAAATAAATAACAAATATTATATTTCGCTCAACGAGTAAATTGCGCCATTTAACTGATTTTCGCGTATTCCTTTGTTGCTTTGGCAGCTTTTGCACGAATTGAAATTCAAATGAATTGTGACCAGTTTCAAAGTAACTATAATTAAATAAACACCCTACGCAAGTCAAGTGCAATATGGGGTATCATGGCCAGAAGCTCGATAAGCTGAGAGGTTTGTGGAAATAGGTGTGGAATATGAGAAATAGTCGGAACTAGAAGAAATGAAGGGATGAAAGGTAAAAGAAACTATAAGAGTTTCTTATAAGAATCTATAGATATCTGTAGATATATTATAGTCTCTATAAGAATCTGTAGATATCTGTAGATATCTTATAGTCTCTATAAGAATCTATAGATATCTGTAGATATCTTATAGTCTCTATAAGAATCTATAGATGGTCTCTATAAGGATCTATAGATATCTCGTAGTCGCTATAAGAAGAGATATATTATGGAATCTATAAGAATCTGTAGATAGCTTATGGTCTCTATAAGGATCTATAGATATCTTACGGTCTCTATAATAATCTACATAACTTATAGAGCCTATAAGAATCTATAGATATCTTATAGTCCCTTTTCCATTTCATCCCAACTTCTGCGCTCACTCCCTCTTTCTCTCTCTCTCTCTCTATATATATATATTAACTGTTAACCTTCATTTAGGACGCGACTTTTGCTCTGATTCGAATCAAAGACGCCGAAAAAAGAGACGCATAAAAAAACCTAGAAAAAGTTTAGCTTTTAATTAAAACTCAAAGTGAAGTGTTTACGGCGTCCATTAGATGCGAATGTCAACGAAATTAAGGCGGCTGAAGCCTGGCATGCAGGGCTAACTCTCACCCACTTGTAGCTGTAGCCGAAGGACCTTAGTTAAACTGCAGACTAAGATGTGAACATATTGACTATGATGAAAAAAGATGAGATATGGAAAGGGCAAAGTGTGGAGCGGGCAGACGGGCATGACTAGACTCAGCTGCGTCATCCTTAGCCTCATGAAATATATATATATATATATTTATATTTATATTAATTTTGCCAACTGCTTGTTACGCCTCAATATACACCGCTGTGCCCTGGCAACGGGCTTAGGGTATATGAAAGAAGGAAAATAGAAAATGAGTCGGCTGACAGCAGATGAAGCGGCTACAATTTTCAATTATTATTATTTTTCTCTTTGCCGCTGAGCCGTTTCAATTAAAAGTTGTAATTTGTGTTAAAAGCATTTCAAGGATTTAATTTGATTTTTGGGCCGTCAGCGCAGAGCCATAGAAACTGTTGCTGCTGATATTATTTGGCCTTTTGTTTTTATCAGCCCGAGTTGTTGTTGTTGTTGTTGCTGTTGCTGTGGGGGCACCTTTTGATGGACAAGCGAATGCGTGTGTGTGTGTGTGTGTGAGTGAGGGTGTGCGTGTGCTCTTAAAGTGCTCCAAACCAAAACCATTTGACTAATTATATTAGAGCAAACTTTGCCTACGGCTTCAATTAGGCCACATTCTTGAGCGCAAAGCGACTGGAGGTTAGCCACTAGATATGTCCATATATATATATTACTGTACGTACTGAGTACACATATGTGAAGTTGTAGATAGAATCGAATTACGGCAAGGCAAATATGATGGCTAAAACTTTTCTTTTAGGCCATGTCTCTGCCGTACTTAATCATTTTGTTGCCCAATGCCTGAGGGTCAAAATGGAAAAAAAAGAAAAAAATATCAGCAACGCCTTCGCATTGAACGCCCACAGCTGTGCGTAGCCTGCCAAACACAATCCACAGATATTTCTCTTCGCTGTTGACCAGCGCGCGCTTTGCCCCCTCGATAAACTGAAGCAAAGTTTGTGCCGCAATTCGAAGCGTGTGTCTGCTGCAGGCAGCGACTGCGCCACAGGCAGCACACAGTTGGCATGCAGGTGGAGCTTAAAGTAACTCGGCGAGAAAGCAACTTTGCTGGTGTACTGGATATATATATTTAAAGAGAACAAATGAGAGAGAGAGGGAGAGAGACTTATAGCTATATTATAATATAATAATAATATAACGAATATACGAGAAATGGCACCATATAGAGATTTAGAATGAAAATGTAGAATTCGGTAAGCTATATCTAGTAAATCACCTAGAGATCTGACCGGGTATCTGCTAGTCCCTCTTTGCAAAAGAAGAGCACAAAAGAAATGGAGCGTATATAGATATAAATATAGGAAGAAATGTAGAATTAGTTAAAGAGACTATATTTTCTGATAAAGAAAGTAATCAAATCATGTAGAAACCAGGCCGGGTATCTGCTAGTCATGCTTTTCCAAAAGAAATGGTAGAACGAAGATGTAGAGATGTAAATCTAGAATTTCATATAGAAAATAACCAAATAACACCATTTAGAGTTGGTACTGGGTATCTAGAAGTCGTGCCTACACTCGTACGAGTGTATTTGATAGACACAATAGCTCATAATGTCAACTGCAGTCGAGTTTATTTAAACTGAATTCGCTACGATTATCGATTTCTATTTAAGAAAATCCAGAAATTCTTGGGGAAAATGAAATTTGATTAACAGTGAACAAGGGCTTGCCTACAGGCTAGCTGAGAGTGGGAGCAGAGCTCGCTGAAGATATAAAGACGTTGACTAACATTTTGTTATGCATTCTTAAATGAAGCCGTCACCCACACAGCCGAGTACATACAATGTATGCTGCACACCCACACCCACACGCGACCCTCATACACACAAGCTACCTCTCTCTCTCTCTCTGTCTCTCTCTCTCTCTGTCTTTTACTGTTGCTGCGCTGTTGCTGTTGGCATACCTTTTGAGCTTTTCCGTATGTTTTGTCAACTTGTTAATGAAAATAAATTTTTGACGCTGCCGTTGGCGTCGACTGCGACGTCGCTGACATTGCTCGCTCTCGAACTTTTGCTGATAATAATAACAAAAAGTGACTATAAAAGAGACATGTGCATACTGTGCTGCTGCTGTTGCTGCTGTTCCTATCTCCGCCGGTCATCGCCAACCTCAACAACAACACAAAGCATGAACAAAACTGGCAATGAGAAACAATAAACAAAAGCAAAAAAAGAACCATAAACAACAGACACACGCACATGTTTCATACAAAGATTTGAAAGCTGAAACAATAGAAGCAGGCGTGCATATGCAACTAAAAGATACCCTGTAATGCAAGAGATTTGCTAAATATGTTGAAGCTTGCTAAGAATTGTTAACTAAATCAACTTGAATTATGACTGTATTATAGAAATTTCATTATGCAATGAAATAAGACTATCTGAGCTATATACTATATTAACCAGATATCAAAAAGTAGAAGAAGGTAGTGAAACTGTCCTCTACTGTGCTGCGCTGTGTTTTACCCACTCTCTCTTCCTCTCTCTATCTCTCAATCTATCTATCTGTATATCTCTGTCTTTCTCTCTCTCAATCTATCTATCTATATATAATATATAGCTATCTCACTATCTTTCCCTCCCTCTCGCTCTCTCTCTCATCTCATCTCACAGCTGCTCTCATTTTTCAGCATTTGCAGGGTATTTGGCAGCACGTCAGCTGCAGCAGAGCCCACATCATTGATTGTTAGGTAAATTAAGCCGCACCGAGTCGAGTCGAAACGAATCGAACTGAAGTGCCATTTGCACGCCTATTGCTCGGCTTTGCCTTCTGCTCGGTTTGAGCTTTGACTTTGGCTTTGGCTTTGGCTTTCGGTTGGTGCTGGGGTTGGGGATGTTTGCTGCTCTTGTTGTATTATTGGGGCGATGCTACGTTTGGCGATGTCTAATTTCAAAGTTTAGAAACTAGAGAACGGCAGAGTGAAGGAGAGGGCCAGCGGTATATATATAGGTAGGGCATAGAGCACCTTCCGCCCACTTTCCATTTACACTTCGTTTGTCATTGCCATTTCCATTTCGATGCCCATTAACATTCGCATCACTTTGCCGTGTACTCAAATAGCAATTACGTTTACGTTTACGTCGACGTCGACGTTGTCGTTGTCGCTGCCATTGCCGTAGTACGGCCAACGGCAATGACGTCGCCATTGAGCCAAGTGACACCCAGCCATAACTAAGCCTGGGGCGCTGCGTTTTTCTGATTTCGATTTTCATTTGGATTCTGGTAATTAAGCAATTACGGGCTTAAACAACGAGTAAGCCTGTTCCAAAAGCGGGTCCAAGCGACTGTCCAATACTTGTTCGCCTAATCCAATTTATAATCTTATATTGGCATCGCTCTCAGCACCGTTGAAGCTGCGGTTTGACGCATTATGTATATATTTGTTGTTTAAGCGCTTAAGCTCACAAGTCATGGCATTCGTCTGATTTGCATATATTGCTTTAATAGCTGTCATAAATAGTTGATCAAATTATCAATTAATTGCATTTGCAATTCAGCTGATTCCACTGCGTTCGCTTTGAATAAAACTGTTGCACATAATTGTCAAAATAAATCAATTGAAATGCATATTTAAAGAGCAAGCTTTAAGCTGCTATCTAGCTGAAACTGAAAATGATCAAATTAATCATAATATATAGAAATATTTATATTTATATTTATAGCAAGTCAAAATGTATGTAAAAGGCAGCAGCAGCAGGCCCCACGCCTTGCCTCATATACATATATATATGCTTGATCCGGGCGACAAGCTGAGCAGATTTAGCCCAGTCCTGCCCGTTCGTATATGTGAACCTATAAGAGCTAGAGACTGCAGCTCGATAGCTACTCCGGTTTTAATGTTATCGATTAGAAAACTTATCGAAACCTGTAAGAGACTGCAGTTCGGTAACCATGCCTGTTTTAATATTATCGATTCAAAGCTTATCGTAACCTATAAAAGCTGTTCGATAACTACTCCGGTTTTGATCGATTAAGAAACGTATCGAAATGCACTTATAAAACCATGTTCCGTACGTCTATGCTAGATACAAGGACGGACGACTAGAGCATTCTCATAAGCAGCTTGTCCGTCCTGCTCCACTCAACAATAAATGTAATAAAAAGTATTGCAAGTTGCAGTGTTTGCTTTTAGTGGAAAATAATTGTTTTACTATTGAATGGAACACAGCCAACGCAAGCAGCGCGTCTGTGTCGCAAAGCAATTGAAATGTAATCAAAGCCCAATCAAACTCAATCTGATATTGATTTTTTGCATGGGTTTTGCATGAGTTTTCCAGCAAATGGAAATTGTGCAGAAGTCTCTAGCATACACATAAATATATATATATATATATATATATATATATATATATATATATATATATCAGTTATAAACTTTATCATCAGTTGGTGATCTTAATTTTACTGAGAGAGAGAGAGAGAGAAAGGCCCGCGTTTGTTGTCTGGTTAACAATTTGGGCCAAGATGAAAAATGACTTCCTGTCGGCGTTGTCACCGACTGTTGACTGCTGATTGTTGGCTGCTCTGGGGGATGAACTCGACTTCATGCTAGAAAATTACAAATTTTAATTAGTACAAAATCTACGCATCAAATGCAAAATAAATGGAAAAAGCGTCACCAGACGGCGGCGCGGCGGCGGCGACGGCGGCACAATGCAAAATGTTGCCTAAAAGTCTCGAAGTCGGGCGAGCGCACATCGAGCGAGTACTTGTTGTTGCTGTCCCACCATTTGGGGGCCACTAAACCCCCCTCGGGGCGCCCCTTGTGTCTCTTGTCTCTTAGCGGGTGGGTGGCTGTTTGGCTGCCTAGAGAAAATGGAATTGGAAATGGAAAAATGTTTCACGTCTCGACGCTGGCAACATTGAGCGAGATTATTTTTAGCGATAAACAAACACACACACGCTCGCAGACACACACACACACACACACACACACGCACGCACGCACATATTACGCATACGCCACAGAGCACGTCGCAGTGCCTCCGAGTCACTCATCCAAATTCAAAGCGGGGCTAACCAAATTAATTTCGCCGGCTGTCATAACACATTAAAAAGCTAGCAAAAGCAAAAGCCAAGACAAAAAAAAATATATGTATATATATATATGTAAATTGAATAAAAAAAGAGACAGACAGACAGACAGACTCTATCAACACTCGACTTTTTCTATCTTTAAGTTTTTGGAAACGTTTTCCCTAATGTCCGGCCACACACACACACACACATACACATATACAGACGACATACATATTTAGTTGAGAAGTTTTATGTTTGACAGCAGCAGCAGCAGCAGCAGCAGCAGCAGCAGATTCGTTTATTTAAGGCCACAAATTTGGGGCAGCTTGAACTAATTATATATTTAAACAAATCGCAGCAGTTGCAAAGAAATCTCTTCTATATATGCCGTAACATAATATAAATGTGTTTCAATATTTACATAACTCCAATCATCCGGACATGCCTCGATAATAAGACTGAACAATTCGTAGAATAAACAAAAGCAATGAAACACCTTTGCGAAGCTACAGTAGTCGCTCGAGAAGTGAAAACGCAAACTCAAATTGCGAGCAATTCTTTAATACAAAATGTAATATAATAAATATATATAAAAAAATATATAAAATATATTTAAATAATATAAAAAAAATATATATATAAAATATATACAAAAAAAATTTATATAATATAAAAAAATATATTTATATTATTATTTATATATTTGTTATATTATATAAATATATTTTTATATTTTATTTTATTATTTTATTTTTTTATACTATATATAATTTTTTATTATTATGTATACCTTTTTATATTATTTTTATTTATATACAATATATATATATATATATATATATATATATATATATATATATATATATATATATATATATATATATATATATATATATATAATATACCAAATATATATGATATATAATATTGTTCTATTATATCCAAAGTCTAATATACACATTGTTTACAAACATTTGATATTCTCTTTATAGTTCCAATGGGATTCCGTTTGTTTTTTTTTTTTTTGAGGCAACAAAGTCAAAGACCCAGAGTATGCAAGTTGAAGATAGGCCATGTTAATTCGATTCAATTATCATTAATGTTCGACTCTATTGATAATATATATATACAAATATATATATTCTGCTTTGGCCATGTGCATTTGTGTATGGAAATGTGGGAAGGCTACGAGTATATATTTATATATCCAGCATGGAAGACTATTTCATTAACTAGTCAATAAAATAAAGAAAATATATATAAGCCTTCAGCAAAAATCTCTCTCTCTGCCTTGAGCATACCTCGTTGTTGGGCAAACCTCATTAGTTTTTCACACAGGGCTACTTATGGCATTGGATCTGTAATCCGAACGCACATATGTGAGTATGTATGTATGCTCTATATACAAACCGGCAGAGATGCCGCGTCCACGACTGACGCAATTGAAATAAACAAGAAATGAAATTTGGGTTAGATATTGGCTACAAAGATGTTTGCTATTTCTGCTTGTTTTAGTTGTTAGACACTTGAACTGGGGCTGAAGTTGGGAATGGGACTGGGGCTGGGAATGGGCCTGGGCCTGGGACTGAGATTGAGATTGAGACTGAGACTGAGACTGAGACTGAAGACTGAGGACTGAGGACTGAGGACTGAGGACTGAGGACTGAGGACTGAGGACTGAGGACGGAGGACTGAGATCTGAGATTAGAGATTAGAGATCTCAGATCTGAAGAGATTGAGAGATAAGTTGATCACACATCTGAGAACTTAACAGGAACAATCAATAGGAAATAAACTATATAAATATATATAGAGTGAATCTCCATGAGATTTTTAACTGGCTGTCAGACTTGCAGTAGACTTGTCTAGAGTTTCATTCTGGCCTTACTTGATGCAGTCAAACAGACTTCTTAGCATAAGTCTCACTTCATATACATATAGTATATATATATTGTAAATTTATGATATATATGCACTGTGTAAATTATACAGGTTCTTCGTAATGTACGGGTCCATTTTGGCATGGCTGAGCTGCCATAAAGAGCCAATAGGCCAGAAAGGGTCCGCATAGCTGACTGACCTTGCACAGTGGGCAGTAACCCAGTTAGGGCGGACTTTATGTACTTTAAGCGTCGCATTTCACTGCTGCTGTTGCAAAAAAAAAAGAAATAAAAACCAAAAAAGAGAAAACACTGTAAAAAAGCTGAAAAAATCAATTTTCAGTCTCTTTGGCCGCAACTCATAAATAAATATTTAACTTTATATGGCGATGGCGCATGACAACAGGCAGGGAGGACTCTTCATGTCGCTCTGCCTTTTTGGAGCATCAGCCTAAGCTATCATCATCATCGTCAGCGTCATCATCATTACTATCGACCCAAACTGAGTCACGCCCGTTCTATGCTACGCCGCCTCTGGTTTGCCCTTCATGACTTTGTAAAGTTCTCATCCGGCGCAGCGGAATACGGAATGTTCAAGCCGAAATAACTGAGCATTTTTTGCGTGTGTTCAGTTCAAGTTTACGTCAATTGCCCAATAAGCAGCCCAACAATGTATTGTAACACCTGCCGGCGCTAATAAATTGAAAGAATATCAGAATTTGCTCCGCCCGGCCGGCGGCTGGCTGGGGATGTGCTGCCTGCTTATGCAATGGAAACTGATTAGCAAGGCGCAAGTCTGTGGGCTGACTGATGCTGATTAGTAGTTGCTGATCAGCTGATGAACTAACTAGCTGATAACTAGAGATCGAGCCCAGATTAGCTGAGAACTAGAAATAAATAGATATGGATTGCAGATAAGAGAAGTATCTGGGGAATAACTTTAGCTAATTGGAAACCTGTTGATTGCTTTCTCTTACTCCTGTATATATATATATATGAAGTTATGTGGAGAGTTAGAAGTAGATATATATATATATATATATATCTAACTGTCAGCCTGGCTTGTCCTAGGCCTACAGGTGAACTCCTTTTGGTTTGCATCTAATTTAGAATTTGGATTATTGGCGCCATTCGCTCTAGAGTGAAGTGGCAGCTCTTGTCTTTGTCGCCACTCGCTGTGCGTGGCCCATTTTGGCTCAGCGACAGCGGGTCGTCGATGACGCTGGCTAGCCAGACGATGACTAATGCCCCCAGCTCTGTGGCAGCGAATGATATTTTTGTATACACATACGAGTGTGCGTGTGTGTGTGTGTGTGCATGTGTGTGTTAGTTAAGCTCCTCGTGACACAGGCAGCAAGACAGAGCACGCTCCGCTGACAGCAAGCAGAGAGCGTCATCATTATTTCTCTTCGAACAAGCTCCAGCTGCAGTGAGTGCCGTTAGCTTCTGTTGCCGCTATCGCTGCTTCAATTAATTGCACATAGCACGATTTAAAGGGTCGTCAGCGAGTGCAGCGCAGCCACTTACACAGCTCCATGTGCATGTCACTTGGGCCTTGGCCATAAACAGTGACTGGCTGTGACTGTGGCTGTGACTGCGTCGGCGAGTCGCGGCTGCAGCTGCAGCTGACACTGTGGCCTCGCGCTACGTCGCATTACACAAGAATTCAATTTCCTCAACAGCATTCCGACAGCTAAGGATATCAGCCAGCTGAAGCTGTGCGTTCCACGTAATGCACCGGATATGCCCTTGCCAAGGCTTTCAGCTTACAGTATCCACTTAGCTGCCCGCTGTGAATGTATTCACTTCAAGTCTGGCTGTCAAGCTGAGGGAATTACTCTGCTCCCTGGCAGTGGCGTCCTTGAGCATCGGAATATTTATCTGTTGCACGCAAAATTTGAAGCCTAATCGAATCATGAAACGCAGAAGAATTCGGATTCTCAATCCTTCTGCGGTCGAGCTTAGTTATCCCAAGTCCTGTTTAGTTGGAGCCAGAGTCAACATGACTGGCTGCTGGCGAGTGGATTTCTAATTTGTTTCAATTTGATGGCCAACATTAATTGATGTCTGCTGTGTGCCTGTTGGGCCGCAGCCCTGGATGGTTTCCATTGTTGATTGCATGGTGCACACAGGCCGCAGCCCTGCTGGCTGCTCTTGCTCGCTTTTTGTATTCCTGTGTCGTCGAGGACCTGCAGCATATAGTCACGACCTACATTAAGCACACAGACCCACTGCGGGTGCGGGCTGTTACACTGGATAAATGAGTGCAAACGCCAGCAGAATCCGTGAGCAAACTTATATAGCAACCGATACCAAGGCAGCCAGTCAGCCCGCATCCTGCTCGTGCCTATGTACGTGATGCTTATATATGAGTATTGCTCACTCCCTCTCCCTTACCCTCTCTCTCTGTCTCGCTCGGTGCTCCATTTCGTAGTTCTCTCTTTAGTCAACATGACGCCTTCATGCCGCTTTCAACTTGAAGGCAGGAAGAGCTCATGTCTCATATTTCCTAAATCTCCTTTTAAGCTGCTGCTGCCTGGATTTGCGCAAGAGTCGAGTCGCCGAGCCGCTTATTTATACCAAATTAAAATCTAAGCATGTAATTAGAATTTTTGTAAGACGAATCGCCCTGGCTTAGGCAAACTCTTTGCTCTGCTTACACTATAGAGCTGGGTTGAGCCAAATCGATAAAAATCACTGAGAACAAGTTTTCCGGGCGGGCCCGGGCGTTCCGGGCGGTCTTTGTGTCCCCTTTTCTAAATTCGGCCAGGCAATGTGAGTGCACTGAATTATATTTAGAGAATTGTTGAGTGTAATTAGTTCCAGCTAGTTAATCGAGTCCAACTAGTCCGTTTTAATTAGGCAACTTGCTGAAACTCTCGCACAACCCATTCACAATTTATGTTGCACTTTTTTGGCTGCCACTCAGCGCAACTTGAACAAAAGTTTTAAGCAATTTGTTCAAAATGTGTGTCCTTGCACCTGCCAGTTGCCAGTTGCCAGTTGCCAGTTAGCAGTTATCCAAGGCTGCACGTGACCTTAACCGTAACTGGAACCCGAATACGTGTGGGTGCTGCAGCACGGGCCTGGCATTTTAATTTTAACTGCGAGGGCGGTTCATTAAGTAGCTGAAGAGCAGATGAGATGTGTTAATCAGCAAATTTTTTAATTTATTTAAGCTGAAATCAGAATGAAGAAGAAGCATGAATGCATGCTGAAAATCATGCAAAGTAAACTAGTATAAATATAAATAAATATATATATATAAAAATAAATATAAATATAAATAAAACAAAAATAAATATAAATATAAATTTAAAAAAATAAATATAAATATAAATAAACATAAAATATATATAAATATAAATAACAAAAAAAATATATATATATAATATTAAAATAACAAAACCAAGAGAAATATAGAAAAAACTGTTAATATCAATGGCTGCTTAAACTAACTTAAACTCACATATTAGTTAGTTGCTGCATTTAAATGGCTTAACTGCGAGGGCGGTTCATTAAGTAAGCTGAAGAGCAGATGAGATGTGTTAATCAGCAAATTTTTTAATTTATTTAAGCTGTAATCAGAATGAATGCATGCTGAAAATCATGCAAAGTAAACTAGTATAAATAAATAAATATAATAAATATAAATATAAATAATAATAATAAAATAAATATAATAAATATTAATATAAATAATAGAAAAATAAATATAATAAAAATAAATGTAAATGTAAATAATAAAAAACTAAATATAATATAATAATAATAAAATCAAGAGAAATATAGATATAAATATTAGTTAGTAGCTGCATTTAAATAGCTTAAATTGAAATGAGAAATAGTTTTTGTCATTAAAAGTTGTTGGCCTGAGTTAAGTACCTAACGAAATCAACAGAGAGAGAGAGATACTAATATAGTAGTTAGTAGTTGCTGCTGGAAAAGCTTTAAATATTCTACTTAAATATGAACAGAAGCGGACAGACTCAAAGTAGCAGAAATCTAGATAAATTCCTTGATTGATTAAATCTCTAATTGGAAATAATAGAAATTGAATTGAACCATCAATTTATTGGAGTTTCAGTCGGAAATGCTTTTCTATCTTCTGCACTTCGCACACTTTTTCTTGGCCTGAGGAAAAATAAATATGCTGGCTGAGGAAATCAATTAGATGTGTTTTGGGTTTAATTGTTAGTCGGATTAATTTACTGATGCCAGCTTACAAGTGCTTCGGAGCGGATTACGTGCACTTTGTCCATCGCAGTGGAATCAATGCCGAATGCATTTCGAAAACTGCTAAGAGTTATGCACAATTGTCTGTGTGTGTGTGTGTGTGAGGGCTCGACAAACAGTTCCAGTTCAGTGGACTCTGAACTGATTACAGCATATGGCAAAAGGGCTTGCATAAGGAGCGAGGGGGGGGGGGATTGTAGCCAAATTGTTGCCGCGAGTTAATGTAATTGATATCGTAATGTTCTCTGCTTTCTTCTCTTGCAGCTGCCAATACTATGTGAAGAGCCATCCGTGGGTGCTGGCCTATCAGGGCGTCATCACGTTCTTTGTGCTGGCCAACTTTACGCTGGCCACATTCATGGACCCGGGCGTCATTCCCAAAGGTATGTAGCGTGCTAAACGGTGCCCAGCGTCATCCGCACAGCCTAAATTTTGACTGCATTCTAGCCTCGCCCGACGAAGACTGCGAGGAGGAGTTCCGTGCACCGCTCTACAAAAATGCCGAGATAAATGGCATCACCGTCAAGATGAAATGGTGCGTCACGTGCAAGTTCTATCGCCCGCCCCGCTGCTCCCACTGCTCAGTGTGCAATCACTGCATAGAGGTGAGTGCTCGATTGAGGCATCTGCCGACGTCTGTTCACACTCAACTCTCAACTCTCGCTTTCGTTTCGTTTGCAGACGTTCGATCATCACTGTCCCTGGGTGAACAATTGCATTGGCAGGCGCAATTATAGGTTCTTCTTCTTCTTTCTCGTCTCACTCTCCATCCATATGCTGAGCATCTTCTCGCTTTGCCTGTTCTACGTGCTCAAAATCATGCCCAACATCAAGCAGACGGCGCCCATAGTCGCGTATCCTTTTAAACAAATCTGGAGTTTGTCCAGCTGTGATTGACATAAGTTCAAGATGATCCTTGTGATCCATTTTCTTTTCATTTTAAAGCCCTATGCCAGCTTGGTTTAGCTTAACTTAACTTTATACAGCATGATTCTGATGGGCCTGGTCACCGTATTGGCCATACCGATATTCGGGCTAACGGGCTTCCACATGGTGCTGGTGTCGCGGGGTCGCACCACCAACGAACAGGTGACGGGCAAGTTCAAGGGCGGCTACAACCCATTCTCGCGCGGCTGTTGGCACAACTGCTGCTACACGCAGTTCGGACCACAGTATCCTAGGTAATGTACTCTGTCTGGCATATCTGATAATGAAATCAATAACTCAGCTTTGGTATTTGAGGAGCAGCCTGCTGAAGCCGAAGAAGTACGCATCGCGACGATCGCAGACGCAAAATCAAGCCATTAGCACTATATGCAACGATCGGACCAATCAACAGACCAACGCCGGCAGCGGTAGCGGGGCCGGGGCCGGCGGCAATGGCAGCACAGCTGGTGGTGTCGGCAGCGGTATGCGCGGCACCGCGGTGCAATATTCACCCCGCTCCTACTACGAGCCGAGTCGGGAGAAGCGTGGAATTCAGGTAAAGACATATATGGCCGAGGGCAATGGTTATAATCAACGGTCGGGCAGCACAACGCTTTATAGTAAGGTGGGTAACATTTTGCAAACCAAAACGAAACATTGCAGTAATTGCTATGCAAAACGATTATAATTCTCTCTCTATGAAAACTAAAACCTCTATAACCATGTATCCACTACTGTATCTCTGTATCTACCACTATGTATCCGTATCTTTGTTTGTGTACATAACTCTCGGGCAGCAGCTGGCCGGCCCCTGCCGTCGCCACTTGCTGTCCGGCTACTATTTTTTTTCCATTTAATCTTTGGTTGAGTTCGATTGGTTTGGCTATTATTTAGTTTAGTGAGAGTTACTTGGCTTGTATCTAACATTTAACCACGCATTTCCTGACTGCTAACTAACGCTTACCCGTCGCCATTTGATTTCTGTTTCTGTTCCTGTTCCTGTTCCTGTTTAACATTGGAATCGTTAGCTGGCAATCGCTTTTGCTTCATTTCTACTCTTTTATCGTATTTATAAGTTAATCACGTCCTCGCGTCCAACATCTAATGCATACATAACTCTCCCCCATGGCTCTTCATATAACTATATATAGTATATATATATATATATATATATATATATATATATATATATATATATATATATATATATATATGTATATGTATATGTATATGTATATGTATACTTAATGCACAGTTTGTTTGCCCGTCGACCCGTAATTATTGATTGGCTTTTAGATTTTAAAAATGTATAAAACTTGATCTAAGAACTGCCGTTGCCTCCGAACTTTTAGTTGTATTTAATATTTGATGCTTCTTTTGCCGTGACCTGACCCGGGCTCTGACACTTTTGTAACATAGTCGTAGCCGCTTTTTTGGTAACAGTAATTGCGCAATAGTTGATGCCTACAGTAAATCACGGCTAACACGCACATGCACACCTGCAGCATCTGTCACAGTTGAATAAACAGCAAAAGTCTTTAACACTTTTCGTTTTGTCGTCACCCTCTCTCACTATCTCTCTCTCTCTCTCTCTCTCTCTCTCTCTCTCTCTCTCTCTCTCTCTCTCTCTCTCTCTGTTTTATTTGCTTAAGCTTGGTTTACCTGCACTTGCGTAGATTTTGAAAGCATTTGCCATGCATTACCACAAAAATGTGTCCATGATGTGACTGGGTGAAAGCAAAGCCGAGAACAAATTTATCGAAGCATATTCGGTAAATCCCACAGAGGAATATGAGCATACAGGATTGGGCACTCGGAGTGCAAGTGTAGAGCATGTGTGAAGATAATCAAATATTCATTCAATTCACTTTTGCCTTCAGATGGGCAAGGAACGACTTCTCGACTGTGACTGGCCGCATAATAGTTTTCTTCAGCCTGCTCTCACTTCTTACTCCAGACTTGAGTATAATCCATCGGATTAGCTTTATTCACATCGAGCTATCGCTGACTAAGCATATTACAATCACACTTTACGCTTGACTTTCATCAAAATACCGTTACACGCCTGTAAGCAATACCCGGAACTATCCTTTAGCAGTATTATTTATAGATAGCTGCGATAAGAATCCACAGCTCCGAGTGCCCAACCCTGTATATAACGCTTAAGTGTCATCGCTAGGTGGCTACCTCAAGCTGTAATTTAAGGAATTTTGATTCTACCAAAACTTATGATTGGAGACTTAAAATTCAATTTTATTTGATATATGTGTAGACTGTCAGATATCTGAAAAGATTTGACAAGCAATAAGTATGAAAGGCATTGCAGCAAACCAATATGCTCGTTTCTGCATTGAGAGTAGAGTATAATTGTCTGATTATTGTGGGCTATTAAGCTATATTTGATGTATTTTAAGACTGTTATAAATAATTTGGCAATGACAAGCAATAGGCATCTATGATATATGCACCAAACCTATATACTCGTTTTAACATTAAGTGTAGAGTATTATTTGCTGATTTATGTGTGTTATCAGAGCATATCATAGACAAAATGGACTATCAAACGCTAAGTAAAGAGGCAGATATTGCACCCAACCTATATACCCGTTTTAACAAAGAGTAGAGTATCATTTGCTGATTTATGTGGGCTATCAGAGTCTGTCACAGACAAAATGGACTATCAAACGCTAAGTGAAGAGGCAGATATTGCACCCAACCTATATACCCGTTTTAACACAGAGTAGAGTATCATTTGCTGATTTATGTGGGCTATCCATGTGTGCCACCTGTACTGTTGCTATTTCGGGAACGTAGTTAGGGCTTGGTCACAGCCGAACCTCAATTCATTTGTCCTAATTTCCTCTTAGTTTAGTTCATTTAAATGTTCCGACTAGTTTGCTCTCTGTTCCTTTTAGTTGCTGTATTCGGTTTCGTTTCATTTCAACTGTTGCATGTGGTTTCAAGTACTTTAGTTTAGTTCGCTGTTTACCTAATTTGAAAGCTTTTGCAAAAGTTACTGCTCTGTTGTCCACATCAGCTTGGCTGCATTCCCGCTGTACATTCGCTCGCAGATTGTTGTGCAACTATTTTTCAATTTAGTCTAGAAAATGTGTATGAACTAAAGATTGGTCAATGAACAAAAAACAAACAAAACTCTACACTTTCTGCAAGCACCGAAAAAGGTAAAATCGAAAAATAAAAAAAAAATAAATAAAAAAAAAAAATGAAAATGATTAAAATAAAATATTTAAATATATATTTTTGTAATTCAATAATTAAGTTAATTAATTTCTTTTTAAACATATTGATTGATTGACTTGGAATTTGTCACATGATTTTTTCTGTCGCTTTTCCTCACTCAAGATTGATTATAATGAATTGAATTAAGATCTCCGAAATTTCAAATCACTTTCCCAATTTTCAATATCTTTCAATATATACCTATATATATATCTATCTATCTATCAATATATACATTTTCGTTTCTCTCTCGCTCTCTTTATTTCCTTCTCTGCTCTTTGTGATCTGAATGCCCGGCAAATTCGGTGAATTTCGTAGCTTTGACCTATCAACTCCTTTGTGCAGTTCATATCATAAGCCCTGTATACCCCATATGCATCATGCCCTGCTAAATTCGAAAGAACACACTGTAAAAAGATTACAGCTGCGTGGATACGGGCAGGAGGCAAACTGTTAGCATCGTTCGCTTCTGGCCAAGATGGGGCGTTCGACTTGGCATTTGGCATTTGGCATTTGGCAATCGATTCATTTGTCCAACCCACACAAACCCACACAAGTTTCGTTTTCATTTGGTTTCAAGTACAAATCGATCAATCGCAACTATTTATTTATGTAGGCCTAAGGTTGTCTGTGTTGAGCACTGTTTGGAGCTGTTTACTAATCTGTCTAAGCAATTTGTGTGCGCTTTCCACTTTTCACAGCTGTCGCCGGGACGCGAGTGCTCCGACACGGACCTGGAGCCGCCGCCCGCCTCACAGAGTCAAGACTGCGAGCCGACGCCGCCGCTGCAGCGCCACAACTCGACCAACTTCTACCTGCCGCAGGTGAGCGACACGGCGCCTGGCATCAACATGGCCAACATGAACAATGGCAACATTGCTAGCGGTGCGGGTGGTGCGTCCAATTCGGCCCAGTCTGGCGGCGGCGGCGGCGACTCCCCGCGCCACCTGCGCATGTACCATCCACGGCACAGTCCGCACGCGCGAACCAGGTAAGCGAATGTTAGATATCACAGCCACGCGCTTGCCTCTCACGTTTCTCCAATTGCTTTCAGGGGCCTGGATCCTCAGCGCGGCTACACGAGCGACCCACTGTCGCCGGACCAGCCTGGCGGTGGCTATGTCGTCAACGGTCAGCAGGGCATATCAGTAGCACAAAGCCAGCGCGGTGGCACCACCACGGCCACGCCTACCATGCAACAACGAATTAAGCCACTGGGCGTGGCCACACCACTCGTCAGCGCCAGTCCAGTGAGAAGGTGAGTGGTGTCTGCGATGTCCCATCGCTGCCCTGGTGCATCCGCCACAAATCAATTCTCCAGCTAGCCATATATATAGTACTATATATATATATATATTCACGAGCTTGCACTGTATTGATTGACTGTGAAATTGTGCTTCAATATGTTGTTGCTGCTGTAATTCTTATTGCCACTGCTATGGATGATCGGCTCGCTTGCAGCGGCATGCGTAGGACTGGCTCTCGGAGTGCAGTCCTCAGTTGTTTATCCTTGACTTATCGTGTTGGCTGCTGTTGTGAGTTCGCTTGAAGAGTGCTTTAATCCAGGGCTGTATCATATAAGCAGTGCTCACTGTACATTCTGTACTCATTGCGCGAGTTGAGGGGTCAGTGAACCTCAGCTGTATCCAACTATCCCTCTTGTATCTATGTACCTTTCGCTCTGTCTCTCTCACTCTCTGCATCTATCTATCCATCTGCCTCTATTTCGTTCTGCTTTAGTCGTCGCCCTCTCTTTGGCTTCGTCCTTTGTCATCAACATATCCTGTATATATCCTAGCACAAAGCTTTTTCCCATGATTTGTTTTACACACTTTTCGACTAATTATTTTAAAACTTTTCTTTTTTTCCGTTTTCTTTGTTTATTTTATTTTTCTCGATGTAGTCAATACTCAAATTCTGAGAACAGTACTAATTCCTAGGCTTAGCTTACCAAAAATCAAAACAAAACAATGAGAAACCACTAAGAAAACCAAAAACAACCAGAAAATACCTAGAATTAATGTGAAAAGTGAGACGATATCAAATTACGATTACGATTACGATTACGACTAATTATATATCTATGTATGTACATATATAGAGAGATATAGTTAAGAGGCTGCGTCGCGTAGCGTGTTTAATATAGTACGAATTACACTGTGTCAAGCAGACAGAGGCGCACTGCAGCACTGAGCCTGAGCCTGAGCCCGAGCCCGAGCCATACCCCGACCAGAAACAGATTCCCAGTCGAGTTCTTTTCGAAACAATTGTGTCCAAACGTTACCCACATAACTGTCTACGTACTTATATGGATAGACGTCAGACGACGACACACACCAGGCAACAGTTGTCCTTTTAACGTTTCCGTCCACACACACATACACAAGCACACACCCACACTCCCACACACACACACACACACACAAACTCTGACACACTCCTAGAAAAGAACCACAACAACTAGCGTCAACACCAAGCGCACCCACTCTATGTACTACTACTACCTTAGCTTTCCTTTGATTGAAGGTGAGTGAATTCTTGATTTTGGTGCCGTTTCACTGTCTTTTTTTCATCCATGCTATACCCTTGCAGTGGGTACTGTACTTCACACAGTAGTTGTCCATGTCTGTCCATCAACTCGTCTTGTCTACGTAGTAGCAAGGGAAAGTGCAACTCCCTCCCTCTGTCCGTAGTTAGTCCGCCTATGGATAAGCCACTGTTAACCAATGGGCAACTGAAAGAGAAAGTTATCGTTATCGTTATCGTTATCGAAGTCATAGATTATATTGCTGGGAGTAGTATGCCTTCTATTTGCCCTCCTTTGAGGCACCGACTGTATGTGTCTGCAAGGGTATTTCAGCTTCGGCAGTCCGAGGATAGTTCGTAATTCGTTTTGTTATTTGCCCAGACTCACCTCATACGAATCGAACAACTCAACTCAACTCAACTCAAAGCAAAGCAAAGCAAATCAGAAACCCAAGGCACACACACACAAACACTCAGCAGGCTTTGCCCATTCTCTTGGATCTGGGCTTAACAACTCTCATTCATTCAAAAAAGATACACCGACTCGAATGTCATAGCTCGCAAAATCTGTCAGGCTAGTATCGAAAGTTTAGCCAATTTAACAAATTCTCGTATCCTTGTTTTGTTGTATTCCTATTACAAATTTCTAATTTTTTTTTCGGCTAACAAGTTGAATTTCGCCAAATTACGGTGCAATCGGTTTTCAAATTTCGCATAAAAGGGCAATAGCATTATGAATAGGAACAAACAACAACAGCAGCAGCAGCAGTCGTCGTCGCCGTCGCCGCCGCCGCAGCACTCCACGCGCACCAGGCCGCTGGGTCTATTGGATAAAACACTGCCACTCACAGTCGCCACGCCGCCACAGCTGCGCAATCGGCGCCAATTCCAGTTCAACGGCATGAACTTCGAGACGAATCCGATGTCGCTGCAGAGATCGCGTGTCGACCTGGACGGCGATGCTGGCGATGGGCGATTGACAGCGCCAGAGGAACGCCGCGATTCCTCATCGTATCAAGCATACAAAGCCGCCCAGGTGCCAGCGGCCAGTCGCCCCTACAGACGGCGCAGCTGCCATAGTGACCTATCCCTCGGCAATGAGCTGAACAGCCCCAGGGCGACGCCGCCGACGTCCGCCACCTATTCGCATGTGGCGCAGCAGTCCGCCGAGCGGCCCGTGTGGCAGGGCGACAATGACCGTGGCAAACAGCAGGCCGGCGGCGAGGATGCCTACAGCAACAGCTACAACTGTAACTATAGCAATAGCAGCGCCAACAACACCAGCAACATCAGCAACAACAGCATCAACAACCTCCACACTAGCACCAGCAATAGCAACAAGAGCATCCCCAGCATCAGCAACGCCGATCGGTTCCAGCAGGTGCTGGCTAAGTACGGAAAGCAGGCTATCAGCGAAGAATACAACGCAATCCACAGCAGCGGCGCGAACAACGCGAGCAACATTAACAGCAGCAGCAACAACACAGCCAGCCACAAGGGCGGTTATAGCCACAGTATTAGCGCCAACGGCAATATGAGCAGGAACTACAGCAACAGGGTACCAGACAGCGCCTACACGAGTAGCACTATGGACAGGAAGAACAGCATGGAGGACGAGTCGAATAACGAGCCGAGTCCATTCCCGCTAAGGACCTACGGTCGATCGCTGAAGCTGAGCGGCTTTCGCTACGGACAGATGCGAGCCGGCGGCGGCTGCGGCTCAGCTGTGGCCAATGACTCGAAGATGGACTACATCACGTTGGCGGGCTTCCTGCTGGGCTATCTGACATCGAATCTGCTGTTCTTCCTGTGCTGGTACTTCACCTGGCTGAAGGGTCAAGTGGTGAAGCTGCGCAATCATTTCCTTGGACAAGCGAATCTCTGGGAGTTTTTCGACTTTGAGGACACCACACGCTACTCAATGCAGACCAAATTGCTTCTGGCTCCCATCATACTTGGCTGCAGCATCCTCTACTGTGTCGTCAACGTACTCCATTTGCTGATCAAGCTGGTGCGTGCCGACGTTCCACGCACCGTCATCGAGTTTGTGCAGCGCATCGCCCGCAACCACTGGCCCTAGCTGCCGATGACGTGCGACCCGTGAGCCTCAACTTGCAACTGTCCAATTAATCGGTGCTCGCACACACACTCAGCTCAGTCTCAGCTGGCTAACTGATTATAACACACATAAACCCACACACACACACACACACTCTCTCGAAATTGCAGTGGGGCAAATTGGTGTCGAAATGTACTTAATAAATACAAAATGTGGTCTCATTTCCAAATTGGTCTTTGCATAGTCGATAACCGATAACCGACAACTGATTATCTATCGATGGGCCCCGCAGCGCCCTCTTCAGTCTAACCTCTGCTGCTCGCTCGCGCTCTCTGCAACTCGTTACTAATCCTCAATGTATACCCTAACGATAGTGTGGTCCAAGTTCGTAGCCTAACCACAGCGCCAACGCACACACAGATACACACACACCCATCCTCATGACTACTCACACACACACACACACACAGACAGACCTACATTATGTTAATCTGCTGTCCAGTCCTAACATTAACATGCGCTGTTAATGATCGCAGTCTCAGTGTTATTCGTTAACATAACTCGCTCTCTAACTCCTGCTAAGCACGCGGCTATCATTCGTCTCTCACACACACTCTCGACTGGTCCTCCTTCGCAGATCCAACCCGGGCACACCCACGCAGCCACGACGCCCCGACTTCATCGGGCTGAACGCGCAGGCGGCTCAGCAGCAACAACAGCAGCAGCAGCAGGCGGCCGCAGCGGCAGCCGCCTACTATGAGTACACCAGCGGCCTGCCGCCGCAGCATCCGCAGGCGCCAACGATTCAGCACCAGCAGCAGTTGCTGCTGCAGCAGCAGCGCGTCATGCTGCAGCACCAGGCACAGCAGCAGCAGCAAGGTGCGTAAACATCATTGAATATGCCTATAAGTTCCTAGCTAATCCTCTTCTTGTGTATCCGCAGTGCTGCAGCAGCAGCAGTCGCTGGCGCAGGCTGCCTATGGCGGCAGCCCGCAGCGTCGCTTCCTGTCTGAGGGCGAGCTGGTGCGGCAGGGCGCCGGCGGGGAGCTCTCCTATGCGCGCTCGAACAACACCGTGGACAACATACGCGAGCTGGCTGGCAGTCCGCAGCGCGGCGTCTACATGTGGAAGGACACATCGCCCGGCTTCGGCGGTGGCGGCGGACCGGCCAGCGTCAGCATTGGCAGCAGTGCGGGCACTCTGCCAAGCAGCGGCAATGCAGGCGGCATGATGCAGCACGCGCAGTACATCACGGCCGGCGGTGGAGCTCACCCACTCATCATGACCCATTCGCGCCTGCAGGACTACGCCAATCAGCAGCAGCAGCAGCAGCAGCAACAGCAACAGCAGCAGGCAGCCCTGGCGAACGCTGCAGCAGCAGCCGCTGCCTCATATCATCGCTCCAATCCCACAAGCCCCACAAGCTTGCCCCAGACGTCCGGCGCACAAACGTACATTCTGCGCTACGGCGGCGGCGGCGGCGCCGCATCAGGGGCACAATCTGGCAGCAGCGGCAGCATTGCCAATATGCCAAGCAGCAATGCGGGCACTGGGTCTGGCGGCTATCAGCCACAGCTGCGCGGCGGCGTGGCCGTCTTTCCGCCTAATCCGCTGGCCGGCGTCAGTGTGAGCAGTGCGGCTGTTGCGCTGCAGCCGCAGCCGTCGCCCCAGATCAAGCGCAAGCAGACGCCAACGCGGCCAATGAGCTTCGTGCGCGCGCTGGAGATGACCGATTCGATGGAGATGCAGACACTCGAGCAGCAGCAGGCGGCAGCGGCGGCTGCTACAATTGCGCGCAACAACGGGGGTCTGCCCAGCGGCATGCCGGCGAGCCTGGCCCAGCAGAACGCGGCGGCAGCCGCCGCTGCAGCTGCCGTTGGGCGCAATGCAGCAGCCGCAGCTGCCGCGGCCGCCTCGAATGCGACTGGCACGCCAGATCGTGCCAGCATCTATGATATGAACTATGAGATCTCCGTATAACCCGAGTTTGTGCCCGTCGTCGTAATGCCACCCGCCTCAGCAGCCAACAGTGCAGTTGTCACGGCAACGGCCACGGCCGCCTTCTACGCGCAGCAGCAACCGCCACACCAACACCTTCAACAGCATCAACAACAGTTACTTGGCCACGGGACAGAGCCGGCGGCCTACGTTTCGGTGCCCGTGCCCATGCCCGTGTCCGTGCTGGTGGCCAAGCACTGCAACGGGATTAGCCAGAGCAGCCCCCGCAACATCAGCAAGACGCCCAACAAGCGCAAGTTCTCCACGTTCTTCTGAAGCTACAGTCATATATATATGTATATATACATATATGTATATAGATAGATAGATAGATATGTATATGTATGTGTAATGGGATATCGCAAAGCTGTTCGGTTCGGCTTGGTATATTTTTTTTTATTTTTTACTTTAACTGTTACAATTTTATTTCGATTGATGCATAATTTTAAATAATTTATTTCAACCTTTTGGATAATTTACGTAAGACTTGAAGAGTTGGCAACACGTCCGGATGTCGAAAGAACTGTAAATAGAGAAAGCCATTTGTAACTATCAGTTTTTAACTAACGCCTAAGCAACGGGAATTTTACTATCCTTCTGTTTTCACGCATATGTCACGAGCCCAGGACAAACTACGATAGGATCCAAATTAGTTAAGTTACGACGACTCTCGACTCGCCATCGATTTGTTCTTAAACAAATTGTTCAGCTATATATATATATATATATATATATATATATACATATATTCGTATATATAAATATTTGCATTGCAATCAAAGTGAATATATATATGTATATATATACGGGCAGTCAGGTCAGCTAAGAAATGTGGAGCTCGAGTACGAGCTTAAGTAGCAATCTACATATAGAACTATGTAACTACTGCAACTATTGAAACTACACCTAATGAAAAACGCCAAAATTTGTAAACGAGTAACGAAGATAACTTATTATGCATATGTGTATATCTATATATATACCTATATATATATATGTGGACAGTGGTCGCAATTTTAAATACTTTTTACTATTGAAATTAAATCTAATTTGTGGAAGCTGTGACCACAGGCACAGGCATACCTATATGTATATGTATATAATATGCTTTGCATTGTCACACCCATATATATATATGTGTGTATGTGTATGTATATGTATGTGTGTGCATTTGTGACTATCTATGTGAGCGGCTAAGCAGCGCTTACAACTCCAGCAGCTTTCACTGGTCCAGCAAGCGCAGTCGCATCTGGCTTCGACTGGCTTGTGTCGTCTCTAATGTCGTCCACTTTGAATTATTGTATGAATTTTGTACATAACTGTGTAAAATAATGTGTACTATGTATTATGTTGAGGCCAAGTTGTTACAGGCAAGCATTTAATGTTGTGTTGTTGGCGTCTGAACAGCTAAACTGCATGCATAGGGAGAGTAGGAGAGAGGAAGGGAGGTAGAGAGAGAGAGATAGAGCGCGCTGTAACAAACTTTGGCCCATGCTTATGTATCTGTGTATTTATATGACTTTGTTGTTATTTTTTTAAGTGCAATTAGTGTTTATTTTGTGCTCTGCCGCTTGTTAATAATCAATCAAGTTGACTTCGGAACAATCAAACTGCGACCACAATAGGGCTTCATGTCATCCTGCTTGCTGGTCCCCAACCTCCAACCTCGGACCTGAACCCCCCACGACCCAGTTTAGAGAAATTGTATTGAATGGGAATCGATCGAAGCGATTTGCTTTTAGTTTGCTAGACAGTATAACAAATGCAACAAATGAATAGAATTAATGTTTGTAATAAAGCTAGGCTATATTTAATTGGGTGTTCACACACACACACACACACACACACATACAGAAGGGCCTACTTACGATTGAGAGGGAGGAGACTTGACTCCATGTGGGCGTAGGCGTAGGCGTGTGCAACACTGGAGCAATAGTCGAAGGCAAAGTATTCTAAGTGTTTTTTGCTAACAAATTACAAGTAATAAATTGATGAAATTATTAAAATACACCTACACAAGGCGAGTGTGTATATGGATGTATGTATGTGTGTCTGCATGTGTATTTCAATGCATATATGAAAGTGTAACAGAAACGGATACGGAAACGGAAACAAGAATGTAACATTGTTTTAGATTTTTATACCAAATTTAATTAATGTCAAATCATGTTGTTTAAACAGTATATATACATATATTTATATAACAAAATATATATATACACCCATATATATATACTATTTTTTTTATGCCGCATTCAGTTTGGCAGACAGAGCAACTCCAAGAGTATCTGCCCCAAATCAAATCAAATCAAACGAGAGTTAGCAGACGAGATTGCAAGTTGCGAACATCACACGTGCGTTCTTTTTTATTGTTTTTTAATTTAATGAAAAGTTGTTTTTATTTTATTTTATTTTATTTTTTTTTTTGTATACTGTGTGTACTTTGTAAAATATACAATAACAAATTTAATAGCAACATTAACAGCAAGGCAATTAATACATAATAAAGATAATGAAAAATAAACAAAATGTTTGAGGGTTTTTATTGAAGATGGAGTGCGGAGGCAGTAAGTTGTTTATACATATCTGACTGGACTGGAATATTTACTATATCCCTACAAATCATGTCTCTAAATGGAACTCTGTAAAAACTATATGATATGATGTGTGGGGGCTGTGTGAGGGCTCCTCAATTAACGTTCAGTAACCGTCGAGCTAGTCAATCGAGTTCTCTTCAAACTTACTCAAAGACTTATTTCAAATGGTCTTGGACAGTTGACAATTGATTACTAAAATTAGTTTTTGATTTTAACTCTAGAAATCTGGGTGCCAGTAACCTTTGTATTTTATACTTCAGCTGCGCTGTCAAGGAACTTATTCATTCGACTTAGTTGACTATGCTAGGCTAGGCGACAACTCGCAAACATTTCTGAACACTTTAAGGAAAACGAAAAACTGAAAATGATGCCGAGGACGCGTACTGCTTCTACGCTGACGAATGATACGATTGTGAACTCCGCACCGGCCTTGCACAGGTATAACATATTGACGTACAGCGTGTCCACGCGGACGAGCCTCTCTAGGGAGCTCGCCAATGCGGCTCCGCCGGCTTCACAGTCGGAGGACGCTGTAGACGGCCTGTCCACGCTCTTACCCGACCTGACCGTCATATCCACAGAAAAATCGACCAGCACCCCAGGCACTTCGACTTGACAACAGTTTTCCAGAGCGCACAAGAAAGAAAATACAAAATTACACTGGGTGAGCTGCAACAGAAAACATTGTGGACACATGGACACTACAAATTTTGAATATTCTTCATAAATAATGTAATTCTGGTTTCATAACAAATTAAACAAATATGTAAACGCATCTACTTTATTTTAGATATTACAAACTGAAGCAGCTCCTCCGAGATGAGCTCAAGTCAATATGAATATCTAATATCATATCATTCTTATCATTATAGATTTTTAAAGTCTTTCTCAGCTGAGACCGTGTACTTAGCCCACGGTAACCCATCTAGGATAACGGCTCTGATAACATAGAGTAACACAGAAGAAGCTCCTGACCTGTCCATCCAACTAAATAATATTTATCGCATATTTCAAAATTTCATATATTATGAAAAGTATCTATATACAAACAAGCTTACATATATCAGCAGGGTCCAACAGACTGCCGCAGACTTGTTCACGTTCTTTGGAAAACCTTTGCTTTGCCTTTGCCCCATCATATCTCTCACTTGAGACTGGACGAAGGTGCTGCTTCGCAAGGCTACACTCGAGTGCATAAATTCTAAATTCAAGTCCTTAGCTAGGACTAGGACTGACTGGAGTGCTGAAAAGAACGTTTTGGGAACTATATAATATACATACATATGTCTAATGCTTCAAGCACAGCAATCCTATAGCCGCCAGAGGACCAATGTAATAAACATTCATATATATTTATTTCAAAAAAAAATTTATTTTATTTTATTTTTATTTTAATACATACAATGCTTTTTTTGTTGGTTTATCCACTGAATATGTAAATGTGTATTGTGTGTGTGTGTGTGTGTGTGTTGCTGTTTGTGTGTTCAAATTGTTGCTCAGCTTCAAAACGATGACGTTGAATATGTTATGTTATAGCGTATGCGTTAAGATATCGGTATAGATATAGATGTAGATATATATATATATATAAATATGTCTGTATGTATGTGTTACTATTTAGATGTAAATACGTGTGCACGTTCAGCATGTTCCAAATGCACACTGTTACAAAAATTACATAATTTCATTATGCCTTCTATTTAACGTATAAAAACTTGGTTAATTATTTTATAAATAATTTGCTATGCGTGTAAGTGTGTGTGTATGCATGTATGTATATAATATATGTAGATAAGTATGTATGTGTATATTGAGTAAACATTTATCGCTTGTATATGCATATATGTGTATGTATATGTATGTTGTGTCTAAGTCGTTTATGCATCTGCATAGAGATGTGCCTGCTCACGCCCCCTGTCCTCTGCCAAGTGCGAACCATAAACTGCTGCCACACGATAAGCTAACACGCCACGGAGACAACATCGAACTATTTACTCTATTCATTAATGGATACATAAGGAAAATCGTTCAGCGCGTAGAGAAATGAGTTGGGAAATTCCCAAAAAAAAATACCAAAAAATCGAGAGTTCTTCTCTCTCTCTCTCTCTGTTGCTTTGCTGCTCGTTTCGTCTAAACTAATACTTATTGAACATACACACAACATCGTTTTGTTGCTCGGCTTTGCCCATATTTCTGCTCGTTCACATATCTCTTGTATCATATCATATATCTCGTGTTCTGTGCATCCTTAGTGCTACAGCAAAAAATGCATATTTGGATATTAATTTTATGTGATTATTAATATAAAAAAAAAACCGTTTACAGCTAACGTTTATATCATAAAAAAAAAAATAGAGCGATGCAGACAATATGTAATCAGGCGCAGTTTAGCCATATATAGATATATATATATTCGATATATATGAAGGTGAATAAAGAATATGTGCTTCAGGCCAGCCATGGCGCATGCGCCCAGCCCAAGCTCGTGTCTAAGCCTAGCCTATACACTATAAAGTACACGTGAGATGATTACTGCTATATACATTTGGCAAACGATGCTGCGGGCTCGCGGAGAGCGTCGTCGTTTAGAACTCCTTCAGGCTGCCGCCGCGCTTCAGCTTGGTGAGCCGCTTGAGGCTGGCGCTGAGCATGCCGCTGGAGCCAGTCGCCGCCAGACGGTCACCATCCGACCGCCAGCCGCCGCTGCCCAGACCCAGGGTGCCGCGGTCGCGGTCGCGGTCGCGATCCCGCTGCGTGAACGTGCCACGGAAGCGGACGCGGCTGCGACGCTGCTCGGCGACGCGGCGCCACAGGTCGGTCAGCGGCGGATGGTGCTGGTGCGGGTGCTGCTGCAGAGTGCAGCAACACATCAACTCCTGAGATTATAACTTCTTCTCCCACACCACGATATGCGCGTCGTTGGAGTTGGCTGTCAGCGGCGAGAAGCTGCCGGAGCCGCCGCCGCTCGAGCCAGAGGCAGCGCCCCCAGCCGCGCCACAAGCACCCGAGCCGCCCTTCTGGCCAGGCGAGCTGCCGCTGCTGTTGTACCAGACATGGCGCCAATAGCCTCGTCCGCCCATCAGGGTGATCACCGTGCGCGGCCCGTCTGCGTTCTGCTGCTGCTGCTGCTTTGAGTTCTGCTTCTGCTTGCGCTTCAAGGTGGCCACTGCAGCGGGCGCCGCCTGCTTGTCCGAGGCGGCCGCCTGCATGTGCTTGAAGCCCTCCTCGGACTTGGGCGCGCTGTTCGAGTGGTGCTGGTGGTGTATGTCGGCGGTGGTCATCAGGCCGTTCTCCGATATGTTGCCCAGGTCGCTGCCGGTGCCCGAGGTCTTGTGGCTGGCGCTGCTGCTGTTGCGCGAGACAGAGCGGCCGCCGAAGAGCCGGATGCCCATGCTCTCCTCACTGCCCGACGAGGTGTACAGGCTGGAGGACTTCGAGTCCACCGACCAGTTGGACAGGTCGAGCGAGCGCGGACGCGAAGCCTTCATGCGCAGACGCCGGTCCAGGGTGCACACCTTGCCGGGAATGGCAGCGAGCTCGGGATCGGAGCGTCGCATGCCCTCGTACATCATGTCCATTAGGTTGCCCTGGTTGCCCTCCTCGGCGTCGTAGTTCTCCTTCACGAAGATCAGCTTGCCATAGAGCCCATACACATCGCAGTAGCCGTGCTCGCCGTGCTGCGACAGCGCGCTCGCGTTCGCATGCAGCCCGCTGGCGCCGTTGGCGGCTGCCGCTGCTGCTGCTGCGGAGCCCAGGCCGCGGGGCAGAGTCTTGGACATGCGAGAAGAGGAATCACCGCTGCCAGTGCCGCCAGCGCCCAGATCCCGAAAGCGTTTGCGATGGAATGCGGGCGAGTTGGCGAGCGAGGCGCGTATCTTGGCGGTGAAGCTTTGGTCCAGGGAGTGCTGCTTGTCCAGCTTGGAGCAGCGTGGCGAGGAGGCGGCCGAGGCGCTGCTCGTGGCCACATTGGCGTCCGTTGCGAGCTCGACGCTTGGATCCCGCAGCACGGAAGCAGCAGGAGTCGGCGGGCCCGAGCCAGCGCCTGGTTGAGAGCCGGAAGCAGATCCGTGCTCCTCTTTGGGCAGATCGCGACGCAAGATCACGGTGCTCTCCTCCAGATCCGTCTCGGTTAGCTTCTTGGGATCCGCATCGATGGCCGGCAGCTGCAGATCCTCGCCCATGCTGGGCACACTGGGCACCAGCGGAGCTGAGACCGTGGCGCCGGCCATTGGCTTGTAGCTCGGATAAACCTTCGGTATGAGCGGCAGGAGGAAGGTGATTGGTCCAAAGTGGGCGTGGCAAGACATATTAATGCCGCCACTGATGATGGGAACGCCCTCGAGCCGCGGCAGCGGTATGGTCACAGCGATGCCCACGTTAGTGCCCACCCAGAGCAGACCCTTGCACGCCATCAGGGCCGTCACGTAGATGGAGCTGTTGTTCAGCGGCTGCTCCTTCTTGGCATCGTAGCGCAGCACGCTGGAGGCAATGTTGATGTCCTGCAGATGCTTGAAGGTCTCTGTGTGGTAGAGACAGAGCATGGTCGAGTTCTTCAGCGATATCCAGAGGCCGATGCCCGAGTGGGCCATCAGGTTGACCTGCTGGCTGGCGCCGTGCTGCACCTCGAAGCTGCGCTGCAGCTCGCCGTTGAGGGCGTTCAGCACGTACACCCGATTGCTGCACGAGGCATAGATGTTCATGTTGATGGGCAGCATGCTCGGCACGCACATGCCGGAGTCCCCGAGCGCCACGTGCTGCGGATCGCGCAGCTGCCAGACGCCGTCATGGGCGCGCCTGTAGATCAGAACGGTCGCGTTCGACAGGGACACGTAGACGGCATCGAAGTGGTAGAGAATGCGCTGCACTGCGCCGGGCACCGCATAGCTGCCCAGCTGCTCCTCCTGCTCGGGATTGCGCGCCGAGTAAATGAGCAGCTTGCGGCTGTCCGTGCCCAGCCAGACGAGGTCGCCCAGCAGGCTGCTGTGCTCCTCGCGCGTGCGGCACTGGTCCAGCCCCTTGACGAACTCCAGCGCCGACACCTGCGTCTCCACCAAATCAAAGGCGCCTGCCTCGCGCAAGTTGCCCGCCTGCTGCGGATGCTGGGCCAGCACCGTGATGTGGGACGACGTGCCATCGCTGCTGCACATCCACAGGTAGTTCAGCTGCTTGTGGCGGCGGCGCGCGTTGCCGCTCTGCTTCGTGTCATTGGCGATGCTGTAGTAGCATCCACAGCGCACCTGGAGAGAGGAAAGGGCATTAATATTGTGGTTTCATAGGCCTCAGTTGGTAATGGAAGGGGCAAGAGAGGCAGGGTGGAGTACCTCCGTTTGATGCTGTGACCGGTAGACGGGCATCGCCTTGACAAAGAGCGGCATCTTGCGCGACTGCTTCTGCTGCACGGCCTCCTGCAGCTGCTGCTGCTCGTAGGTGTGCAGCGTGGCCTGCGGGCTGCCTGGGGACTGCGAGGCATGCGCATTGGGATGCTGGTGGTGGGCGTGCGCATGATGCGGCTGCGAGACGGAGCGCTCCCAGGCGGGCGAGTTGTTCGGATCGAGTGCCAGCTGAGCGAGTCTCAGCTCTGTGATCCACTCCTTCTTCACATTTGGGGTTTGTGTTTGGAACGTGAACGTCTCCTCCTTGCCGGACTTGTGGCGGCCAATGAGCTGCAGGCAGCAGGAGTCCACCCAGGCCATCTCCTCGTCCTTGCGCTGTATCGAGCCCTGTATGGTGTTCAGCACGTTGCGCGTTGTGTTCGAGTTGAGCTCCTTGTAGTTGCCCTTGAGGCTGCCGACCAGGTCGTGTATGCGCGAGATAACCTCATAGTCGTACATCAGCGTGCTCATCTCGTTGCACAGATTGTCCGCTCCGTTCGTGAGCTGTGCGGCCGGCGAGCTGTGCGCATCGACGCTGGCAAATGGTGAGCCCAAGCCGGTTAGCCCGGCCTGGCCGTGGCCGCCGAGCGTGGCATTGGCGTAGCCTCCAGCGTTGTTCGCGTTGCCACTGCTGCCATTCGACTTCAGGCTGCCGCCACGATTCAGACCTGCGGAAAGGAAGGGTTGTTAGCTGTTCGGATCAGATAAGTTACGGACAACCTACCTGCTGTTAGGATTCTTGACAGTGTGGCGGATGCACTGTTGTCCACGATTTCGACATCGTTCACCGGGAACATCCACTTGAAGGTGAGCTTCTCGGTGGCGCCGAAGTCGTGCGACTGCTTGGGCGCCACGGAGACGCAGATGACCTTGTCGTTGAGCAGCAGCAGGCGCCGCTGCTTGCACTTGACTATGAAGCCGGCCTGGTTGAATTCCATGTGGGTGACGTTGTCCTCGCGCAGCAGGTAGCGGGCCCGATTGCCGCAGCTGTCGCTGACGCTGTTGAGGGCGCGCGTGTTGAACGTGCCGCTGATGTGGCCGAGCATCTCCTTGAAGGCCTGATACTGCTCCGCCACGCGCTTGCTCTCGTTCAGCAGCTCGGCGAGCAGCTCCAGCTGGGACAGGGCCAGCTGCAGGGACATGCGATCGTGGTGGCCCTGCGGCGTGTACTTGAGCAGGTCCTGCAGGAAGAGTATGAACTGGGGAAAGCGCTGCACGGGCTTCACCATCAGCCCGAAGAAGGACAGGCGATCGTGGGCGCTGATCTGCTTAACCTTGAAGAAGTCAGCCAGCGCCGACTTGCGCTTCTCCTCCATCTTGGCCAGCTCCATGGCCGCTGAGAAGTTGTTGATGAAGCCCGAGTATATCTCCAGCAGCTGCGGCTTCCCAAAGGCGCTCACAAAGCAGTCCCCGATCTTCTCATCCCGGTCCCAGTTGCGCACGCACTCGGCCAACGAGATGCGGAACAGCTTGTGCGAGTGCAGAATGTCCGGCAAGCAGTGGAACAGCGTGGCGATCTTCACGGGATTCAGCACCGGCGGGCTGCACTCCTCCAGCGGCTTCTTGTAATCCTGCCAAGCGGAAAGAGAGAAAAGGTTCAGGTATTAATAGAGCCATTCAATAAGCTGCATTGCTCCAGCCATAGACGATGGCGTTGCTTTACCACAGTTGAAAGATCTCTCTCTCTCTCTCTCTCTCTCTCTCTCTTTCTCTCTCTTTCTCTGTTTGCCGCTCGAAATGCTGGGTATTTACAGTTTGGTATCTTTTAATGGGTGTTTAACTAATTTTGTAACTACTTTTTTATGTTAAGGTGGTTTGAGATGGTTAAATGATGGATGTAAAGTGTGGAGTGTTGTGAATGAGTTTAAGATACAATTTACAGATGTGTGTGAGTGAGTGTTAGTTATGACGGAGAGTGGCGGCATATGGCGGTGGGATTTGGATGGCATGTAAAGAAGAAAACAAATGAGTTGTCATGAGAGTTAACATTAGCATAAGTCGGCGGATATTAAGCCAAGGCTACAGGCTAAAGTAATCTGTGGGGGGAAAGAACTGAAAAGAACTGAAGACACATTCGGCCAGCCGAAGATCAAGTACTAAGATTCCATTCCTTCATACAAGATGAGCAGAAATGAGTGATGGACAGGCTAAGGATTTGGTGGATTCTACAGATGATGGAATGATGAGTGTCTTGGAATGATATATCTAATAATATATGAAAAGCTTTTCAGGAAACCCTTTTAAATAGCGCTTGAAGTATAAACTCTGGGAAAAACACGCCTGTTCAAGGGAAAAGAAAGGAAAACTCAAAGAAAACGTTAGGAAAACTGCATGCACTGAACTAGGACTTTGCTGAGAAGTTCATCTATGCTCCAGAGCCCGACTTTTTACTGTTCTCACAGCTCAAGAGCAGCCCTCGCCGCACAGGCTGATGAAGAGGAAATCGCCGTAACTGGGTTCCCTCAAAAAATATTATGACAAGGGTAAAGAAAATGTCAATTGAGCAGATCTGACATAAAATCTTTGAGATTCTTGAGCGGATCGACCCAAGATGTGCTGCTTTCGTATGGAAACTCAAACACACAAAGCTCAGACACAAGGCAGTCATGACATCTGGCTGACATAAGCATGACCGACACCTACACACACACACACACTCACTCTCACACACACTCACACAGACACACTCGGAGTACAAGCTCAAATTTAACATTTGTTTATTTATTTAAGGAAATTGAAAAGAGTTGGAAATATCCGAATATTTCTTTAAACATATTCAACAACATAAGATTTAATCCGATTTCGGCAAACACGATGACAACGACAGCAGACAATAAATTGAATTCTGATGTCCGCGACAAGGACGAAATTGTGGAACTGGACGAGGATGAGGTGTCGCTGGTGGCCGGTACATTCAGCAAGGTGCAGCTCTACCTGCGCTCGGACACAAACAGGGGCTACGCCAAGCTCAATTCGCCGGGCCTGTACAGCTTCCGATTGCCGGAATATCCCAACGGCGACCCGGAGAGCGTCACACACAACGAGGCCGACGACTCGCGGCTTATTGACAGCTGGACAAACGAGAGCATGGAGCTGATCAATGTCGTGAAGAAGGACGACGAGGCGAAGTTCGGTCGCATCCAGCGGGACGACGAGACTGGCGAGTTCTATATACTAATGCCCCTCGAGGTGGACGTCCTGCTGCACTCCGAGGTGCCCATTGTTGTCAGGGAGCCGCCAACGAGCCTCGCTGCGAGCGACTCTACCACGACCATAACTGACAGCGGCGACGACGAAAAGGACGATAAGGACTACACGTATGCGTCGCAAACGACACTGACGGACAATACCCGAGCCGCACCAGCAGCTCCGGAGCAAGACGAGGCGACCGAGACGTGCATACTCAGCGAGCACGAGGTCTGCAGACTTGTGGTGCCGCAGCTGAGCCTGAACTTCAAGCTGACCCTGCAAGTGGGCGAGCTCAATGAGGATGACGAGAGCGAGGAAGAGCTCTACATAGATGCTCTGGACGAGGATGGGGATGCGGAGACGGACGAGGACGAGATTTTCGAGGACGAGATCATTGAGGACGACGTCGACGAGGAGGAGACCGGCGACAATGAATACGACGAATGAGTTCTCAGAGTCCCCGATCCCATCCCAGCTGCCACCGCAACAACAATTCAAGGAAAAGCCACGTAGCGATGCCCCTCAATCCCAAACAACCATTGTGCTGGTCCTAATTGATAAATTTAGTGTTCAGACTACATGAGTTCTCTGTGCCAGTATTCCACACGGAACGCTTTGCCTCCCTTACTGCTCTACTCACATTGACTAGACGTTGCAGCGTGGCCACGTAGGAGTTCTCGCTGTGCACGATGGCGGCCACGATGTGGCGTCGCTTGAGCTGCTGCTGGGAGAGGCCGGGCGGTGCCGGCGGCAGCATTGGCACTATGAGTCGGCTGTGGGTGGTGCGCGCGGTGCCGTTGGCCCGGCTGCCCGGCGGTATGATCAGATCCATGTCGAAGCGATTGCTCTCGGGCGCTGAGTTCTCATCGTCCTCGTACTGCAAGATGGTTAACAATTGACTATGGGACTGTGTGGGGGGTGGGGTAGGGAGTGGCTTACCTCGGGCACGCCCGGCATCATTTTGCTGGCGCCCAAATTGGCCAGCTTCTGCGGCGAGGCGGCGTCCAGCGTCGCGTTCGCTGTCGCCGGCTTAGCTGCGGCTGCGGCAGCGGCGGAGGCATCCGGCATATCGAAACTGGAGCCCGGCATCTGCCGTCCGTCGCGCCCGCCCACATCGTACTGGTGCGAGGAGCCGCGGCGTATGGAGAACCAACGCGAAAGCCGCCCGCCCGGCGACTCACCCGGCGCCACGTTGTCCTCACGCTGCGACGACGCCGCCCCCGAGGCGGAGGGCATCGTGCAGGCGCTGGCCCGGCGCATAATCATGTTGCTGTCACGGCTGTTGGCCTGGCTGGCGCTCTGGCCGCACTGCGGCTGGCCGCTGACTGTGCTCGGATGGCCGCTAGAGGAGCTCGACGAGGCCGCCGTGCGCCATTTGTCGAACGACAAATGCTGCTTGGCCTTGTTGAAGGTGGAACGCAATTGCGAATTGCGTTGGTTGCCGGCGCTTAATGAACTCACGCTGCTGCTGGTCTGTTCCTCCTCGGTAAAGTTCTCCTCGTCGGAGTGGCTCGCTGTGGGCGGCTCTCGCCGTTCGCGTCCCGGCGACTTTGTGTCCCGCTCGCTGCTGCTGCTCGCGCTGCTGCCAACACCGACACCAACGCCAACACCAACGGCAGCCTGGCCACCGTTGGCGCTGAAGCTTCCGCCGGCAATTGTGGCGCTGTCTGCCTGCTGGCTGACCTGGCAGCCCTTGGCCCGCTGCTGCTGCTGCTCCGCGATGCGGCGACTAAACGCGCTCTGCAGCTGTGCTGTGGTCACGCTCGCCTTCTGACTGGCGACCCCTTGTTGCCCTGGCGCTGTGATGAACGAGGATGTCTGATGCTGCTGCGGCTGCTCTTCCGGCTCGGCCAAAGTATCCTCCCATGAGCTGGAGTTCAGTTTGTTTTCATCTGCAGAGAGAGAGAGAGAGGGGGAGAGGGAGAGTGTGAATACGGATTTAGCTGATTGATTGCCGGATGACGCCATCGACTAATGCGCGCAATGATTGGCAATTAAAAGGCGGCACTCGAACGCCAGCTGGATTAAGCCAAGTGGCTGGCTCCAGGCGCGCGCTAACAACATGCGGCCATGTGCAGTGGCATGCGTGGGCTGCCCTCAGGGGCACAGCATCAAAGTCAACGCCGACACACACCGGCCATGCCCGACTGCTGCATACCCTGTTGTGCTGCGCCCACTTTTGCTGCGCATTCGAATCAGAGTTCTGGCCAAGCACAAGAACTGCCGTCGCTGCGGTCGTAACTCGTTAGCGCCGGCGGCGGGCTGTGTGGGCTTGCTTTGAAGTGGCCAGGGCCAGAGGCGGCAGCAGCCGGCAACGAGTTAGCAGCAACAACAACTCCCACGCGCAGCATTAGCAGATTTTTGCATTCGCCTTGCGGGCATTGAATGACTGACTGAGAGAGAGAGAGGGAGAGCGAGCATTTATCAGGCCAACAACACTAGCCGTGACAGACAATATGGCTAAGACAACAGGGGACATAACAATTGCTGCTGAGATTGCTGCCAATTCACGTGGCCGTAATTAATCATGCGGCAAGAGCATGCGATAACTCTTAACGCTGCTGCTGTATCCTTAACCCATAAAAGGGGCGTGGCCGGGCCTGGCTGGGCTCGACTTGGCTCTAATGCAACATCCATAACAATGGCAACACGATAGACACTTGCGCAAGAAAATGGCCGCCGACTGCGTGGGCAACGAGCAAGAAAATGTCGGCAGATAAATATTTGCCATTCTCGAGGCATATGTGTGTGTGTGTGTGTGTGTGTGGAGCAAACAGTGGCTGCCACTGGCAGACTCCCCAACAACAACAACAACAGCAGCAGCAGCTCGCTTTTATAAAATTGAGTTTGTGTAACTTTTATTTGGTGCCCGTACGCGTTTAGCTGCACCCTGCCAGCCCGCTTAGTGGGGCATATACGCGCCCCGGCCCAACTGGGCGGCCCTGCGTCGCGCCTCCAACTGCTGGGCATTCGATAGTCGACTCGAGTCGAGGCAGACCTACGCCTATCCCATATTAGTACTAATGCTGTTATTTCTGGGCTTCATAATGTGCCAAAGTTTGGCAGCTCTCCGAAAGGCATTCAATTGATTGGGGCTAGAGCTTAATTTGATTGCTCCCAGCGTTTTGCATGTGTGTGAGTGCGAGTGTGCGTGTGTGTGTGTGTGTGTTTTCGGATACAGCCTAAGCGTACGCATACACATTATATATATATTTATATATATGCTTTGATTAGCATAAGTCAAGCCAAAGTTTGGGCACCGCTGCTGAGCTTAAGCTCGTAATTAATATCGCATAACTCTTTCCCCTATGCTTAGATATAAATAAATACGGATAATGAGCAGATTCTGAAATATCTTACGGCAAATTTATTTGGCTTTGTATCTTATATCTTTGCATCTCAGAGCGAAGTAGCTTAGGAGAGTTCTATTTAAGTAAATGCTCTCTGCTGCAATCCTATCTGGAATGTGCTCGAGCCCAAGTATACAATACGGACGGACAGCCGGACGGACGGATGTATAAAGAAACGAACGGACATTGAGACAAATATGGCTAGATTTACTGAGCTCGTCCCAGCTGCGCTCACACGACCAGACAGAGGGTTAAAGATACGGCCGGACAGACAGATACGGCTAGATTAACTTAGCTCGTCCTCTAAGACAGGACAGACGGATGGATGGATGGATAAAGAAACGGACGGACATACAGACAACTATGGCTAGATTTACTCAGCTCCAAGGAGTATACAATACGGACGGACATAGCTCGTCGCAGCTGCGCTCACACGACCAGACAGAGGGTTAAAGATACGGCCGGACAGACAGATACGGCTAGATTAACTTAGCTACTGATGAAGAGTATACAGTATATACTCTGCCACGCCTCCTGCTGCCTGCCATATACATTTTTTTAAGGGGCTTCCACACTGCTCAACAGGTTGCTGCCAAAGAGAGTTGCAACTAGCCCTAATCCGGACTTGGCATTACGCATACGCCTAGTCTGCTGGCTGAACTTGGCTGAGCTTTTTCTCTGGCTTGTTCTGCTCACTTGATGACATGATTTCTGCTGCATGCTGTGGGCTGTCGCCCTTGGCTAAGAGGCCGCCTCGCTGCAGACTCTGCTTGCCTTGCTTCAGCCCACACAGGCGCTGCCGCTGGTGACCACTGGCTGTTGCCTAATATACTGCTCTCGATGCATTTTCGCTGGTGGCTGTCGGTGCGGTTGGGCAATTCGCGCACGCGGATTACGTATACGCAGAGATTGCACATGAATTATGGCTAAGCGCAACGCCTTGTGCATAGTGCGTCTGGAAGCTTGCAAATAAAAATTAATCATACGCCACGCGAGCCGTGGAGGTGGCAAAAAGCGCAGCATTTGCATAACAAGCCCAGTTAGCGGGCACTCAGTCAGTCAGTCGATCAGTCTGTCAATTAGTTATTCAGCCGTCGAAGAAGTTGCCAGCGCGTCAGCCGACAGTTGACAGTACTTGATTCATAACTTCGGCCGAACTGCAATCGGCTGGCGTGATTAATGAGCTTCATTAAACGCGGCTCACAGAATGCCCACAGAAGAAACGCGGACCGAAATGCTAATGACTTGCGCATTTACTTAAATTATACAAATTATATTTCATTGTTTGGCAGCTGCCCACACTGAGAGCGCGAGCGACAACGAATGCGAAACTCAAATCGAATCGCAGCTGTGGAGAGTGCCGGACGCGCGAATACCCTAACCGCTGCTGTTAACTGATTTAGCTAATGACCAACAGGGAAGGCAAGGCAAGGCAACATCTATCAAGGTAAGCCAAGTCTCTCTCCTCTTTTGCAGGGCATGCAGGAAGAGTAAGCGACAGGCAAACGTGCCTGGGACAAGTTTTAAGAGCTGTGGCTAATTGAAATGACAGCGCAAAGTGGCCACAAAGTTGGCATCGAATTGGCTTTTAGCCTGGCTTTAACAGTCTGAACAAAGTTGTCTGCATTTGCTTTATTACTACATTTGTCTTTCTGGCCAATACAAATTCAGGTCAGCGAGAGAGTGAGAGGGAGAGGGAGGCATAGATAGGATCTGGCAGGAGCTAGAGAGAGAGAGTGGGGATTGGTGACACAGCCTTGGCCACTGGAATGCCAATGGCAATGCAATTCTCGGCTCTTTGTGCCAGGCGAAAGTCACCTGCTGCGCTTTATGCAACATGCGCTCTAATGAGGCCACAAGGCAGCCGGCCACACGCCATTTGCCAGCTTCGCCAGCTGGCGGCACGAGTTTCAAAGTAATTTCGTGTGTCTGAAATCGAGAAGTACGCAGAACGCTGCACGCTGCACGCTGCATGCACTTTGAGCCAGCGCAAAAGCTCTCAGGCAGCAACTTGGCCAAGTCTCGGAGAGGGCGACACATACTTGTGGTGGGCGTAGGAATGAAGCAGCCCGGTTAGCCGGGATCTCATTACGTGCGGTTCCTGCCACGCTCAGACCGTAACACGTGTGTATAATAAGTGTGTGGAAATTGCTTTCTATTTGCAATTTTGATGACGTTGCCAAAGCAGCGCGTGCCTCTGCCATAAACTAATTATTATAATGTAAATCACACACGCAACCCAAGATGAAGATGGCGAACTTGATTTGGGTCTCAATATGGGTTCGGGCTCGGGGGCCGCCCAGGAAGCTGTGTGCGCCCGCAGCAATAGAAACTTCATAAAATACCAACTGGCTTATCCACTCACATAATTATAATCACACACCAGCGTGTGTGTGTGTGTGTGTGTGTGTGTGTGTGTGTGTCTGTGTGTGTGCGTGGGTGGCTCGGCTCCAATCTCGGGCATATGAAAAGTGAAATATGGGCATCACCGCACATTCGCGGCATGTCTTTGCCGGCAGAGCTATCGCCCTGTGCCCTGCACTACGATACGCATTCGCTCGAGAGCTTTAATTACCTGAATTTCATTAATACTTATTATGACAAGTGGTTTCGGTGGCCACCCTTTTAGCATAATATAATGCTCAGCTTAATTTACTCACTATTTTCCTCTCTCTTCACATAACAAATTAAAATGCGAGCGGCAGCTGCGCCTCAGTTGAAATCGGGCTTTACCTGGTATATATCAAGCATATAGTACTACGAGCTGCTAGCAATTGAAATTGAAGACTAAGACTTGAGTCGCGAATTATTTTAAATCAAATTTTGTCTTAAAGTTATCGATAATCGATAATTATAGATTTCGTTTTCATATAATATCAAAAACTCCAACCCAAATGGCTCTCCAGCCCTATCCCCAACTATATATTGAGCTTTATCTATAGCTTTTAGTTATGCTTCATATATAAAGTTCAAATATCGATATCGCTATCGATATTTATATCGATTCCTATTGATGTTAAAGTCGCCAGCCTAAGCTACTGCAGAGATAAGCATGAACAGGAGCACAGATGGCTAGATCGACTCAGCTGAGCAACGTATTATACTGATAAGGAAAGGTAAGCAGATTGACACAAGTCCGATAAACATTCGAATGACTTATATTACTAAAGTTCATAGCTTAGCTGTTGTTATACTCGGCATAAACAAACGCTGGCAACATATTAGTCACCAGCCTGAGACATCGCTAGGGAAAGCCGTGGCCAGAACATGGACTCGTATGTGCATAGCATGGGCATATTTATACTGCTGGATGTGGCACACATGTGCTCCAATGTGCACTTAGCTAGCGGGCCATCATCATCATCATCATCATCATGCGCCTCATCATCATCATTATCTTGAGCATGTGCAGTGGGAAAGCACAGCTGAAACTGTGTCAGCCGATGAAGAGCTGCAGCCAGCTAATCCCCGGGCTAATAATAAATGGCATCAGAATTAGGTAGTCAGGCGATAAGTCAGGCCCGGCCAAGCGCTCAGACGAGTCAATTAGAAATTAGCGAGCTGCGCGAGTGATAAACTTGTTCAGTTTAACGATTTCATTACTCAAATTGCAATCGACAGAAGAACAAAAGCTTACACTTTGGCTGGGCAAGTGGAAATTGTCTGGGCGGGTTTGGGGAAATGTAGCAGATTGATTGAGAGATATATATATAATATATCTATTGATTCATATATAGAATGATAATGGATAATAGATAGATCGATAGATATATATGTGATCTGGTTTCTCTGATTGAGATATATATAATATATCTATTGATTCATATATAGATTGATAATGGATAATAGATAGATCGATAGATATATATGTGATCTGGTTTCTCTGATTGAGATATATATAATATATCTATTGATTCATATATAGATTGATAATGGATAATAGATAGATCGATAGATATATATGTGATCTGGTTTCTCTGATTGAGATATATATAATATATCTATTGATTCATATATAGATTGATAATGGATAATAGATAGATCGATAGATATATATGTGATCTGGTTTCTCTGATTGAGATATATATAATATATCTATTGATTCATATATAGATTGATAATGGATTATAGATAGATCGATAGATATATATGTGATCTGGTTGAGATATATATATATAATATATCTACTGATTCATATATAGATTGATAATAGATAATAGATAGATCGATAGATATATATGTGATCTGGTTTCTCTACATAGAATGCACTTATGAGATAAGCTGATATGGAACTAAAGTTTTAGATCACTTGCCTTTAGACCATTTGCCTTCAGACCATTTGCTAGTAGAGCTGCAGACCCATCGGCAGTTGAGTACATAGACCGACCTTCCTTTAACTGATCTTCCCTAGCCCATTTTACCAACTTCTCTCTGCAGGCAACATTCTCTTGAGCCAATGGCAACACTTTGAGCGCAGCTGAAGTTTCCTATGACTGAAGCGTTCCACTCTGCACTCTTCGGTTGTTTGGCTGTTGGCTAGAGAGTGTGTCGTCCGCACTTTGGCCACAATTGTCCTTAATTTGGCTTGCTTGACTTTCGGTCGCTGTGGTTGCTTCATGCATAAACTATGAGGCCAAAGTGGCTGGCAACAGACAATGTGGCCAAAGTTGACCTTGGTAAGCATTCACACACACACCGGGCGGGGGCAGCACGCAAACACACCTACACCTACACCTACACCTATACAGACACACGCGACAACCTGCCCATTTACCAACTTTCTTCGCTGAATGGGGTTTAATTAGCAATAATTAACAATGGGCGGATTTTTTTTGTTTTTTGTATCAAGTGAAGAGCTGCGGACTAGTTTGCATCCATATTGGGAGCTAGTCGTACTGGCATGGCCACGTACCGTTAGCAACGTGCAACGCTCAACGTGCAACGCTCAACGTGCAACGTGCCAGTTGCAGTGTGTCCCACATGAATTATTTAGCTGTGCTCTGATTGGATACCTTGGGCATGTGAAAATGCTGGAATCGAATTAAACTGTTTGCGAGGAAATGCCACAGCCATGCCACAGGGAGGCAACCAGGCAGCTGGCAAGATATACATATCTGGCTGGCAGTTGGGCTGACCCTCCCAGTCCACCGTCGTCATCATCAATGGCTGGGCAACAGTCGAGCACAGAGGCCGGAGAACAGAGACCCTTGTCAGGCGCAGTGCAAGTCAATTGCTTTGCCAACTTGACGCAGAGCCAGTGCGTCCACTTAATGCTGGATAGACACTTGCCACCGCTTCTGTGTGCGGTGCAATTGCCACCGCTTGCAACTGCAACTGCAACACAGACACCGATGCAGGCTCTTTTCGCTTCTACCTATTTTAAGGAATTTTCTTGACGCTTTTTAAAAGGAAACTCGTCTCGGGCAAAAGAGAAAGAGATAGACAGAGAGAGAGAGAGAGAGAGAGAGAGAGAGAGGGAGAGACGCTGCCCGGGTGCCGATAGAGTGGAGTCAAGCGCTGCTAGATGAATGTGAATGTGAATGTGGGCCCTTAAATGCCACATGCCTTTGACTATTTATAGGCGGGCGCTGAGCTGCAAACAATGCGGCGACGTCAAGTGGCCCGACTGGCGCTGCGGCCCCCCTTACTCGCCGCTTGCCCTGCAACCACATCCAGATACCCAACAGCAGCCACAGCAGCAATCTCGACTGTAAAACTTGAGCTTACGGCTTGCTCTTGTTGCCTTTTGGTCACTAGCCTTAGCCAGGCTAAGGTAAAGTGCCAACGCCAGCGACAGGATGAGCGCTGCAGGACTTGAAAAGGCTGCTGGCAGCTGCCACTGCTGCTGTTATGCATGAGTCCTCTGCCTTTGAGCCCTCTTTAAATTAAATTTACCGAGTGCAGCTAGCTGGGGCTGCGCCGTGCATCTATCGAGTCCAAGGCACGAAAATGCACACCTTTGTCCACATCCCAAATAAGCCCGCATATACCCGGGCTCAGTGGCAGTGAGTGAGCTTTGGGCACATTTCATTGAACTGAAAGATTAACAAGCAGCCGGAGCACATAGACGGAATGCGTACGGCCAACTAGTCAGATTTCTAGGGAATTGAGTCAAATTTTCTATTGAATATATCTCTATATCCACATTGAATATTCAACTTCAATATATAAATAATTTAATAAAAGAGTTTTTAATCAGCAACAATTTTAGACGGATAGAAGCACGGCCGGACAGTCGTATGGCCGGCGGGACGCACAGACGTGCAGATAGCTGGCTTGTTCGACTCAACTCAGCGTCCTGATCAAGCTGACCGCTACTTTCCAGGCTCTGCCACGTCTCCAGCTGCCTGCCACACTCATCTCCAGACAACTTATCCAATAAGCAACTGATCAAAAACTGTCCTGAGCTTGCCTCAGCTTTCAGCCAAACGTATTGCCAAGTCAGAAAACTTTCCATGAATTTGACGCATTTGAGCCTTGGCATATTATTATTTGGCCAGCAGCAAATGCAACATTGCGAAACATAAGCAGCCGAGTTTCCCCCCTTTTTTTGTTGTAGTTGTCAAATGTTTGTGTTTACTTTGAGTTTTCCGTCGAGCTGTGCGCGCTTATCAAATGGAGTCGCCCCCCGGCCGCCTGACCGACTCTAGCCATGCCCAGTTGGCTTGCCCTTTGATTGTTTGCCAACGCGTTTTTTATTTGTTTATGATATTTATACATACGCAATACAAGCGCAGATATAAACAGTGTGTGTGTGCGTGTGTGTGACACGGTTTCACTTTCATTGGCGCTTATCAGAGATGAATTTTTCTGCTTTAGAGCTAAAGAGCTGCGTTTGTTGTCGCCGCCGTCGCGCGTAAGCGCAGTGGCCCAATAAACGACTTTGTATACGCACTTGGGCTTAGAGAGCGAGTTTCGGGCACAACATGCCAAACTGCATTCGGCGTGGACTCGGACTCGGACTCGGACTCGATTATGGGAGGGAGTCGGAGACGGACGAGCGTCGCTTTCTTGCTCAAATTTTCGGTAATTGCAATTTACATAAATTTTGTTGTCAGCTGTCGGCAGCCGGCAATTTGCGCACATTTATAAACATTTTGTTTTCTGCTGGCTAAAGACAAAGCAAAGAGCACAGCGACGCTATAATTATGGCCAACAACGTAATTTATGAGGCTGCTTGATGAGCCTGACGGGCAGGCAGCCTGCCTGGCACAATTACTCAGGCTGCGCTCTGACTTCAATAAAATAATAAGCAATAATAATAATTGATCATAAGCGAGTCGATCAAAACTATGCGAAAAATGCAACAGCTAAATGACTGCCAAAGGCAGCAGCAGCTGGTAAAAGCCAACTGCAGTCAGTGGCCAAGAATGCGCGCAAGTTCAAAGTGAAAGTCAGCAGCAGCAGCAGCGACAGCAACAAGCCGTGGACAGCTGCTCCCAGCGCCAGCCATCGAGTGGACATTAAAAGCAAAAGTTGCGTTCAAAGTCAAGAGCAACGTAAGCTGAAGGATTTCAAAATAAAATTATATAAAGAGTGAAGTCCTGTAAGGGGTCCTTAAGCAACTCTGAACTTAGTTAAGAGGGGTGCGAGCTGTTAGCCCTGATAACCTTTACGTAGCTTTATAATTGTTAACTTCCACTAAAAAAATAAATAGTTAAGATGGTCTAAACACAGTTAGGAACTAGTTCGCCTCTTAGCTAAACAATTTTTTAAGTTTCTTTACACATCAAAGTTCCATTCGAGCCACAACTCTCCGCTCTGCCCACTTAAGCAACATCTCATCTGTATAATACTCTCCTTGCATCATCTATGCCTAAACACTTATCGATTGCAGCTCTACGCTCAGCTTGGTTTCCCTACTCAAGAGTCATCTGAATTAAGATTGAGATCAAAGTTCCATTCGAACTGAAATCGAATTGAGGCTCGGCGAGGCTTGTCAAGTGCTCGATTGCAATTGGAATCTTACAACTGTTTTCGATTTCATGTCGAGCCGCAACGGAAGTGGCTTTGATCTGCACAAGGTGAGTGCCATTTCCCGTTATTACGTGCACCAATTGCAGCTCAATATCAAAGACAAACTGCAACCAAATGTCAAAACTTTGCGGTTGACAGCATCAACCCCAGCCCCAGCCCCAGCCACAGCCACAGCCACAGCCGCAGCCACTGTCTGCCAGCTCCCCCGCCTTTTCGAGTGCGTGCGTCGTCTGGTTGACTTTGAGGAAGTTACGCCGTATGCGCCCAGTCCCGCCCGATGCTCTGCCAACTTCAGCTTCAGCTCCAGCTCTAGGACAGAGCCAATGCCCTCCGCGGCGAAATGGAAATGCAACTGCAACTGCAACGCAGCTTTGGCTTCATCTGTGTTGGCTTTGTTTACGCATTTATTGTTGTTGTTGTTGTTGTTGTTTTTCCCCCTCTATCTGTTTGTTATTGTCCACTAACCCAACATATTGTTGCTCAGCTTCGCATTTTATCTTTGGAAAGTGCACACAGACAGCAACCCACCCACCACTGACGATGTTTCCCCCACTGCCGTGCCCAACCCTCAGCGCTGTCCCCAACTTTAGCCCCCGGTTCAAACTCCAAAAACATTCATAGCTCCATTGCTGTGTTTCATATTAAATTTCGTTCATGTTTGAACTGTTGTTGTTGTTGTTGTTGTTGATGTTGCCGCCGTTGTTAATGTTAATGTTGATGTTGAAGTTGTTGATGTTGGCATTTCTTATTGTTGTCTTCTTTCATGTCTTACACGCATTTCCATTCCACATGCATTTTTCTTCGTCTTCGTTTTCGATTTGCATGTCAATTTTCGTGCGTTTATTATTTTGTTGTTGTTGCTGTTGTTGCTGTTGTTGTTGTTGTTGCTTTTGTTGGCTTTGGTTTTGGGTTCGTTTTCTAACATTAATATTATTATTATTATTGTTGTTGTGGTGCCTTGTTGGCCATCTGCTCAAGTTGGCGGCCCAAGCGGAAGTTACAAAGCATTTCCAGCAAAGTACTAAGAGTTCTCCAAGCGGCACTGACTGACTAATAGATACCCTGAGTCGTGTGAAGCATGGATATTGCAATCATTCAGAGTCCAAAAGAACTTTCATAGTAAATTCGAAGCTTACCTCTCTTAGCATAATCAACACGGATAGCATTACGGGCGGACTGCCGTATAGACGACGCTACAGTCGTACGGATGGACAGTAGACTTGATCGACTCAGTGCGCTGTCCTGATCAAGAATATATATCTTGTCTTGTCACACACACACTACACTCAGCCATTATACCCCGGCTTTCCATTTGATTATATATATATTTGTACCTTAACCTGAATGCGTTGCATTCACAGTATGACTTGGCATCAATATAGCGCACATGTGTATGCAGTCCTTGATCACATCATCGCTTCATTTGAGAATCAATCTGATTGTATTGTAAGCACAATTGTACATATAAATATATATATATATATATATATGTATATATGTATATGTATATGATCGGCAGCAGCCTCGCTCGCCTAATTGGTAGTCATGATCACATTTGTTTCACATTTCCGCCAAACAGAAACGATGACTGAACCAGCCGACCGAGTGGCGGACTTAACTAACACTTAATTGTACATCTAGCTGATTTGAGCTGGACGTGGCGGGCAGCGGGATGCCGAGAGTTGGGGGCGACGTTCGCTCGCTCGCTCGCTCGCTAAATGAATGCCATTAATAGGTTTTGGCAACAGGTTGAGCGACTCTCGAACAACTCCGAGGCAAGGCAAATGCTAAATGTCACACGGCAAAAGGTAATCGTAACAATAAGCCACACACTGTCCCGGTGGTGCACGACTAGGCAATGCTCTGCAGTGGCCAGTGGCCAGTGGATAAAGGAATATAGGGAAGAAGCACTTTTATCAATGCTCAACTGAATGTTGCCAGCCGACTGGACTTTGGCTGCTTTTTGAATACTCAACACTAACAATGTTCGCTTGAGGCTGTCTGTCTTGCCATGGAGTTAGGGTATTATGATATTATAACAATAAGAACGACGACAACAGAAAACAAAAAGCAAGTCCAATCAAATAATAAATACAGTCAGTTAGGCAAACTCGTTTCGTTGTCGGCTATTTAAAGCTGTCGAGTAATGCCAAAATACACACACGCACACACACGCACGCACAACAAAATATGAAAAGTATTTTGCTAATATTCATTAATGGATTTGCGACACATCTTGCGATAGTTTGGCTGCTGCGCAGAAGCTGTCATGCGGACAAGCCGAGTCGCAGAGCTGTGTTAATATTCACGGAGTGGCTGGCTGGCTGGCTGGCTTTATGATTGATTCTTTGGCGCTGGGTCAATGCGACATGTGGCGATTGCAACACTCGGCGGCTGGCATCCATAGGCGACAAACTTGACCTTAATTTGGCAACGCCATTGGCGCCGTTGCGGCCATTGCGTGCGCCTAGCTAGCCAGCCAGCCGACAGGCCTGGCCAAAATGTGTTGCCACATAAGTGGGCCACTTAACCTTTCTGGTCGGTCAGTGGTGTGAATGTGATCGTCTATGCCGCCCAGTGGCCTGTCAACTGCCAGTGCAATTGCCACCTGCGAACCGAAGTCAATTGCCATCTCCCGCTCCGTCAGCGCCTGCACTCGATGTGCGCTCAGCATGTGGCCAGCAGGCAAATGCAATAAATGTGTACAACAACAACAACAACAACAACAACACGAACAGCAACAGCTATGTAAACAAACCGAATGTGTAACACACAACCTTGAAGTTGTAAAGAGCCTCTAGTCGAATGCATTGCGCAACTGGCCAACTGGCAAATGGCCCAGACACCAGCGACCGAGTTGTGCGTGGCTGTGGGCGGCTCTCTGCACTAATTTGTTCAAGAATTCAATTTCGCTGGCATTAACTATGGGCGGCGATAAAAAACGACGGCGAGGCGCCACAAATCTTGATAAAGTATATATAAACGAAACGAAAGTATTTAAGCATTTAAGCACACGCATGAAAAGCGCGAGTAAATCGATTGTTGAGCTGCGATACGATGACGGGCAGGGATTATCTTCAAGGTGCATCTATACCTGTTGCTAGTTGTCTCTGCCAGCAGACAGCGAGTGGCAGCGGTAGCTAACTGCACTGGCATACCTCACATGCGTCAACGGCACTCGAATGGCCGCTTACTTTTGATCAACATCAGCATTGGCTAGTTGTCGACTGTGACAGAGCCAGAGGGATAAGCATTTCGCCAAACATGTCAAATGGACAATGTCAATGAGACAGGTTTCGAGTGCTCGTTGGCGTCGCAGATACCCTCTATGCCGTCGAGGAGATTGAGTACGCAAGTGAGCCGCTTCATAGCTATCTCTGTAGTCTGAGATGGAGTTAGTGGGTGTTAGAGTGTACTCTGAGTATATCCCGAATATATCCTGAGTACGTCCTGAGTTTATCTCAAGTATACTCTGAGTATATCCTTAGCATATCCTAAGTATCCCATAGTATATCCCAAGTAAATCCAAAGTATATCGCAAGTAGGGGTACCTATAATACCCCGAGTATATCCTGAGTATATCCCAAGTAAACCCAAAGTATATCCGATGTATATCCCAAGTATATCTCAGGTATATCTCAGGTATGTTCCAAGTGTATCCTGAGTATACCGTAAGTACATCCCAAGTAGGGGTACCTATAATACTCTGAGTATATCCCGAATATATCCTGAGTACGTCCTGAGTTTATCTCAAGTATACTCTGAGTATATCCTTAGCATATCCTAAGTATCCCATAGTATATCCCAAGTAAATCCAAAGTATATCGCAAGTAGGGGTACCTATAATACCCCGAGTATATCCTGAGTATATCCCAAGTAAACCCAAAGTATATCCCAAGTATATCCCAAGTATATCTCAGGTATATCTCAGGTATGTCCCAAGTGTATCCTGAGTATACCGTAAGTACATCCCAAGTAGGGGTACCTATAATACTCCGAGTATATCCTGAGTATATCCCAAGTATATCCCAAGTATATCATGAGTATATCCCAAGTAAACCCAAAGTATATCCCAAGTATATCCCTATAATATTCCGAGTATATCCCAAGTATATCCTGAGGATACCATGAGTATATCCTGAGTATATCCCAGGTATGTCCCAAGTATATCTTGAGTCTATCCTGAGTATATCCCGAGTATATCCCAAGTATACCCCTATAATATTCCGCGTATATCCTGAGGATACCATGAGTATATCCTGAGTATATCCCAAGTAAACCCAAAGTATATCCCAAGTAAACCTCTATAATATTCCGAATATATCCCAAGTATATCCTGAGGATACCATGAGTATATCCTGAGTATATCCCGAGTATATCCTGAGTATATCCCGAGTATATCCCAAGTATATCCCAAGTAAACCTCTATAATACTCCGAGTATATCCCAAGTATATCCTGAGGATACCATGAGTATATCCTGGCTATATCCCGAGTATATCCCAAGTATATCTTGATATATACTAAGTATATACCCACTAATAACCCGAGTATGCCCCAGCTATACCTCGACTATACCCTTCTTTACTTTCATTTCTCATACAGCGCATCAGCACATACTTGCAACAAGTCTCGCATCCATTATTCATCGACAAACAACAAACGAGCGAAACAGGTGGCTGAGAAAGTGCGTGCGATTCGATTGCACAAATTGCACCTGAGCTTTGGATCGATTGAAAAACTCACACACAAAATATAAGCACGAAATTGAAGTCTAGGCAAATAGCTGATAGAAAACTACAAATAGAATTGCATAATTTGTGTGTCGGTTTTAATTAACAGACAAACGTCATACGGCAACTAAGTGGAGCAACTGTCAAAAGTCAACGGCAGACAGATACCCTGTAGTCTGTCTGTCTCAGTGCAAGAATAGAGTTTCAATTGACTCAGCGCCTTTGATGGCATACTTCTATAATAGATTAAAGCTGTCTCTGATACCAGTTTGTGGTCAGCTTTTGTGGTCTGTCTTTATAGTCTACAATTGACATTAATATGTATATGGTAGATCAGCTTAAACTATAAGCAATGCAATTAAGATTTATAGTAAATACTCTCCACTAATCTGAGATACTTTGTACCTTAGCTTGGTCCCACTGTCTAAGTAATTCTCGAGCTACAGGGTATCTCAGGCTTGGAAGCTGTCAGCGCAAATTGAATTTGTAAGCGCAGCAATTACAACAACATTTGGGCCGGGCCGGGGCGGGCTGCTGTTGCCGAGAAACGCAACAGGTTTCCACAGTGAATTAGCATATTTTCATTTTCTATGCTGCAATGGATGGATGCGCTAAATGCCTGGACAAACCGTTCACAGCTTGCCGCGGCGCGAGCCAATTCGATGGCTTAAGCATTATGCAATGCATTTTCGGGTAGCTTAGTGTAAATGATATGGCCACTTGAGCAACTGTGCTGGCCGGGCCAACTCTGGCTAACTGTGGCCAACTCTGGCATAGCTCATTCATAATTCATGGCTGGGCGCCCACGCGATCTTTGGGTTTTCTTCGATCTTCGACAGCTTCATTAGTTGCCGCGGCGGCGTTAATGAAAATGCAAATGCGACATTTTCCACATCGTTAAAATCGATGTCTGACTCGGTTTCTCTGCGCACGCCGCACAGGAATGGCTCAATGATTAAATATGTCGGCACACACACATATATATAACTTAAACAAATTTCGTGCTAAGCTCTGGGCATGCCCACAAATTAACATAAGATCCAGTGACAGCTGTGCGGACATTTAATATCCCACTGAATGCGGCATTTTATTCAAATACGCAGAATATCAACAGCTTGCATCGAGTGAGCATATACGGTCAAGCATATTCCCGTATCGTAATACGTACGGCAATTATACGAATATTTTTATTATAATTTCGCCTTAAGTTTTACCTGCTCATTCATGAAGTAAAATGAGTTTGCCTCGTCCGTTTATCAGATTTTCCAGATACGTACATCCCAAATGTCCAGCTTAGCCTACTTCAACAGATTCAACAATTTCATATTTCATATTCCCAATGATACATAGGATTAAGTCGGATGAAATTACGTTGCAGTTCCCACACCCCATTCATCAATAGGTAATTAGAGGTAAAGACTTGGCCATGTTGGCATTTGCAAATACAAGTCGCCTCTTTAAGTCCATTAGCCGCTTGACCGTATCGGTAATAGCCCAGAGAGAACGGCGCGCATTTCAAAAGCTCGGAGCACTTAAGACCCACAGCCAACTGACAATTCTGTGAAGTGCCATCGATACTGTCCTAATGGCCATTTAAGAGCTGCGTGGCTGCGTGACTGCTGGGCGTGTCCGCAGTGACATTATGTAGGCTTCGATCACGAACGATCTGAATGAGATATAAATATAAGTTGAACTTATCTTCACTTGAAGGCCATGGGGTACACGCCTATTGGCCGGCTGATGGTTGCCCTATGAAATCGCAGTCAGAGCCCAGTCTAATTACAAGCCAATATTTTAGCAATTTGGCCCAAACAAACTCCCACCAGCAGCAAAATAATTTTATATTAGACTTAATAGAGCTTTGTGCCGTGCTGGGCGCCCACTGCCGCGGAGTGTTGTAATTTTAGAAAATTATTTAAAATCCCCCAGACGCAGCAGATTATTCGTCTCACAGGGCAGTGGCAACAACACAGCGAACACGTAAAAAAAGCAAAGAATTTTATTATTATTAAATAAAGCCGAAAAAGGGGCCGCAAGAGAATCCTTTAAGCTGTTCAGCTGTGAGCTGCCAGCTTCTGGGCTCTTATGAAAGGTAAATTTAGCAACAGCGCGCTGCGAGACCCGGCTGAAACGGGCTGAGTGAAAGCATTTACCCACTCATTGAGCTGTTTCCACGGAGTGGGCGTGGCGGTTGGGCGGACGGTTAGGCATACGAAAACATAAAGTCCTAGCTGAAGGCGGTTAATCTTGCGAAATGAATTTACTGTGCTCTTGTTATACCCTGTAAAGCTTAGGACGAGAGCGGAAAGGCTCTGCTCAGCTGATGAGAATGTAAACAGTTAACAGTTTGGGCCAAAATGAAGTCAGCTTAGAATCTGTTTTGCCTATGCATTCGGGGCAGCTAGAGCTGCCACCGGCTAGAATCGTGTGCAGGGTATAATTACTTCGCCCACTCTTGACTGGGCAATTTGAGTTGCTGCTGCTGCTGCTGCTGCTGCTGGCAGTTGGAAGTTGGAAATTAATTTGGTCGTACTCAAAATGCGCCTGTAATTTACAGCACATTCTTCGAGTGGAGCGACAAGCAAATAAAACATTGTGCCAAACGCGCCCACAAAATGTTTTGACAACCAAGCGACAAGCGACAAAACGGCCAAATGACGATAGGGAAACATTGAGGAATGGCATGAATACATACATATACATATATATATGTGTGTATATATGTGAGCTGTGTATATTCCAAGTTGAAAACCTAAAAGCCAAATAGACCATGACGACGACAAGCGCTGTTTCGGGGGCCGCATCACAGCCAGTTGCTGTTGTAATGGAAACTTACATTTGGGTGTGTTCTCTTGCTCTTGCCCAGCTCCTCACTTATGAGACAATAATATATATAAACAACAGAAAAACAAAAGAGACAAAGCATAGCGACAATAACAACTTTGTTATAGCCAGCCCCAACTAAAATGTGTCCATGTGTGTTTACGCTCATGTACCTAGATTAACAGGCGGCGACGGTGGCCAGGTACGGAGCGGGGCGGACGCATGTGTGTCACACGGCAGCCAGAACGCAGTCGGAGCTGGGCTCGCCGGAGACAAGCGCGACGTTCAGTCGAGTACGATGGCATATCACATTTCAAATGCGCAAACATTTAAACGTGCCAAATGCCACACGGGAGGCCTCTGTTGGCCCACAGCCGGAGGCGGAGATGGAGGCGCTGCCACTGCCGGAAAGTTGGAGCAAGACGTACCTGACGCAGGTGCGTGATGCACTTACTCTACAGCTGCGTTTATGTGTGACCTTTTTGTATAACTTTTTTTGTGGTGCGGCTGGGCTAAGAAAGCTTTGTATGCAACAAGTGGAAAACACGTTGTACGGGCTAATTAAGATACGGTAGTCACTCTCCGCAGTTAGAATGCGCCGCTCACAATCAATGAATGGGGCTTGGCTACGGCTTTGTGCCGCACAATCGAATCGTTTCGTTTGAATGCACGCGACATTGACTCACCTGAAAAGAAATGGAGGAAGCACACGAATTTTGAGGTTAGTTTTAATGCAACATTGTCGAGGCTAATACAATCGACACACATGCACATGCGTGTGTGTGTGTAGACAAAGACAAAATATAATAGCTTGATTAGGAGCAAAGCCAAGCTGTAATTTGGTATGAGCTGAGCTGATACCCAAAGAACACCTCTTGAGCTTTGCGTGACTCTAGCTCGGACATTATTCACCCGATTTTACAAATTTATATCATTTTCGATTCGTCTGAAAAATGACTATCGATCGGCATTATCATTTTTGTCAAAATCGGGTCGAGCTGAAGAAGTGGAATATATTTCAACTTTTACTATATATAAGAATATAATATATATATATATATATATATATATATATATATATATATATATATATATATATATATATATATATATATATATATATATATATATATATATATATATATATATATTTATTTTTTTTTCTATTCATTATTTTTTATAAATTACAATTAATTTTTATTTTTACCAAAATATATATATATTTTAATATATTTTAATTACCACATGCTAAGTTTTCTACAATATTTGTACTATGAAGTGCGCCTCATGGAAGCCGGCGCTACCCAGGAATGTTTGTGTCTAGAACTTATGGCAATTCCTACATATATTCGCAGTCTAGGCACAGCTGTAGATACATACACATATTTGTTAGTTGATTGTGCTCCACGCAATCTGTTGAATTCCTTCCAAATCTTTTGTTTTTATTCACGTTCCTCATTCGATTTGAATTTGCCAGTCTTAAGACTTTCACACACAATTTTCCACGGCAGAATGACAATTCTTGTCGAATTCCCTGCATAAACTGACAGCTATAACGACCCTGTGCGAATTGTCACTATAGCCAGCTCACTCAGCAACTGCCTCTATCGTTGTCTCGCTCTCTCTCTCTCTCTCTCTCTGTAGGAGTGAGCATTAGCAGAGGATGCAGGCTCATTTCTGAGTAGAGTGCAGCCAAGACACAAACCCACTCGGATTAAGTTTTTATCAACGACTCTCAGACCCAGGAACAGACTCTGCTATTATAATTACTTATTTCTCATTTCACATAACTACTGTTATTCAATAAGCTTAAACTGAACGGAAATAAACTTCTAAATTCCTGAACGAACAATTGTTTAGATCTCTCCCCCGCTCTCCCTCCTGCATGGCATTGGCTATGCAGTTGCTGTTTCCGTTTCTATACGGTTTTCTAACTATGAAGCTGCAGCGCGTCAGGTGGATGTGGGCGCAGGCGCCCACACGCTACAGACAACAACAACAACAGCAGCGAGGCAAATCAATGAAAAGCAACTAAAACGCCGACAAACGAAAGTGAAAATTGCCGTTGTTGTTGCTGTTGCTGTTGCTGTTCAGGTTGTTGCTGTAGCTGGTTTCGCTTTTTAGTTAATAAGATAAATTTGCAGCCGCTGCCGGCTTAGGTTTGAGTTTTGAGTAACTGCGTCAGCTGCGATGCGAGCGCCATTGTTTGTCTCTAAGGCGCTTAAAATATTTCACGCTTTTCTTTGCCCCGTGGGCGACATGCAAATTGAATGCGAGACAATGTATTAAGCATGCAGCAAACCCAACACACGAGCACGTTGCGAGGGCAGTTCGATAGCTAATCGAACTGCAGAAGATATGAGAGATGCTCAAAAAGAAGTATCTACTACACAGAGATCTGATGATATATATTATATATCAGGCAGGCACTGTAAGCCGTAGACTAGTAGTCTAGCTGTATTCCCGTCTTTCACTCCCCATTGTCATCGAAATCCAGCCCAAATTGTCACTTCCGCTCAGATCTAACAGTGGCCAGCATTTGACTATAGATAAAACATATTTGCGTATATCGAAGCGGACTCGGCTCTGTTAACATGCTCAGGCACTGGACATATGGCATGGCATTTGCATGTTTCCACAGTTTCCGTTTATGTTTGCATATTTTATAATTTATGGCGCTCTTTTGAGCGCCCCCAGTGAGAGATGGCGTCATTATAGTCAACCGATGCCAGTGGATATATATATGTATATGAGTATACGAAAACTAAAGGAAAATCAACAAACGTTGACAAATTGCAATATTAATTTTTGATTGCTGTTGAGTTTCAGTCGCAGTCTCAGTTCATTTCGAGTTGCATTTGCATTTCAAATCATTTATTCAGCCAGGGCCCCATAAAAATCAATTATAAACTGCCCATAAGCTGTCATAAAAAACGATTTTAATACATGCTTTAAATAGTGTTTGCATGTTCAACTCCCACGACAGTAGAAACAGAGAAAAAAACGCCCCCGACTTTGACATTGAAGTTGCCACAACAAAACAAACAAAAGCAAGAGTGTACACACACACACACACACACACACACACACACACACACACGGACACACACCGGTTGGCTTTGAATATCGCTTATCGACGGCTTCGTGATGACAGATTGCTATCGATGGAACCAAGCCTCGTTTGTCTCAGTGTCAATGCCAGGAAATACGCGTACAGTATGCACTCGACGCAGACAACTACAGTGTTTGCTTAAGAAATATATATTTGAAATAAATCTAGTCAAATGCTGGCCTGCCGCTGACACGCCCACAGTTTAGAGCCACGCTCAGGCTAATTAAGTTAATATGCATGTAACGGGCAGGGAAACAAGGACGAGAGCAGCTGCCTGAAGCCTTATTATAGACAGATTCGCTGGGGCGGCTTCTCAAGTTCAGGACACTAAAAACAATTATACAAATTGTCGAGCAGCAGAGAGACAGGGACAGAGAGAGATAGAGAGAGACGCGAAAGATAAGAGAACTTCTAAGAACGATATTTGAATGAAAGTCAAGCTAAGCAGCTACTAAGGCCGCTCAAGTTGAAAGTGAATTTGAGGCATTCACGCAGCCAGCGACAGCAAATTAAATGCTCATTAGCATATTCCAAGGAGCCAACTGATACGCCCAGCCAGACAGTGGGGACAGACGGATGGGGCCACGCACGATTTCACAGGCAGCCAGGCTGGCTGGCTGGCTGGCAGGAAGTCGATTCCGGTGGCGATGACGACGCACCGACGCAGCGATGAGAGCATGAGTTTGATGTTGACAACAAAGCGTTGGAGCCGCCTCAAAGCGGCATGGCTTAGCCGAAAGCCGAGAGCCGAGAGCTATGTGCATGGCGGGCCAAGGGGCTGGGGATCGTCAGCTCCCAGAGTTGGGGTGAAATAAATTAATTTGCTTTACTTTACGTTGTATTTATGCCCCGTGTGAGCGAGCAGCGCTCGTTCCCCCACTCGACTTGGCTTCGCTCTCTCTGCCACATTGTTTGGCATATTTCAACGTCTGGCTGTCGGAATGGCCAGGGACCTGGAGTTCTATGCGGTTCCTTTGCGTGTCATTCAATTTACATTAATTTAGTTGATGTTCCAGTCGCGGCTGAGGGCGGCACTTTGGCAGGGGCGTGCCCCGGCAATTTGATTAGCCAACCGAACGGAGAGAGAGAGAGAGAGAGAAAAAGAGGGAAAAGGAGAGCATGGGAAATGAAACTGTTTCCTCTCACTTCGACAGTCTGTCAATCAATCAATCGGTGGGCGTGGCAGACGCATCTTGGCCTAACCCAGAGCCTGTAACAGCTTAAAGGTGCTATCTGCAGACGGCGTATACCTAATTTGACCTTTGTGGGTTACATTACGCGAAAATGTGAAAATGCGAAAATTTGGAGAGCGGGTCAACGGCCCCACGGTGCGACCCAGCCCAAGGCAAGCAACAGAGTCAGCACTAAAAATTCTGCGAATGCGCTTAGGCAAAGGAAAGCCAGCGAGCAGTCGGACGGAGGGTCCGACGTTGGGCCGTTCTTTCAATCAGACTGGGGGGGCGGGCTGTGGGGCCCTGGTGCGATTCAAGCGAACTCATCCAATTCGAACGAATCGCAGAATACACAAGCGACGGTTTCGTCAATGGAGTGTGCTGCACATAGTGAGTGAGTCACACCTGGTTAATGGGAACGGGAACGGGAACGGGAACGGGAACGAGCCAAGGGTTTCGCCAAGCACCCAGCCGAACGAGAGTGTGAGAAAGCAGCGCAATCCGCTGACTGGGTTAGCCAGCCACTCATAAATCGCACACGTCAGCCAAAGAGATACAAATGTATCTACAAGCTGCATGCCACACAGCCATTGATGATGTTGCGCCCGAAAAAGATTTTAATTGGTTCGCCCGCTCGCCCAGTTGGCAGCGGCCTATTCTTCGGCTTTTCAACGAGTTTTCATTATTTGTACCTACATATATGCATATATATATATATACGTATATATCTTGCAGCTTTTGCACACTTTTTTGTGCCTTTGTTCAGCTCGAGTTTATCAAAATGTTGAATTTTATTTCTTTGTCGCTCGACGACGGCGCGCACATATTTAAGCCAAGGACGTGACTTTTGTAGCAAGTTTTGCCCTTCGGCACTGCACGCACTGCGCCGTCGACTGCTGCTTTGGGTTCACTTTTTGCCAGTTACAGTTTGTGACCATTAAACAAATATGTCTTTGATTTCAGCCAAATAGTTACTCATGTTTGTCACGCTGCTCCACAGCAACAACAGCAACAATAACAACGACAACCTGAGCAGCATCTTAGCCTCGCATTTGTAATTTGATTATGTATTAGACTCTCTCGCATGAATACATAAATCCAAATGCTAAAGGAGCCAGGACATTTTCCAGGCATTTGCTCAGCTAAACGGATTCAGCTCACGCATTTTATTTCGGATATAGCTCTATATATATACACACGTATAATACTATTTGCCCAGACGGACTGGCGGGCCGCACACTGATTGATAGCTGATCAACACAGCATGAAAGCTAACGGCACACACATACATACGTTTATTACTGATATATGTACGTATTTGTCTGAGGACACAGACAAACAGCAATACAATCACGTTTATTAGATTGCCAACGCAATTTGTGAACATGCAACGGAAAATTCAATTTCATACGAAATGTGAAAAGTGTTGGGCGAAAGGCAAGACCTAAGAATACCTTTCAATATGTTGTCTATCCGTGTTTCTTTATATATGATTAGACATAGAACTCTATACGTTACGTATAAGACTGTCCGCCTTACTGTCCGTCCGTATATGCACCCGTGTGTCTGTCTATGCGGCGTGACAATTCGGAAAATACTATATAAAGTGAAATTTAGAACAGATACTCAGACATCCAACCTCTTGACCTGCTCTATCCATAGCCCTAGACTCATATAGTATACTACACATCATTTCTCAGCCTTCTTGCAACCTCTACAAAATGCTTGCCCGCATTTTTATTTCCCACGACCTTTGACCTTCAAGAAAATTCCTTTTGCATTACCGCACATTAATTATTAAAAGGCTATTAGCTGAGCGCACACGCCAAAGGATAAGGCCAGGCAGCCTCGGGCCCCACTGCTAATAGCCGTTGGGACATTTTCGCTTATCGTTAACTCTCTGCAGTTAACGGTTCAGTTATGCATCTTAAGTTGTGGCCAGCTGATGCAGTTGTCCACAGCACAGTGTTGACTAACGTCCGTTTGCCCAGCTGCTGGCCGTGCAGTGGGAGCGGGGCGGACGCCCAGACAACGGATTCCTCACTGATTCAATCACAATCAAATTGAATTTCTGTTTAGCTAACGTATTCGATCGCCGACACAAGTTTAGAGTCAGGCTAGGTTAGGTGGGCTGGGCTTAAGGCATACTCCATCTGGACAAGTTTGGGGCAGTTTTCCCGAAATTATATATTCTATATCTTGGATATATAATGAACCAGATGAGAGGCTTCAGCATGCATGCCAAAATAATATCAGTTGGGCTTCCGTTATTTATGATCAGCCATTTGGCAGGCTTTGGCCTGCATTCGCTTAGTTCATGCCATTTTCAGCAATGTAAACAAAAAGCACTTGGCCAAGCGGCAGTCAGCCTCGATTAGAAATGCCAAAACTTATAATTGAAATGTTGTAAAAGCAACAGCAGCAACAGCAGCAACAGCAGCAGCCGAAAACAGAAGCAAACACGTGCCATTGAAATATGCATTTTAATTTCCTGCTCGCAAAGTACGTTGCAGTTGACTGATATGACAGCAGTTGAATACCCTGCCAGAGGGCAATAGGGTCAGCTTTCCTGTTGGCAATTAGCTACTGCTCGCCGCTCAGCCGGGACAGACAATTTCACCGTGCGGGCAATCAATCAAAGAAACTTTTCCCAATGCATTTCAACACACTTCGGCGGCAATTAGATATATTAATGACATGCGCTGCCGGCAAACAAAAATCTGTTATTAATGAGCTCTGGTCAGGCACGGCGGACTGGGAGGGGGCAGAGTAAGAGTCCAGAGAACAGTGAATGACTCAAGTGTCAAATGGATAGGATGTTGAGAACGCAAACGAGACACAAATCGATGCTGGGAAGCTCTGAGCTCTGAGCTCTCAGCTCGGCGAGGGCCAATGCAGCGATTGCGATTGCGAAAACTCAAGCAGATCACGCAGATCACGCAGATCTTGCTCACCCACAGCGAACTTAAAAAGGGAACAACAACTGTCTATCAACAGCAACAAGAACAACAATGCCCGAGCTGAGCGCACAGCATTCAAGGCTAATTGTGCAATAATTTATGAAATGGCAACACAAACAAAGCAACCAATTTAAATACGAATACACATATGTGTCTGTCATGCAAATGCATGTACATATATACCAGCCATATATATATATATATAGCATATAGAGTGCTTGTTCCGAGAGTACAATGCGGGCTGAGCCAGAGGCCGCAGAGTTTGGGGCGCAATAATTAAGAATAACTCAAAGAGCAGCGTTTAAAAACATTAAATTAAGTCATTAAGAAACATAAATAATATAAATACACTCTGTAAATATACTCTGTTTCAGTTAAGGCTATGCCTGGATTTCAGTTCAGTTTGCGTGAGCTACAAGCGGCGAATGCTGGCAGGAATGAGTCTGAATCTCTACTAGCTCAGGATTAAGTATAAAATATCTAATGTAGTTGTGATACAAGAAGATGGAACTGTAGGTGGATTACAATATATAGAGCTTGAGCTTGACTCTTGTTATATATATAGTTATATATATTAATATATATTATATATATATAGGGTTGAGGTATTTTCAAGTCGATCATACCACACAAAAGTTACATATTCATACATGTAAGAGGTCTGGACTCTTATAAGTCACATATTATAGGAACAAAGTTAAAGTATTTAATCGATTGTATATGATAGCCATAGGGCTAAGGTATATTCAAGCTGATCATGCCTCTTGAAAATCACATACCCATATGTAGGGCATATTCTAGTCGATCATGCCTCATGCAAGTCCTATATGTAATAGGCATAGCAATGTATAAGGTATATTCTAGTCGATCATGCCCCATGAAAGTCGCATATTCATATATGTAGACAGGCATCAAGAGAAGAGATATATACAAGTCGATCATACCTCTTATAAGTCACATATGCACACACATAACAGGCATAGCAATGTATAAGGTATATTCAGGTCGATCATGCCTCATGAAAGTCATATATGTAATAGGCATATATAATATACATAAGTATATTTTAAATTTTATCTCGACTCATAGAAGAGACATCTAATAGGCCTAGGGATAAGGTATATTCACGTCGAACATACCCTTTATAGCTCACACATTCACATATATGTAGACAGGCATCAGGAGAAAGGATATATACAAGTCGATCATACCTCTTATAAAACACTTATTCATATATGTAACAGGCATAGCAATGTATAAGGTATATTCAAGTCGATCATGTCTCATGGAAGTTACATATTCACACATGTAACAGGCTTAGGAATAGATTATACATTCAACTTTATCTCGACTCTTACAAGAGACATCTAATAGGCCTAGGGATAAGGTATGTTCAAGTCGAACATACCCCATTATAACACACACATTCATATATGTGTAGACAGGCCTCAGGATAAAAGACCCATTCAAATCGATCCCTTCTCGTCGCTCTCACTCCCTGGACAACTCGCCCCAAGTATGCCCAATGGCCCAGAGACTCGCTTCAGTGTGTTAGCCGCATTCGCTGCCTTCGCCAAGACAATGTGCAAATCATAGCCGCAATTAAGCGCCGACAAATGCTGTGCAACTTACTTAAAAGCTCATCACACATATATATATATATATATATAAACTTAATTTAAATTTGTTATTTTTACTATTTTTATTTCTCTTTCGCTTTATGACTAAAGGCAAATGTGCAAAACGAATTAAAACTTGAGCACGTACAACAACAAATGCGAAAATAGCAAATTGCAAATTGCAAATTGAATGCAAAGTCTAGAAACTGTTTGAGCTTATGACACCGAAACGCTCAAGCAATTAAATTCAATGATCCAAATGAAATGCAGGCAAAATAAACGTAAATTCAATTTGGAAAATTATAAACAAAACGCAAAACGCGAAGCTTCGCCAATTGAGCGGTGCTGCACAGCACAGCGGCGGCAGCTGCCCCACCAAAGTGCCAAATTGAGAAATGCTGAACTCTTGACGTTCGCACACACACACACACACACACACACACACACACACATGTATATATATGTATGTGAGTAAACAAATAAACGACCCATTGCCCATTCAAATGAATTTAATATAAGAGCAACAACAACAGCAACTGGCTAAGCTTCCGGAATTAAAGATTCAGCAACAACACGAATTCAAATCCGTTTTTGGCAGCTGGCAACAAACTTTTGTAGGTTCAAGGCAACAACAACAACAACAACAAGAGCGAACTCATCACGCGAAATGTGGTCAACCGGTCAACTAGTCAAGTCTGGTCAAGTGGCATCCGATGGCTGGTTCATGGCGTGGCAAACACCCAATTAGCTCTCTCGGGCGCTGCTAAGGGAAAGCATTCACAGCAACCAAACACAAACAGCGCTGCTGCTGCTGCTGCTGCGCTCTGCCCATCACATGAGCTCTGTGACAGACAAGACACCAGACATTGCCACCAACCATCAATGCTGCTCGCACTTAGGCAGTTTTGTGTGCGTGAGCCGAGTGTCGGATGGCAATTGCTATATATAAAACAATTATATATTATGTGTACATAATTATATATTTAGTTCTGCTCATGAGCATATGTAGTAGTGCTGTGAGCTAAGGAAAAGCCAACGACTGTCTGTGGCAGGCCGACTTTATTTTGGTTCATTTTTCCAACTCTATTACTCTATTACCACAAATTCTCTAAATTATTAACCACTAAGCACAATATTAGTTTAAAATTGCTTACATATTGTTGTATTAATCATCTTTTTTCTTTTTCTTTGCTGTCTTCCACGAAATTTACTTGTTCACGCTGACAATTATAACAGCCCTGTGAGAATTCCCATATAGCCATGCCGCTCTTACTCAGCTACAGTATCTATCTTTGTCTCTCTCTATCTAAAGGAGTGTGCAGCCAGCAGCAGAGTGCAGCCAAGACACAAACCCACGCGGATAATATCTTCAAACTCGGATAACTCTAGAGAGAATTATCCGATATGCAGTATATGCAATTGAACAGGGATTCGGGTAAATTAGATTTACCAATATATATATATATAGGGCATGTCTCGGTCGAGCATTGCCAATGCACACACTTCGAACTTGGTTGCCTCTGACGCTGTCACTGTCACTGTCCGCTATCTTGTTTGACAAATTATGAACACGTTTTCGTATTTAAATAATGATTTCACGTAGCTGTTGGTCTTTCGATTTTTGGTGCCTCGAACTGCCGCCGATAAGATCGATTGCCGATGTCACCGATGACGACACTCCGAGATAGACCTTCGATTGGACGCTCTGTCACTGTCCCACTCAGTGGGTGGGGCGCAGGCAAGGCTGTCCCAGAACATTGCCATTGCAGACCCACAAGTTGGCAAGCTACTATGTGGGCTGCACACCAGAGATCAGCCAGCATCGCTGCTGGGGTGCATTGAACCAGGCGCGAGTTGAAAAGTCACACAGATTATACAACAAGCAATCGAAGACACAAATTGGGCTCTGACATTGTCCCATGGCTGGCCACACACAGAGCTCCAATCGCCGGTCGCCGATCAGAGATCTTAACACTTAACACTTGGCCGGCTGAGTGGTCAACAGGTTGACTGACCGAGCTGCTGCTGCTGCTGACATCTTTTGCTTATTAATCGTTGGCAATTTTGTGATAATGCAAAAGTGAAAGGCAATTGCCGAGTGAATACTTTTAGCTGCAACTGTTTCGATTATTTGCCCAATGCTCTTCGGGCTGTGACACACTGCGGTCAGGCTGGGTCAATGGCAGTCGCAGAGTTTAGATTGGATTAGATACCCTACATAGGGCGTGAACGACTAAGCAGTCAGTCAGTCACTCACTCAGTCCATCAGCTCGTCTATTCATCATTTAGCCGGCTCTCGCTGCATCCCTAGAGATGAGGATGAGTCAGTCGTGAGATGTTTGTGTGATAATTTTAGCTTGCCATGTTCTGCCGAGCCATAAATGCCAACACACACACACACACTTACACCCAGTGAGGTACAGTGAGTCATGGCGAATGGCAAACAGCGAAATGCGATGCAACGCAGTTAGTTTTGGCAGCCGCAGATAGAGACAGCGACAGAGACATATGCATATGCCGAACACACAGAACCAGATACAGTTCTTGTTGCCTTTGATATATAACATTAAGTTCCCGAGCATCGTGACTCACATGACAGAGCCGTAGCAGAGCAGAGCTGGAGATTTGTGGCCAACAGATAGGTTGACCGCCAGCGTTGTCCACTCCTCTAGCTGCTATAATTGTTTGTTCTAATGGGGTTTGCTTACCTGCAAAGAGAGGAAACAGAAAGAAGGAAATAAGATTATGACAGTTTATAGATTTAATTATAAGATTAGATAAGAGCATGTATGGGATGCCGACTGCAAGTGCTAGCAAATTATTGCGCGATCTGTTGAGTCGCGAAGCACAACTCTGAGCTGAGTCAAGCATAAGATATAAGTTATATATGGATATATATCTGGATATATATCTGGAAATATCTCTGCATATATCCCAGCATATAAATCAAACAATATACCCTTTTCAGCCACTCTTACAGAGTATCTTTGCTGAAGAATCAAATCAAAACTCTGAGCTCAGTCAAGCATAAGAAATTCCTGGGAAATGCTTTAGATCTGGATATATAACTGGATATATATGGGTATATATCTGGATATATATCTGGAAATGTCTCTGTATATATATCCGGATATATCCCAGCATATAAATCAAACAATATACCCTTTTCAGCCACTCTTACAGAGTATCTTTGCTGAAGAATCAAATCAAAACTCTGAGCTCAGTCAAGCATAAGAAATTCCTGGGAAATGCTTTAGATCTGGATATATAACTGGATATATATGGGTATATATCTGGATATATATCTGGAAATGTCTCTGTATATATATCCGGATATATCCCAGCATATAAATCAAACAATATACCCTTTTCAGCCACTCTTACAGAGTATCTTTGCTGAAGAATCAAATCAAAACTCTGAGCTCAGTCAAGCATAAGAAATTCCTGGGAAATGCTTAAGATCTGGATATATAACTGGATATATATGGGTATATATCTGGATATATATCAGGAAATGTCTCTGTATATATATCCGGATATATTATACATTATAAATCAAAGAATATACCCTTTTCAGCCACTCTTACAGAGTATCTTTGCTGAGGAATCAAAGAAATATGCAAGAGCCAAGACTCAGTTGGTCTAACCGGAGTGAGCGATTCTTATTGGAAGTTTTCGTAGAAAGTAAAAGTAAAAGGCGCCATAAGCTGCGTGTGGGCATGGCCCACAACACTGGGGCTCATTGAAAAGTGAAAAGCATTCGAGAAAACAATACGAATAGAAATACAAAATGCGAATGTTATTACGAGGCAACAGCAACAGCAACAGGCAACAGACAACAGACGTCCGACTAACTAATTGTTAGACAGCGACTTAGTACCGACTTCAGAGCGAGCAAAAGGAGGGCAGGGGTGGGCCGGCTAATAACTTAGTCGAAAGAAAAGTGAAAAGAGCAAAACGCTCATAAAAATAAAAATAGAAATAGAAATGGACATGACAATGACAATGCAAATAGAAATAGAAATGGAAATGGAAATGGAAGTGGCAGTGGAGAATATATGGAAAAAGCCCAGATAAAATGAGGCCGACGCGTAAATTACAAATCAATATACGAATACAATATGCATGGGCTCAACCTGCCCATTTGGCCGGACTTCGGATTGCCACTCTGCCACATCGTTGGAGCCAAACCAGGCTGCTGCCTGGCAATGAACCCCGGCCGAGGGATGCACTCGGAGCGGAGAATGGGCATCAAAATGAAAATGAAAATGAGTTGTCGTTGTCGTTGTCGTTGTCCCTGTTGCTGCTGCTGCTGCTGCTGCTGCTGCTGTCGTTGGGCTCAAGAGTTTTCTTGCTAAATTGCTGCAATAGCGCCTAAATCCAAGTGCCGGCGACAAAGCGACGACAAGGAGAACAACTTTAATGATGTTGTGCCAGCAGCAGCCAAAGCAGGAGATGCTAACTGGGGAGAGGTTCTGGCTCTGGCATATAGAACTTCAAATACTCTACAATAGAAGTTGGCCTAGAGTTAAAGAGGGGTTTACTGCCCATATAGATATATAGCCCTCAGTTTACAGAGAGACAAACTGTGCTAGTGTGCACATATGCCCTGTGCATACCCTGCACAGTCGCAAGCAGAGGAATGTGCAGCGATTTCATGTGTCAACAAGAGCAAAGCCAGACTGATGCTGACTAGAGACTAGACTGTGCAATAATAGCAGCAGAGCACACAGATAGCCGACTGCTTGATACTCTCTTTGCCCTCTATGTTAGTTCGAGCCAGCTCAAGCCTTAGTCGGAGCTAGCCGACTGCACAATATACTCTGTATTTAGACAGCGCCAAATGGGGGCCAAGCTGATTCCAATTCCGAGTCTTATTCAAATGCTGTGACTGGCATCATCAGACCAGGCAGCGTAGGCTTGGGGTGATGCGAAGACAACGTCAATTTGAGCGTTCATTGGCCACGTTAAGACGGCAGCAGCTCAGCGCTGTGATAAGACAGCCAACTCAAAGGGCCAATGGCTTAGCAATGAGCTCAATTTTCCTACATTTTTCCCGCTTGACAATTGTTGCTGTTTATTGTTAGCTTTTGCGAAACTTGAGCATTGCAATCGCTAAACTGAACTTAGCTCGTCAAGCGGCTGACAGCTGGGTTGCTGCTGATATCAGTGGAGCAGAGCTGCTGCCGCTCAATCAAAGCAACAATAATTGTTCGCAGCTCAACTGGATCAGCCAACTGGCCGCCTTTCGCGAATGCCACCCAAGTGGCAAGGCGAAAACAAAGGCAAATTGCCAATTAATGAGCAATGGAGGAGGACAATGCTGATGACGCTCTCGATGACGACGATTGACTGCGCTGATTGGCATGGATTCAACGCATGAGCAACCGCCGCGACGATAGGCAAATCTTTTGGCAATGATTATTGTGGAAATTCACACAGCAGCCGCAGATTAAAGCGAATTGCTCATTATAATTGCAATGAGTGCATTCCAGTGACAGCAACGCACACAAAAGTTCTGGGACTCAGCTTGATGGGAAAGTGACGTAAGAAAGTGTAAGAACGGAACGAATGCACTTAGTCAAGCCATTAAGCCATGGCGGACTAGTTAAGGCTTCTAAAGTTAGCAACAGCAACAAGTGAGAACGACTGCGGCATACTCATTCACGGCCCAACTGCCAGCAGCAATAGATTGGGCGTAGATATAGCCGCCTTGGGTTTTCAACTGGACTCTACATACCCAATCTCAACTCTCTAGCATTTCAACTTGAAGTATTTCTGAGATTCCGGAAAATTAATTTTCCGCTTTGCCACGCCCCTAATGGGCGTATGGGTATAATCGTAATACTTAATCAGACGAGCACATGCACGAGTATATATATTTCAAGTTTCAAGTCCCTAGCCTCAAAACCGTCGAATTGGCTTGCAGCCGTACGCATAACCGGACGGACAGACAGCGCTACGGGCACTGCATGAAACCAATATAAAAGTCTGCTATTCTTTCAGCTTTCTTCCTCACGCTGAACTCGGGAATTTGCAATCAGTTTCTGTTTGTTTGTCTTATCGTTTATTCACTGTACGTCTATTTGATTTGATAATTGATAATCAACTCGCAGACTCCGTCGATATCATTCGAAAGCCCCTGCCTGACTCGACGCTTGTTTACCATGAACTCTGCTGTTGTCGCTGCCATTGATAATGAACATATTGTTATCGCGCATCATTACAAGTCATTACAAAGTCATGCACAACACACACACACACACACACACAGTCACACACACACACACATTGATTTGCACTTGCAATTTCTTCTTTGTTAATACGAATCACAAATATTTGCATAAACAAATCGGCTGTCAGCCAGAGTTTCTTTGGTTCTTTATGTTTGCCCCGCAAACTAGTTTCAATTGAAATTTAGCTAAACAGCAGGCTGTGGAGGGGGCAGGCAGGCAGGTGACAGGCACGCTGAGTACCTGCGCCTGCAATAACAGCTTTTGTACCCAGCAGAGCCAACCCACCCAGTTGGGCAAGTGTGAATGGCCCCGGCAAAACATTGTCAATATAAATTTAGATTAAATATCAGCAAAGCGCAAAGCGCAAAGCTTTTGCCAGGTTTTGTTCTCAGTCGTCAACACACACACACACACATGTACACACACACACACACACTCACGCATTCGCATTCACAGATTCACAATTGAAGCTCGTCGCTGTTGATGCGTGTCAAGAAGCGCGACTCGCTCTCCGCCGCCTCGATATTCAATTGTGCAGGCATTAGTATGATAAATGATATCAGGGCTTACAGCCCGGACGGACGCCTATCTGCCCGCTGAACCAGCGCTCATTGTGCGACTATGTGTGTGTGTGTGTGTGTGTGTATTTGCTGTTTGCATTCGTTTTGTTGTGCGTTTAGCAGAAAAATTTATGTGCATACGCATTCTGCTTTTGCTGTAGCAGGCCACAGTTCTATGGCCAGTTTGTGCGAGGGCTGCTCGTAGAGTTGTCTAAGCAATTTTAGGCATAGTCCGATGGCTTAAACTAAACTTTCTTCTGGTTTTTTTATTATAAATATAAAATTAAGTTGCATAAATGAGTTTGATTACTGAGCAAAGCAATTGCAATTTGATTATTATTTTTTGTATAAAATTAATTTTATTTTATTTGATTGTGTTTTATTTTATATTTGCAATTTATTGCAATTTTTTTTTTTTGTATTTTCGTTTTATTTTGTATTTTATTTATTTTTTTATTATTTGTTTTTTTTTTTTATATATATATATTTGTATTTTTCAAAGTATTTTATTTTATTTTTTATTTCATAAAATATTATTTAATAAAATATATTAAATTTAATAAAATGTGAAATAAAAACTAAATCACATACATTAAAATTAAAATAAAATATAAAAATGTAATAAAATATTTCATATTTAATTTTCATTTTTAATGTATTTTATTTTATTTTTTATTTCACATTTTATTAAATGTTCAATGCAAATGCATTTTATTTAATTTAATATTATATTTTATTATAAATTTATTTTCTTTTATTCTCAACCCATTTTTATTTAAATTATATTTTATATATACTTTATATTTTATTATTTTGCACTTTTCATATTGTAATTTTATTTATATCTTTCTTAAATATTTCTGCATTATTTCTACCTCAACTGCATTTGATATTTTCCTACATTTATCTCTAGCTTGGTACCTGTAGCTCTGTTATTCGAGCCAATCACTGTAAATATACGAGCATATCCAACCATCTGTATATATTATATGGTTTTCGAGACGCACAAGCGTAAAATAAAACTGCCCACTGCGTCTCTATCATCAATTGTGTTGTGGTATTTGAATTGATATAAATTACGAATCGCTCGCTCGGAGCGATGCGTCGCTGGCTTCCGCACTGGACGAGTTTTTTCCAATCGCTGGACTTAAGCTAAACACTATCTGGCTCTGTGGCAGCGGCAATATCGATGCCATTTCCTGCGTAGGCCTCAGAGAAGAGCAAGTCGGTGCTCGGAGAAGCCAATATACTCTCGAGATACCAATTATGCTAAAGAGTCAGAATCGCGAGGCTTATTAAAAATCAGTTAGGCACAAAAGAAAACAAATTTGTTTATGCAAATGGCATAATAACGGCCGAGCAGCGACACGTTGTAGCAATTCAATTAGCAGATAAATTATTTTTACTCGCCCATAATTTATGTAAAGTTTTGGGGTGTAGCCCATAGCCCCAGCCCTCCAGCGGCAGCGAACAAATATCAAAGGTCGCGAGCGGAAAAAATTCCAATTCCAATGAAAAGCAAGGTAAAGTGATGAAGTTTATATATATATACAAATATATATATGTATATATATATATAATAAGTACGTAAAGTTCAAGGCAATTTCCAGAAAAGGAAGCGAATGATAAACGGAATGATTGAATACCCTGCAAAATGCACACGCTTCCAGCTGAGACAGACATCATCATCGCCAGCTGGAGGGCAGGGAAATACTATTATTAAGTATACGACAAACCGAAGGCCGAAAATCATATAAATCAATAAAAGTGGAATACAACAAACAAAGGCAAACAAATCACGGCATTAAATGTTGATTGAAAACTGTGGGAAATCGCAGTGGCAATGGACAGACGACAAAGCAACGCCAGCAGCGCACCAAATCGATGTGCCACGCCCCCAGCCGGACTAACAAACAACAAATTGATTTACAAAATTTCGTCAAAGACTGTCAAGTGAGCGGGCTGACAGTGGGCAAAGAGTGGGAGGCCCCCACAGGCACAGGATGTACGCATTGTATATCCTGATTACCACGCCTCATTTGGCCGCCAATTAAGGGCATCGGCGCGCAGCGGAATGGAGCAGAGTTTGATTACGGGCGAGCGCTGCACCATAAGATTCATAATCTGCATTAATTAACGCAAGTTCGATGAGCCAAACGGCGGCTGGAGGCTCAAATACCCTGTAATGCTGTATATATATACATATATAATAATATATATAATGGCAACTTCAAATATATATATAAATTATGCTTAAGCTTCGCCCCAAAGCACTTTCTAGTTATGCGCCCATACGCCCACGCTGATGCTGCACTGCAGGGTATATATATTCGCGCAACAATTGGGCGCAATTGCTCAGGTCGTGGACTGCTTTTTGCGCCGTATTTGCATTGGCCATCATTAGCGTGGCTTGTGTAAACAGCGCCCGGGAGCTAGCGCTAACAGGTGAGATATAACAGGTTGCCGCCCTCGGCTCTCGCCGCATGAAATTTATACGCATCGGACCAGCTGCTGCTGCTGCTGCTGCTGCGGCCATAACGAAGGGGTGGCTAATTGGTAACATGATTTGTGCTATCCCCAACTCTGCGGCGCAGTTCGGGGCATCTTGTCTAATTACCGTGGCGGTTTGGCTGCGTTCTGTGGGCGGAAGCCCGGCAGAGATCGACCTGAGCGCACCGCAAATGACTTGCAAAATAAGCCAGCAGCAAACAGGCTAAAAATGCGGCAGTTGGCCACGCCCCCCATCTGTAGTGGGCGTATGGGGTGTACACGTGTATATATTCCAAATTTCAAGCCTGCATGCAGCCAATATACTCATTTCCCTGTCGTGATTGGGCATGAAAATTGAGCAAACCCTCATAAGCCTAGCCTAGCTCATAATGCCTAGCTAAATGTCAATTTAATTAGCTGAACTAGGCCACGAATAGTGTTGAAGTTACGGCAATATCTGAGAGTGTGAACAGGAGTATGTATATATATATATATATATATATATATATATATTTATATATCTGGCGCTAATGACAACTGATTAATTTGAAAACAACTGCAAATTGTGTTAGCTTTAAAAGACGTCATCAAAATCAGCTTAAGTACTTGACTAGCAGATACCCTGTAGACTGGCAGGGGCAAGGGCATTTCCATAAACTTTACTCCAGCCCGACATCAGCCCATTCCAACCCAGTTCAACTTTCTTTCCTCACAACTACAGGGTATGCAAAAAACAACAAAATATTGACAACTCTTAATGATGCTCAATGCAAAAGGTTAATGTTAACATTTGCCTAATATTTCGCAGCTGCCGCGAGTTCAGGCCGCCCGGCAACCTCGGCCACGGCGCCTCGCATTTGTCAAACAAGTCAACTTTGACTCGCAGCGTTTGCGCCTGCGCAACGGCGACGTCTGGTCCTGCCTGCCCGGGCGTAGCTGTACCCGCCAATGGGGCGCATGATTGATGATGAAAATGCTCGCAAAATAAAACAAAAAGAACAAGTAAGAATGCTCTAGTCGAGACGGCTCGACTAGGAGATACCCTGAGCCCTGCGAAGTGCCGATACTTCAAATATTGTATGCTTAATTTACATATACATATACTGCAAGCAACACATACACACACACAGACGCACGCTCAAGCACACGCGCTGCCAACTGCGCAGTTGACGTAGCGACAGCGGTTGCGCTGCAAGAGGCTTATGTTGTGGAAATTAAATGTTTAATAACTTTTTTTCTAGAAGGACTTTTACTTTCAAACTTTCAGGGCATGATTATGTTATTCATATGTGTGTATGTGCCGAAGCACAAGTCTCTAGTATTTGAAATGCGTTTTTTGCAAATTTAGGGCGAAGGGGGCGTGGCATCCAAATTCCAAAAATTACAAAATGTCTGTATTCACAACAGGAATCTACATAGTGAATTTCAGGTCTCTAGCTCTTACGGTACGTAAAAGAGACGAAAAGTTATCGAAATTTATCGATAAAAAGAGAACGGGAAGAGTTATCGAATTTTTGAAAAAAACTCGTATAGCGTATGGTATTCAGGAGTATACATGTCAAATTTCAGCTCTCTAGCTTCTGTGGTTTACGAGATCGCTGCGTTCACACAGACGGACGGACGGACGGACGGACGGACGGACGGACGGACGGACGGACGGACGGACGGACGGACGGACGGACGGACAGACGGACAGGGCTATTTCAACTCAGCTCATCGAGCTGATCAAGAATATATATACTTTGTATGGTCTGCGACGTCTCCTTCTGCCTGTTACATACATTTTCACAAAAACATTATACCCTGATTTCCCATTTTCAATGGGCTCAGGGTATAAAAAGAAAAACAAGTTGAGTTTTTCATCTCAACGGCACGAATGCTGAAAGCCGTTGTGAGAGGCAAACGCTGTGCGAGGGCAATTGCGAGAGCGTTGACAATGACGAAGACGATGGCGATAACGATAGCGATAACGATAGCGATGACGATGACTGCCTTGTCGTCTCTAAGAGCTCTGGTCAAAAGCCAAAATAAATAATATTTGACTTTCAGCTATTCCAGTAGACATAACTCAGCTGAGATGAGATTTGATGACCTCCTTCGCTGGCAGGCAGAGAAAACAAATCGAAGTTGTAATCAGTGTTGGTATAGAGTGTCTTATCGACAGTTATATCAGTGTTGGAAACAGTGTTGTATAATTTGCACTGCCTCTGACGCGCAAGCTTAGAGGAATCTCTATTACTATTAGCCCACAGTTGAGCTGTGGGACGTGTGCCAGCAGCACAACTCTAAATCTCAAATTGTTATCAAAATATAAGCTCCGCTGGCTTACATAGCGCTTTGCAGGCTCATGCATCGATGCTTTGTTTATTTATTTCAGTTTGAAAGTGTTGAATGATGGGCTTACCGCCTCGTAAAATCATGCGTGTATCGATTTAGGGATCTCGCATATCCTTTTAGTCCCTTTTGTCGGGCGTTGCAAATAAAACTGCAAATCGTTTTACGCGTGGGCCCAGCAAGTGGAAAGCGACAGCTCGCAGCTGCTAAGAGGGTATATTGGCTTTCAATGCTATAGAGCTGCAATGGAGTGCGCTGCAGGCCAGCATCAGTCCAATTAGCAGAGTGACTCAACTCCGCTGGTCAGCAGTGTATTCCCCAGTCGCTTATAGCCGCCTGCAATGCTCTGCGCTTTTTTAGGCGCATTTTTCCAAATGCAAAATCACGTAGCCGCCGTGTGTGAAGCGGCTGCTGCTGCTGCTGTGTGAAACTGTCATAAAAGTGAGATAAACATCGCTTCAGGCACACGCAGCGGCAGCTACAACTCGAGCGGCGTCTGGAGGCGCACAAGCGTGCTCAAGATTTACGGCTTGTTCGGGGCCGGGCCATCAAAATAGTTGAAAACAATTTACTTGTGCATAAAGCCGACAGCTGCTCTGCGCTTCAAGCGGAAGGTTTATTATTTCCCTCTCTCTCTCTCTCTCTCTCTCTCTCACTCACTTCCTCGCCCTCTAGCCCTCTCTCCCTACACTGCCAGCAAAAATTTAAGCAAATTAAACGCAGCGAACTCGACTCTTTAGCCAGTTGTTGACACATTGCTCTAAAATCAAATTAAATAAAAAGCAAGTTGCAGCCGGGTGCTACCGACTGCAGAATACTTCGTCAGCTGTAACAGATTAGCCGACTTGCCACGCCCCCAATTGATATATATTTAACTTTTTTGGCAGATCAATGGAGGCACTCAGCAGTAAAATAGTCCTAAAATTTGCAGTCTATAGCTGCAAAGCTCTAGAAGTTAGAGTTTTGGCGTAGGTCTATCAGAGATAACTTTTTGATATATACCAAATCTCAACTCTCTGGCACTTCAACTTTCAGTCTTGCTGAGACACCAAAAGACATTTTCCGCTTTGCCACGCCCCTAGTGGGCGCATTGGGTATATCTTGGCAGTTTATTAGACGAGGATAGACACGAGTATATATTTAAAAGTTCAAGTCTCTAACTTCCATAGCTTGGAAATGGTTTGCATTTATACAAACAGCCGGACGGACAGCCAGACGGACATGGCATGCAACCAATATACCCATTTCACTACTGGGCATAATAATTTTGTGGGCGAAGCGTAAAAATTTGTTTACTTTTGGCTGCAGTTGACATGATGCCAGTGTGTGTGTGTGAAAAGTTGATTTAGTGATATTGCCTGTTGGGCTTCCTTCTCATATTTTATTTTTTTTTTTGCTGCTCTGCGACTCGTTTTTCCAGCCTTTGCTGTCTAGAATTCTAATGCCACCCACCCCCTGGCCGACCCTTGATGATGCGCCGAACGTGGGAATTCAGCAGCGAGTTCAACTGGAGTTCAGTTGCTCACTGTGCGGCTTAGCTGCGCCCCCGGCCCCCGGCCTCCGGCCCCAGCCAGCCCCAAGTTTGTTCAGATCGTAAATAACAATTCGTTGGCCGCACAAGATAAATCGCCATTGACATTCAGCTTAAGCTATTTATTTATATATACTTTATGGCCTGAGAACTAGTCGATATAGATTAGGTACATATCATATATATATATATATATATATATATATATATATATATATATATATATATATATATATATATTTACAGCCGATCTTATAACTATCATTTCAGCTGCTTCTTCGCTTTACTCAATTAAGTTTTAAGAGCTCGAGAGTGCATTAAAATTGCTTACGTTGCCTTTAGGGTGGCTTCACTGTTGTTTTTGGCGGTTAAAGCCCGCAGCTTAAGCAGCGCCTGCTAAATATACGTAAATTGCAAGTTAATGAGCTCAAGTGGCCCAGCGACAAGTCGCGCTGCGGCTGGGCTCGCCCCCAGTGCTAAGACAAATAAATATAAATTCAAATCAAACGTTCGCCCGCATCGCACTGTGGCCAGGGTGGGTGGGCGTTCGCTCGGTCGGCCAGAGACAAAGAACCAAGCCGGATCCCGATGCCCGATGCCCGATGCCCGACCCCCGACTCAAAGCCATGCCCATCAATTAAACTGTCAGCCAGTGCCCATTACGCGCTCATCAGCGCACTTGGCCCTAAGATAGCCGAGCGAGAATCAGGGATGAAGCCCGTTCCGCGTGCGAGTTTGCAGTTCAATTAACTAGCAGTTACAGTTACACTTACTGCTGCAGTTGGCGGTTAACCAACACTGACCCTTGAGTGCTGCCCCCCTGCTCAGTCCAAGTGTCAAAATATCGTGCTAACACGATAGCCATAAAGCGAGATAAACTGTACTTTGTTTGCCAATTAACAGCTTGAGCTCTACTCCCTCAGAACTGGAGCTTATAACGAGATCTCTAAATATTACATCTAAACAGCATATAGTATAGGTATATATATAAGTGCATTGTGAACTCGATCAGAGTTTAGTCAACAAGGCGAAGGTCTTTGAGTCTGAAAATCGTGCAGTTATAATTGGTCATATGGAAAGATGATAGTCCTTCACATAAGATAGATATAATACCATATATATAGTTACTTTAATACTCTTTCATATAGTTAAGAAGGGGTATATTGGTTCGTCTATTCAATTGGAATATATACTCAATATATATGCATATAATATACATATTCTCAAAGCATATTAGGCATATGAGATGATAATCCTTCACATAAGATAGATATCATAATATAATATCATATATATCGTTAGTTTAATACTACTTGATAAAGTTAACAAGGGGTATATTAGTTTCCATTGGAATATATACTCAACATATATATATACTCAAGGCATATTAGATAATAATCCTTCACATAAGATATTATATCTATCTCACATATATAGTTACTTTAATACTCGTTCATATAGTTAAGAAGGGGTAAATTGGTTTGTCTATTCAATTGGAATATATACTCAATATATATGTATATAATATACATATTCTCAAAGCATATTAGGCATATGAGATGATAATCCTTCACATAAGATAGATATCATAATATAATATCATATATATCGTTAGTTTAATACTAGTTCATATATTTAACGAGGGGTATATTAGTTTCCATTGGAATATATACTCAATATATATATATACTCAAGGCATATTAGATAATAATCCTTCACATATCTATCTCACATATATAGTTACTTTAATACTCGTTCATATAGTTAAGAAGGGGTATATTGGTTCGTCTATTCAATTGGAATATATACTCAATGAATTTCACTATGCATCGTCAATAGTCAATTGTGAATGTTAGCTATTCACAATGAATGCCAGGCAAGGATTTTCGAGAACTTTCCCCAGCGTGAGCAAAGGGCTTGTGGATGGGGGGTGGGGCGTGGGAGGGAGGCACATTAACAGCAGCTGGCAAGACTTAAATTTGTAATTAACTTGAAATATATAAAAATAAAAAGTAGAGGGAGACAGAGGGGGGGAGACAACAAGGTCTAAATGCATTTCTACACGCAAATGAAATCGAAACCGAAAATCGGGTTAAAACAAAACATTACAAATGCAATGCGACGGGGCGTGACGTGCAATGGGCACGCCGCCTGTGGGTTGGGTAGGCTGTGGTGGGGGAATGTGCGAGGCATGAGGTTCCAGCATGAAAATTGAAAATTGAAAATTGTCAAAAAGAAAAAGAAGACAACGACGACAAGCAACAAATTAATCAATGTAACTGCAACTGAGATGGCGATGGCAGCAACTAGGTCTATGAGAGAGGGAGACAGCAACAGCTAGGTAAACTGCGTGCTGCAAATTGAATTTGGTGGGCGGGGGCAGGTGAGAGAAGTGGACTTGATGCAGTTATCTACGCACCGTTTCAATTTAATTTGCTGTGCAGTTATCTACTGCCACGGCACCCCACCCCCATCTCTGCCCCGCTCCTCCACCCTCTTTCTCTTCCTCTCTCTATCTCGCTGTCTGCGTGCGTGTGGCCCCCAGACTTTCGTTTTCATCTTAGTTGTTGTTTTAGTTAAAATCATTAAATCTTCTGCTTGTTGTGCTGCATGTGCGTGTGTGTGTGCCGAATGTTTCTACAGTTTTTTATTGTTTGCAGTTGCAGTCAGCGCTGTTAGCAGTTGGTAAATGGGCACAGTTATGATGTTAGTTGAGCGGCAGTTGGCGATTCGCTTTCACTGTCTACCTCAGCGCGGACGAGTGCGCCGCGTCCGCATCTAATGTGTATTACTGGTATACAATACCCTGTAATAGCTATGGGAAAGTGCATGAAAAGCAAAGATATGATATCCTAGCTAATGGGAAAACTAGTTGACATGTCAACTAAGAGCTAACTCAGTTAGCCTAACCTAAACGCTTTGTGACTGAGTCAATTTATTTATTAATTTAAGTTATAGATTAAAAAAATATGTACTAATAAATTAAAAATAAAATAATGAATAAATTTATTATATAATATATAATTATATATATATATATAATATAATATAATAAATTTATTTTATATTTATTTTAATTATTTCTACAAAATTTTAAGTTTTCTTTTTGAATTTTTTTTTATAATATTATATTTAAGCATATTTAATAAAATAATGAGAAAATTTATTAATAAATGAAATCATAAATCTTAAAAAAATAATAAATAAATTTGAAGAATATCTAAGAACTTAGGGTATGCGCTTAGTCGAGAACTTCTAGTGCTTGCACTTGTATTACAGTTATTGTTGTTGTAATTGCAGTGCTCTGCGTGTTTAGCTGCGTATCTAAAAGATATAAACACACACACACGCACGTTGGACTATAGTTTTCGATTGGATTTCCTCTTCTTATAATTTGGGATCTATATGTCGTCAAGTGACAACAGATGACGCAACTTGCCCAAACCCGAAACAAAAAACAACCGAAAAACTTGGCTACGGTTTCTATTTATGTGCGCATGCATGTTGCCCGGCGGACGCGTCCGCTACCGCTCAATTTCCATTTGGGAAATAACTCAGTTTGCTGTCAACGTCAGGCATTTCTGTGTTCTCCTGGCTCAGTTCCGACGTCTCAGTCGAAGCGCACCGCCCGCCCGCCCGCCGGAGAGTCTTTGCCTAGGCCAACGCACCGAAAGGAGTTTTGTTTGAATGCAAACACACATGTACCTCTGTGTGTGTGTGTGTGTGTGTGTGTGAGTGCATTTATGCAACAAATGGTTAACATGTGTTGCCAACTTGGCGACATATGTGCATAGATACACACACACACACACACACTTCCTCTAATTATTCAGAAACCTTTTTGTATATCAAATGGAAGTTTGGAAATTGCAGCAGATTGTAAGAAAGATCAAATAGATTAGGCCACATTCATGCTTTACTGTGGTACAGTAAACACTGGCTAGAGCGTGCTGCTCGTCTCTAAGATCTATGATTAAGGAATGAAAAAACTTTTGAGAACTACAAATTCTTGATATATATTATAGTATAATAATAATAAAATTAATATAGGTGTCAAAAGTTCTATAGATTTTTAAAATAATTATAAATTAATTAAAATTAATAAATTAATTTTTTTTTTAATTACAAACATTATACCCTAACCCGGTGTTCAAGGTATAAATAGTTCAATATAAATTGAAATAATATATTTTCTAAAATAACTTCTAAATTAACTCAATAAATTTATAAATATATATATTTTTAAAAAATTTTTCTTCTTTAATTTTTTAATTTAACTAAAAATAATATTTTTTTAATTGATTTCAAAATTAATTTAAAGAATTAAAAGTAATTTTCAAAAATATTATTTATTTATTATTATTTATATTTATTTTTATCATTTTATATATATATATATAAATAAATTATCTTAAATTAATATTAATAAAAAATATATTATATCAATTTATTATGTTATTAATAATTTTATTAATTTTTTATCAATTTTTTATAATTATCTTGAATTCATTTTGTTTATATTTTTCAAAATATATTATATAAATTTATTATGTTATTATTTATTTTTTATCAATATTTTATTATTATCTTGAATTCATTTTGTTTATGTTTTTCATCTACTATTTGAACAGTTAAAAAGTTTACTGCCAATCAGCGACGTTCTTATTGGAGTCCAATTGGCATATCTACGCTAATGCAAGCTTTTCGACTATCTGTTTCAGTCTGGCGTACAATGTGTTCTCAGAGGCGAAATACTATGCCAGCTTGGCGAAAATTACATTCTAGAGAATTGGGGCGTTGTCCTTTTTGGGGTAAGTTTCACGAAAGGCTTTTCCCCAACAGCCGTCCATAATTGTGAAAATGTGGTTGTAATGCTAATAAAATTCCCAGAATTTCGGGCATATTTAAAAACAGAAAAAATCATGGAATTTTCAGTTAAACGGCAAACTGACTTCAATTTCAGTCATTAGCTCTGGGCCATGATGGACTTTTCAGTTAGTAAAAACAAAGAGATCGCGGCAGACACACACACAGACATACAGACACACACATACATATATACATATATAATTATGAATATGCAGATCGTGGGGCTTGGGTTTGGCTTTGTCTTGGGTTTTGGGTTCGGTTTGCATTTGTTTTGTAGGCGCTGGAGGCCAAAATTGTAAGCGCACTTGATACGTCTTCGAATTCGAATCCGAATTCGGCTTGCTCTCAAAGGGCTGAGGGCCAGGGTCTGTGTCTTGGTCTTGCTCTTGGTCGCTTCTTGGTATTGGCCAACTGTGGCCCGGGGCCGCGTTTCGTGCTGCTGTTACGGTTGCCTTGCAAAGGCCGCGTTCAGCCGGAGGCAGCTTGAAAAGTTAGCTTCACATTGCGGCTGGATATGCAGGGAAGTTACTGTAGTTACAATACAATAGGGTATACCTACTTCTTGATTGTTCTTATTTTTCAATTTTCAGTTTGTAAGTTAAAGTATTTGCACTCTGGACAGAGTACTGCGCAGTCGGTCAGTTGGCAATTGCAGCATTTCTTACGTGTTTTCTCTTATCGTCAATTGCTCCTTAACTTCATATTCTACGCCGCCTGCCCGATTGTGCTCTGCAGTTTTAGTTCTCAAATAGTTCCAGGAACCAACCGCAAAAGGCAGGCCGAAAAAAAGAATTGAAATGCAGCAAATGCGTGCTATGTAAATATGCCGTACGCTTGCGGGGCATGAGCAACAGTTACAAAAACAAACGAAACAAAAATGCAATTAAAAATACACGAAATGCGCGGAATGAAATGCCAAGGGGAATCGGGCTAAACCGTTTGGAATTGATCACGACAGATTTAGGGATGTCAACAGAAATGGAAATGCATTTATCACTTTTGACAGTTGCAGTTCCAGTTCCAGTTTCACTGTTCCACTATTCTCAATTTCTATTTTGCAAATCACATTAATCTGCAATTGTTCTTTGTTTTATTACCTTTTTCTTACGCCTTCTCGTGATCTCTCTCTCTCTCTCTCTCTCTCTCGATCACACTGATAATTGTGCTCAGCTTCTTCCTTTTTGTTCTTATTCTTCTTCTTCTTATGTGTGTTTTGTGAAGGTGAAGTCACTGCACTTTTGTTTTTTTGCTATTTTGCTTTTAGCTATGACAGCTGCTGGAGCGCTGCCGCTGCTGGTACCGTTTGTTCTTTTGCAGTCGGTCAAATACCAATTGTTGTTGCTTCAGTTGCTTTCTTTTTCGTTTTCGTTTTTGTTGTTGTTAATTGCAGTTGTTTTTGTCACTGCTTAGAACCCATCTGTAAGCGCCGCACAGCTTTTCGATTGCTTTATCTATTTTTCTATTTTACTTGCATTCGCTTTCGTCTGTCGTTTAACTCGTCTGCACTTGTTGCTATTGGCGCGGCTGCTTTGCGCTGTCGCCGGCGCTACCTTCCGGCAGGGCAGAAGCAACAAAAAAAATTTATTTAAAAAAAAACGCACAAACACTCAGTTGAGACACACGCGTTGCGCACTTAATGGTATTTATATATATTATTTGTCGCAAAACAAAAATAGTACAATCAATTCGTACTTGCATTAATTAATGGGCAATTGCAATGCAAGCGGCGAATGCATCATTGACGGTTTGAATTTTCGAAATTTCTCACTGTTATTAGCGGCGAGCGCACACGTCCTCAGACCTCGACTTCTGAAATAAGACTGTTCTGCAACTTAACAGGCGCTGTTAATCGAGAGAAACGTTAACAGACTCATGAGAGCTGTTAAATACTCAAAAGAACTGTTAGCCTTTACACGCTGTTAGTTAACATCACAGTGGCGCTCTCAGAGAGCACACTGTTGTGTGCTGCCTCTGTGCGCACTGCAAATGTTGTAAATTCTTTCTAGCTGAATTTCTTTTTGTACAATTTGAAGATACTTGGTTGAAGAAGTGCTTTGTTTATTTTATTTAAAATTTAAAATTGTTATTATTTCTCTTGGCTATGGCAATTCATAGGAGACAGATTTATTTATTTGAGTAAACATCACATTATTATTATTATATACACAAGAGTTTATATTTATATTTTACCTAAATATTTTTCTTTATTTTTTTGAAAAAAATAAGAAAAAATCTCCCATCGTACTATAAACAAAATACGAACTGGCGTTACTCTCGGGCTGCGAACAGATCTCTGTTAACGTAGCGATTCAATCGAAATTTTATGAATGAAAACAGAAAATGAAGAGCTGCCAAAATGAAGCGCAGCTCGAGAGTGAGCGAGAGCGGCGATCAGAAGAGAGTCGTGCAAATGTTTTCAGCATTTTTTTTTTTGCTCGATTCATGTTAATGGAAATACCCAGTAGGAATTTCACGCATGCGTTTTGCAATACGATTTCACATCTTATGCAGAAAAGGAACATGAGAGTGCGCTAGCATGCGATAATAAAAGGCTAAAGGAGAACAAGATCAATTTCATTTAAGTAAACTGGCTTTTGTATATGAGATGTGGACTCCGTATTAGCACTGTTTCTAGGAGAAGGAATGCTGATTTCAGTAGTTATTCAATGTGTGCCCGGTTGACAAGAGCCAACACAATGGACCTACTAGTGCACACACACACACACACACACACTTGCACACTGGCCTGAGTACACATTTCACAGAATTCTTCTGAGGCCGTGACGCAAAAAATAAATAGTTCTGAGCTGTTCTTGACGCTGCGTTTTTTACCCATTCAAATCGCAAATGGTAAGTAACAACAATTGGGTATTGGAACTGAGGTCTCTTGGCCTGGAACCAGCGTCGGTTCCGCTTTTTGATACTTCAGATCGGGGATTGAGATCGAGGGGCAACGCATGACACACCCGCATACAAGGCACACACACACACAGATGCATACAGCTCGGTGAGCGAACAGGCGGCAGGCAAGCAAGAAAGAGAGTGGGAGAAAGAGTGACCGAGTGAGAGAGGGAGCGTGTGAGAGCTGGAGCGAGAGCGGCTCAGCGAGATGGCGTTAGCTGATTGAGAACAATAGTGGCACCGGAAATTATTGCATCTGTTGTTTTGTGTTTATTTCTGCTGCATGGACGCCGCGCACTCCTTCAGTATCTTCTTCCAATGCAAACACACAGACACACACATCTGTGTCTGTATGTATGTACGAGCATATGTCTGTTTGTCTGTCTGTTTATATATTACTTGTATTTTGTTTTGCGTTTACATTTGCTTTTGGTTTTGCTTTTGCTTTGGCTAGTCCGGCTACACTTGAATTGTTTTCAGCCTCTGCTGTACGACAAATTCTGCTGAAATTTTCAATTGCTGGCAAAAAGAATTAAAATGAGAAAAAAAATAACCCACCAGCCGCGCGCACTTGAACGGCAACTGGGGACGGACGCCTGCGCAGAGGCGTTAACAGCAGCGTCTACGGCGACGTTTGCTTCAAGTGCAAAGTGCAATTGTGAATGTGCGGCAGCCGACGCCCCCCACCCCAGCCGTGTCGCTCTTCCTGTTGCGCACACAACAATGCTTAACAGTCCCTCCGGCTGTTAACTCTCACAGCAGTCATTTCGCATGGCTGTTAACCGACGGCGATTGCTGAGCGCCTGCTAAAACGGCGAATAGCGCTCTCTCTCTCTCTCTTACTCTGTGTGTGTGCGTGTGTGTTTAACATCTGTTGATAAGCTGATTGTAGCGGCAACAAATCGCAGCGCTTGTCTAAGAAGACAATGCACCTGCATTAAGAGCAACTTTACACTGTACTAATAGTTGTATTTGCTGTTAGCTAAGCTAAGCTAAGCAGTCGGCAGTCGGCAGCCGGCAGCCTCTCACCTCTCATTCTGGTAATTTCGCTTTTTATTTGCCTGCGTCCTCTCAGCCATGGGCAGAGCAGCAGCCGTTGCCTAGGAGGAAGCATGTGAATCTCTCTCAAGACTTTTTTTTTTTAAATTAAAGATAATTATGATTGCCGGCAAGAAGCGGCGCAGACGCATGTACCTCAGCTTGTCGCACAGAAATCATTCATGCCGCAAATGCGAACACAAGAAGCTGCAACTGTGTGTGTGTGTGTGTGACTGAGAGATACGCATCGTAGCAGGGGCAGCAACAAATGATAATGATAAAAAGTAAAAGAATACCGAAACAGGTAAGAACATCCAATGCTATGTTTTATGTTTTGTTTTTTATGTACAATACATACATAAATAAATTGAAAATAAGCACAAGACAAGCGAAATGCAGACAAAGGTAGGTAGCTAAAGAGAGAGAGAGAGAGGGAGAGCTGGAGGGGCGGACAGGCTCTCGCGCTGAACTGATGAACTGGCGCTGATAACAATCCAGTCAAACCGAAGCAGAACCTAAGGGCAGAGCCACAACATATGCTCACACACACACACACACACACACACACACACACACACACACGCACACTCAAATTTCGGCTTGGTGAAAGAAATTAAGACAAATCAAACAGGTTTCTGCTCACTTGTCAGGCACAGCGCATTGGTAGTGCTTCAAAGACCGCCGTCTAAGCCGTCAAGACGCGAACGAGAGGCAAGAGAAACCAAACCCATCAAGGAAAACCCATGGAAAACCCGAAAGAATACAAGGAAACACATGTATTTTCTTTTTATTTTCATGCAGGTACGAGGACAACATGAAAATGATTTCGTAATTAGAAAATTAACAAGTCACTTGGTCCGATTCGGCGAGGGTATAAGCTGTGGCCTAGGCTAGGCCAACAACCTCAGCAAGCCGAGCAAGCCGAGCAGCCTCAACAACCCCTTCAACTTCCACTTCAACCCCCTATCCCTCTCCTAGAGCCTGTGGAAACCGCATATAAATCAAAGTGCCAACAATAATAATGAATGAATGCGTGATAAATAGAACGAGTGCGTTTGTTAGCCCAGGTAGCTAAGTGGTTGCCAAGCGCACACACACCCAGCCCAAACACTTTCGCCCGATCTATTTGGTAAGCGCAGTCGGCCTAGTCGAGTCGGAAAAGGCAATCCATGAGGCCTAGAGCTGAGCAGTGGAGACTGCGCTAAAGATGAACAGGGACTCAGTTTGTCTGACTCGCCTGCACTTACTCTTTACATTTACAGGGTATCTATGTAGCTGGTCAGATACAGAAAGTCGTAAAGCTGATGCCTTGACCTGCCAACTGTCCTGTCTTGAAGGACTCTGCTTCACTTTTTACATTTACAGGGTATCTATGTAGCTGGTCAGATGTAGAAAAGTCGCAAAGCATCAGCTTTGACCTGTCAACTGTCCTGTCTTGAAGGGCTCTGCTTGCTTCATCCTCCTGCACTCACTTTTTACATTTACAGGGTATCTATGTAGCTGGTCAGATGTAGAAAAGTCGTAAAGCTGATGCCTTGACCTGCCAACTCTCCTGTCTTGAAGGACACTGCTTGCTTTAGCCTCCTGCACTCAAATTTTACATTTACAGGGTATCTATACAGCTGGTCAAACACGAGCAATTCGGAATCTGTCTACTGGATGAGCTGAGCTAAAAGTCCTAAAGGACTCAGTTTGCTTAAGTTTTCTGCACTCACCATTTACACTTACAGGGTATCTATATGGCTGGTCAAACTCAAACAAGTCGGAAAGCGAATACTTGATGCCTTTGGATACTGACTCTTGAAGAACCCTCTTTGCTTTAGCCTCTCGTTCTCTTTGAATTTGAAGAATTCCGCCCGTACAGGGTATCTATGCAACGGGTCGACACAGCACACAGCCCACAGCCCACAGCCTAACACATGTAAAGAATCATCCTGTTGACAGCCAAGCGCTTTGCTTGTCAATTGTTGCGCTTCGATTTGATTCGATTTCATTTTTTAGACGACTTGTTACACAGGTAAACAAACACTCGAAACAAAGGCCAGACACACACACACACACACACACACACACGGACAATAACTGACATTTGTTGACCTGTTGCTGCGGGTCACGTGTGTGTCTGTGTGGCTGTTTGAGGCTTGGTAAGTCGTGCCTCGCCAGCTCTCTTTGAGACTGATTTCGACATGGCGCATAGCTTGTAGTCGATTGGGAAACATTGTGACTTATCGCCCGAGAGAAGATTTCTAAATGGATAAACAAATTTGTGGTTGGGTGGCATCGAGCCAGCGTCAAAGGTTCTCGAGCTGTCGGGGACTTTACATAAACAAAATATGATGGGACTGAAGGCGAGACTTTGGATAGCTAGATCGACAGATCGGATAGTATTATGGCTATCGGATCTATTTGAGCTCTTTGGCATAGTCAGTTCCGAAAGTTCTCGCGCAAGTCGGGCACGAGAAGGTCGTAAATTTGACATAAACTAGCTTAGACAAAGTGGGATGCATCTGGAAACTTAGGATAGCTAAGAACCTATTATATAGATGATCAGCTAGCACATCCCTTAAAGCTCTTTGACATAGATAGGTTCCAGGGTTGCTTAGTCTGTAAGGTCACCAGGGTTACTTAGTCAGAAAAAGTCGGAGATTTTCTATAAACTTGCTTAGGATTATGACTGGGAGCAGTTAGGATCTCAGCTAGCACATGCCTTAAAACTCCTTCATATAGTTCCAGGGCTACATCAGTCTCAATCTCAGGCAAAGAGTTTCCGAGTTCCGAGTTTAAGAGTTTCCGAGTTGGGTCAACAATTCGAAAGTTCTTTTGCTCTCGGAACTCAGATCACTCAGATCTGAGTCACTCTCTGAGTCGTGATTAATGAACTCTCGCTCTGGGCGCAAAACATTTTGCGGGCCGAGCTCATCGCTGGGCTACGTCGATCTAGTCGCTTGTCAACCCATGTCAGCTGGAGTCGCCCAATGCCGCCTCTCTATAAATATGCATTAATTGCCGCAGCCCAGATCTCAATCTGGGATCTAGATCTCGTTCTGTAGCCGCATTAATATGCGGCGAGTGCAGCGTAACAGATGCATAAAACATGACAAAGGGCGATGAGCCATTTGCATTGTTGCCTCCGGGCCGATCGTGTGGGTCAGGATGCAGCACAGACCACACCACGAACAGGGACTTGACCACACACACACACACACACACACACACAGAGAGAGCAACGCTTCGGGGCTGGTCAAAGGTTCATGCGGGCCACGTGATGGCTTTGGCTTTCAGCGCAACCATCAAACGGCTCGTAAAATTTTGTGGCTACTTTTGTGGCCGTCGCAGACGACTTTCAATTAATTGGACGGGGGCAGACGCGTCACCTTTTGGGGCCGCTAATTAAAACGCCATGAAAACTGTTCATGGATTTGTGATTCTATTGATGAGGCCCCAGCCACAGCCACAGCCACAGCCACAGCCTGGAGTTGATTTCGAATTCAAATTTGTATTTCTAACGGATTGCAGCCATACAAGCCAACTCATTATCGACGCGCAGCCAACCCAAATCAGAACAGCAGGAGGAGGATGGGGGGCGAGTGAGGGCAACATGTGCGCCTTGTCATAATTACTTATCAGCGCCACTTTGGGCCAATGATTGAAGTGCCTGCTGCCGACTCTATTTGCATAATGAAGTCGTCTTCTCAGCCCGCCTGGGCCACTGGACCACTGGACCACTTACTCCACTTAAGTAGCAGCTCCGATATTATCTCTCTCCTTCTCTCTCTCTCTCCTCTTTCTCCTCTTCAATTTGTTCTGCTTTCGATCTTGGCCCAGACACACTTCCAACATTCTCTTCTCATGTTTGGGGCCCTTTGATATGCCAATATCGCAGCGTTATTATTATTGTTATTATAGTCGAGTGCCTAATGCAGCCCCCCCCTTCCCCCCATTCTTTTTGTTTTATGCATTTTTAATGCAGTCTCTGTCTAAATGCATCTTTGTTTTTACAATTCTCGCTCGGATAAGCAGCTCAATGAAAGTGTTATAAATATGCATGTAAGCTTTCCAAATGCCCAAGTCGTGACGGAAAGTGAAACCTCTGGCCCACATTGATAAACGGGTCGTTTCTAAACTAACTCAAATTTGACTAAATATTTAGATGGCTTAGAGTTGAAGCCTAACCTGACCTGACCTGACCTGGCTGCTTAGTCAGAACTGCTTTGACAGACTTTACAGATTTACGTACTGAAGCAGCAACAGCTCAGGGCCTAAAGATCAGTTTATTAGACTTAGAACAATAAATAATATTTATATATATATATAGCTTATAGCTGTAAAATGTAGTTTAAAATTCATAGTGATTAGTAGACTCCTTGATTGACACATTAGAAACAGATTAAAAAGCTATAGTCGGGCATGGCCGTACCGTGCAAATACCCCCACACCCAGACCGACTGTTAGTTCAAAGGCGAACAACTACGTTTATGCTGCATAGACTTGCCTAAAAGTATGCTGTGCTTAGCTAACTAGCCATGTAACTGTCCTGATAACATAGTAGATAACTGCAATAGGTGACTTAATTAGCTGATGGTTGACAGTAAAAGTAGTGGAACGAAAGTGAAGCTGAAGCTCAGACATTTAGCAACATGAAACGTCTCTTTAGTTAAATTTAAGCATTCAAACTTCAGCAAGAGAGCAACTTGAAAAGAAATCAACGGACGGAGGGACAGACGAACGGAGGGACAAACGGACGGAGGAACAAACGGACGGAGGGACAGATAGACGGACGGAGGGACAGACAGACGGGCGGAGGGACAGGCGGACGGGCGGAGGGACAGGCGGACGGGCGGAGGGACAGGCGGACGGACGGACGGACGGACAGACGGACGTAGGGACAGACGGACGTACGGAGAGACAGACAGAGGGGCAAACGGACCGAGGGACATACGAACGGAGGGACAAACGGACGGAGGGACAGACAGACGGGCGGAGGGACAGGCGGACTGACGGAGGAACAGACGGAGGGACAAACGGACGGAGGGACACACGAGCGGAGGGACACGCGAGCGGAGGGATACACGAGCGGAGGGACAAACAGACGGCCGGAGGAACTGACAGGACTAAATTGAGTCAGCTTGTCGCTCTGTTCGAGAATATGTTTACTTTCTAGAGTCTGCCACGCCTCCTTTTGGCTGTTACATACATTCTAGCAAGAGCATTTCCCATTCATTCATAAAATAGGTCTAGGAAGTGTCCAGAATATATATATATATATATATATATATATATATATAGCATATATCGGCCCTATATGGTTAACTGCCCCCTTGTCTGCCCCTGCCTGGTGCGTGGCAGCAACGGAACGAGTTTAGATGCGCGGCCTGACCGTGTCGATGGCAAGATCTTAACCCATTTATTTAGACTCATCAAATCGCCGGCGAGTGGCATTGAAGTGGGGTGCAGTGGTGCAGTGGTGCAGCGGTGCAGCTGAGGCGCATTCATTGATAGCGCATTTTTCTTAATGAAAATTCATTTGCTTGCCCAACGCCTCGCCTCTCCTGCACGCACAGACAGTGGCGGCAATTGAGAAGAGTTGATGGCACCACCAGCAGCAGCACCACCTACAATGCGGGTCAGCCATCTAATTGAATTTGGGGCCTCTATCAACAGTGGCGCTGATGAATCTGCCACAATTTTCATTGGGGTCGCATTTTAATTTGATTAATTTATTTATTATTGCACGGCCTGCTCTACCGCTTAGCTAGCCGCTGCCCGTTGCCCGTTTCCCGTTTCCCGTTTCTCACTGTGTAAGTCGTCGGCATTAGCTTGTAGGTGTAAATTGAATGGCAACTGCAACTGGCCACTGCAACTGGTTGCTTCATTAGCAGTCGCTTCAGCTGCCTGCGGGCAATCACAGGCTGGGGCCTTCTTTTTCTTCACACCTTTCTAAAGAATGGAGAGTCTAACAAACCGCGGCCCAACAATGACAACAAATGAAATCCATACATAATCATAATACATAATAATGAGAAGGGCGGGGGGCGAGGGGGAGGGAGAGGGCGAGCGGACCACAACGAGCAATGGAGAATATCAGCTGTCTGCTGCCTGCTGTCTGCTGTCTGCTGTCTGCCTGCCCTGCCCCCACTCCAGAAACATGTTCTGGCATTCATATTCTAATAGGCCACTTAAGATGCACAGAATGCAGACCCATTGCCCAGACAATGGGCCAGACAATGAGCGTGTAGGAGAGCGAGACACATCCCAGCACTTCCAGCTGCAGTCGCACACAGCGCCAGCTAAGACTCTGGCCCCAATACACACACACACACACACACACACACGCAGGCATATATATATTTTTCACATTAAGCTTAAGTAGCTTTACTCATTAAGATAACAACACTAACACAGACGCGTGCAGCTTTTAATTACCCTGGGCCCTGCGGATTATGCAATGGCCTCAACTGTCTGACTGTGCCCCAGACTCCCAGCATTCCCTTAACCATTCCCATTCCCATTCCTGCGTAAGGTGTGCGTTGCGCTCTAATTTTATATAGGTCACAGACACAACAACAACAACAACAACAACTGCTGCATATTCCCTACCAAATCCCCAATTTTATGGAGTGCGCAGCATCTGATCAATATCAAAGCGACTCCCAGCCAATGCCAGCCCATTAAGAGCGCTTGCGAAATCGCTACCGAGCGCACTGGGCAATGGGGCCAGACATTGGCCTCTCCGTCTCGCTGCAGAATCAACTTTCAAATGGGCGCCGCCTTCCTATGCAATTCTCTTCGCTCGCCTGTTCCTGCTGCTGTTTATTGCAGCCCAGTTGCCCAATAGCTGCAGCCAAACTGACAGACATTGACCAAATCCCAGCAGCCCAGGTCAGTGCAAGCCAGTGCCCTGCAGCTGCCAATGTCTAATGGCCATTAGACAGCGTGCAATGCCCACCTATACTATATGTATGTACAGATACTAGTTCATCGAAGTTCTATCTATAGCGCACTCTGCACGTACCCACCAAAATGTCGTATATTTGCTAGATCATTTCACCTGAAGTCCTAAAAGTCCTATTTAATTCTACTTTGAATTTTCTTTTTTTTTTTATTGTATAAATATATATATATGATTCTGGAAAACTTAGCCAGACTAAAGCTGATGTTTAGTTTCACTGCATATAAACTCGCTCATCGAAGTTCTATCTATATCATTTCCCTAAAATATCGGATATTTGCTATATCATTTCAGCTAAAGTCCTAAAAGTTCCATTGAATTTTTCTTTGAATTCTCGTTTTGTTTATTATATAATATAATATATATATTATATATATATATGATTCTGGCAATCTTTAATATTAGCCAGACTAAAGCTGCTTTTCAGTTGCACTGTATAAAAACTCGCTTATCGAAGTTCTATCTATATCATTCTCCCCCAAATTGTCAGATATTTTCTATATAAATTCAGCTAAAGTCCTAAAAGTTCCATTGAATTTTTCTTTGAATTTCTTTTTTTTTTTTATTGTATTAATATATATATATTATATATATATATAATTCTGGAAAACTTTAATATTAGCCAGACTAAAGCTGCAAAGCTAAAAAGTAGTGTATATACAACTAGAGAATACCCTGTCAGGCAAAGCTCTGACTAAAACCTCAACAGAGTTAGTAAAGCTTCCGCCTAAATCCCATGGCAGAGCTATAAAACAGAAACGATGCTGCTAAAGACAGTTCCATATGCCCTTATGGCAGTGTATACTTTGTAGGGTATTTGCAAGCTGCAAACAATAGCAAAAGTTTCTTCTTTATTTTCTTGCCAAGAAGAAGTTTTTGGGTAGAGTCAAAGGGCTGCCACAGCGCTTTGTGCGCATGGCTGCCCAAGGACATGGACAATGCTGCACACACACACACACAGAGACACACACGCATGCTATTTATATAGAGCAAAGCTTTTTACACACTGTTGCAGTTGTGCAGTTAATCCTGTAGACGGCAAATCTAGCATGTAACAAGGACACAGAGCTCAAGTCTCGGCTGCAGCCAGGATGCATGTGCCTGTGCCTGTGCCTCTGCCTCTGCCTGGGTGCGTGTGAAAGTTGTTAAGTAAACTTTTACGACTCCACAGTCGATGTATTTATCATTGCATATAGTAGGTCTGACGTCGATAGCTTAAAGTTGGCGCAGTTCTCAAATTTAGATCCTGCCTTAATTGTGCGTGAAGGTGTGAATGCCTTAAGGCAACTGTGGCTTAAAGAGGTAGAAACAAGTCTCCATTCAGTCAAATTTTCATTCAGCTAATGCAAGTCTGAGGGATTTATTTAAAGATTGACTTGAGTCGGCCTTGAAAGGGTCCTCGTCCCACTCACTCACACTAGCGCCTCCCCAGGCAGGTGTAGGCCATTAGAAACTATTCGCAAAAGTTACTCACATCAAGCGCTTTAAATTATGAATCGTGCACGCTTTGGGCCAGATCTGAAGGATGTCAACTTGTCAGTTTGTCAGCTGAGCCCCGTGGCATTGGCAAACTGATTGCTGTCTGGCTGCCGTTCGCCTGCTAACTTAAATGGCAAAAGGCTTCAAGTGGCCCAAAGCACAAGCTAAGATGGCGCGTGGCCCGCACGTGGCCAGATGCCACGAGACGAGTCGGGCCAAGTTATCACTGAATGCAGACACAGACGCCGGCATTCACGTGCCACTTCTGCCCTGGCCGGCAATGGAACAATAATTTGATTCAATTAAAAGCTCGTGTTTCATTGTCTGTGCCGGGGCGCCGTATGCTCCAATCTGCGGAGGTCCCGCCGCGAGCCGTGATGCCACAATACCAAATGCTTTCGAATGACGTCGACTTTGACGTTGGCGCTGGCTACAAACAAGCGCAGGACCCCATCAACAGCGCTAAAAACAACGACCAGTTGCTATTTCACGATATAATGAACAAGCTCCCTCCACGGCTGTCATATCGTTAGTCGTATCGATTGAGACAATTGTTGATTCTATGCCCAGCAAATCGCAGCTGCATAGGGTATCTATGAGCTCGATTAAGCTCGATGCCTAGCAGGGACTTCATATGGAAGCTCTATTGGCTTCATTTTAGGCCTAGCGCCAAAATATTATACAAATTTGAGAGTTATTAAACAAATTATTATATTATTATTTAAAAAATTAATTTTAATTATTTAAAAATTTTAGTTTTATAGTAATAATATTAGATGTAAAAAATAAAAAAAGTATTGTATTAATTTTACAAATTTTTAAATAAAATTTAAATTTTAAAAATTACAAAACTAAAATTAAAAATTATTTTTCATTATTTTTTACATTTAAAAAAATATAACAAATAAATATTTTTTAAATTTAAAAAATAATACAAAATTAATATTTAATTTTAATTTGGTAATGTCTAATAATTATTATTCATTTATATAAATTTTTATATTATATATGTAATAAGACAAAATATTTTAAATTTATCAACTAAAATTCATATAATTAAAAAAATATTAATATTTATTTCTTAAAAGTGGCAAAATAAATTTTAAATATATTAATATATTAAATTTTTTAAATATATTAATATAATATATTAATATATTTATTTTTTTTAATAAATTAATATAATATATTAATATATTTAATTTTTTAAAATATATTAATAATAATATTAAATCATTTAAATTGTGAAAAGGAAATATTAAATTATAAATATAAATGAATAAATTAAATAATTTTTTATTTAATTTATATGTATTTTTCATAATTTATAAAAAAAAATATGAAAAATTCTAAACAATTTTCTTTTTAACTGCATGTATCTAAGGAGTATCTCGCAGTCGATCATGCGAGCTGGCAGCACTTGCAAATGTCATTCCTGTTATCGTTGTTATGTGCTACACGTTGCAACAACACGTTTCTAGCTGTTGATGTGCCAGAGTCATGCATTGCGGAATACTCCCACGCGCACCAGGAGCAAATGCAATTGCTGAATTAAAGCTTCGCGCTGGACTTTGCCAAATAGTTTTAGCTGCTTTTTGCAGAAATATGCCATGACGGGATTTAGTGAAAACTAAATCATTTTGTAGACAAGTCGGAATGGTGTGGCCAGTGCTTGCAAGCTGCAGCTGGGCATATTGGTTTTGCCTAAAGTTCTTCAGTCTATCTAGAGTTGGGCAAGCCGAATAAATGTAGATATATTTATAGAAACATGCTATAAATTAATACACAGCAAACAATGAAGTCACAACACGCGCCAATCCTTTGTGGCTTAGCCAGCTAAGCCTACAGCTGTCTGCCTTGGCCATTGCTTGGCATCTAATTGAAAATAATAATTTAGTGGGCAACAGAAGAAGAGCTGTTGCCATAGCGAGCAATCGCACCACAGCAATCCCTCCAAGTAACTAGATCGATATATATCGATTTGCAGTTGCAGCTAAAGTCGACAGACAGTTTCAGTTGGTCTATGCAATATGCTTGGTATATAATTAAAATATATAAATATATATCTATAATTAAAAATATAATATATATATAAATATATATATAATATAAAATAAAAAATTAAAAAAAAAAAATAATATATATATATATATATATATATATATATATATATATATATATATATATATATATAATATAAAATAATAAAAAAAAAAAAATATATATATATATATATATATATATATATATATATATATAAATGATATACATGCACATATAAATACTTCTAACAAATGCATCTTAGATTGATTTCTAGCCAACTCACTGTGATTTCGCTTGAGTATTTGGCTAAAAAAGTGTACCTAATATAAGTCTATATATATGCATATATATATGTGTATGCCTCATATATAAACACATATATATTCAAGTCATATAGCGCACACATTTCTGCTGTAGTTAAGGTCTCGCGCCATGCCCCTTTGGCGAGCTGCATGATTCACAGACGCTGCTCCATACTAAGTATAAAATGCATATAAGTAGAACAGAGAGAGAGAGAGAGAGAGAGAGAGAGAGAGAGGGAGAGAGGGCGAGATGGGGCAGGCTGCCGCTGCTGCATTTGGCATTTGGCGACGGTCTATGGCTATGGCAGTGACCGACCCGCAGCCAGTTGAGATTTCAGCTGAAGTTCAATGTGCGCGCTCTGCGGCATGCCACAGCGCTGGCACGTCGTCGCACAGTTCCGCATATTTGTGGCCAGTGTTTGGCAGCAGCAGGTTGGCTGCTGCGCTGCTTATCAATGCAGCGTTCTGACTGCTGTGAGTGCAACGCGCTTTGATCTGGCAGCCATATGTCTCTGGCTAAACGCCCGGCCAAACACTTGACCAATTTGAAAAGGGGGCGGCTCCCTGCAATCGTCTGACACGCCTTGCGGTAATTATGTAAATTACCTATCAACAACAGCAACATCAGACCGACAACAACAACAGCAAGTAAATCAACAACTTATCACAACAACAACAAAAATATATTTTTTTGAACTTGGTTGGCTGCTTTTCATTGCCCTGAGCGAAATATTGAAAATTAGATAAATCTCACTCTCGCATGATGCAAAATATAAAAGAAATAACAAAAAACAAAAAGAAACGATGTGATACCCTGTACTATGGGTGTGAGGTATAATGAATATACTTGTGTATTATATATGTATATATATGCCATATAAAAGACATCTTCATTCAGGGAACCTAGATTACCCAACATGGCAGGCATTCCTGCTGCCCAAACTATGCCTGCTAAAAGATATATTGAGTTCGAAATGGATTGCTGTTTATATACAGATCTCGTCTATATATTTAATTGTTTCCGGGAACAATAGCTGGGAACTAAATAAATATTTATAGTTTATGCGGCCCGAGATAGGCTTGATTTGGTTTCCAGAAAACTCATGCCCATGCCCATGCTGATGCTGATGCACCGAGTACAGAGTATTAAAAAAGTAAAATTATGGCGTTGTTTTCTATGCCATGTCCATGTCCATGTCCATGTCTATCGACCATTGTAATCGGCAATTGGCAACAGTTCGGTACGCTCTAGCCCCACGGGCACATCCACATCTGCGAGTGGTAGTCGAAGCGCAAACTGGAAAACCTGCAATGCATATTTTTCTTTCGACTCTAAGACAATTCGCTGAAAAAAAAAACACACACTGAAAACCAAAAACCGAAAACCGAAAACTAACAGACGTAGCTGGCTAGCTGGCTAGCTGACTGGCTGGCTGGCTGGCTGGCTGGCTGACTGGGCTCCGAGTCATGTGAACGAAATACGTTTCTCGTTTATTTCGCAGAGGGATATTATTGAATTCGGTTGGTGTTTGTGGCATTTATCAGAAACCGACTGGCCGTGAAGTAAACACATTCATAAATCTGCACCTATGTGCCATACTAATGATGCCCAATTTCCCAAATGGCCCACAAAAGCAACGCTCAAGTCTTAATAATAGTCACTAATTGCGTGGCAGATGCTTGCCCAAAGTGTACTTAAATCTGGCTCATGTACACTGTGGACCATTATCGAATATCTAAGTGGGCATGACTATGCCCTGCCTAGCTTGAAGCAGCTGCTAAGGCAGCCTGAGTCAGCTGGTGATATGATATCTTGAGCAAGCCTATACCAGGTGCAACTTAAGTCACTATAGAGCGATTCTTTGTCGAGCTATTCACACTTTCCCTTAAGCAGCGTATCCAAACTTCGGCGTGTCTAGCTCTAGCCACATGCTAAGTTCCCAGTTCAAGCTATTTTTGGCTGGAATATAAATGCTCCACTTTAGCAGACTGAAAAGATATGTATATGTATATATATACTCACTTATATCTGCTAGTTGGCAATGCAATTACAGCGCAATGCCTTAACTATAGTATTTGTTAAGAGTTCAATGTTCCATTAATAACTGTATTCCATCAAAATATGCCTTTGTTTGAGTACTTTCTACTGTTCTCTAGATATATCACTCCAATTAATTATTATATATATATATATATATATATATATATATATATATATATTTTTTTATATATATTTATGAATATTTATGGTAAAAAGTTCCAAGTGTGGAAAATGCCTGACTAGCAATGCCTGCCATGCAAATGTGAGCGAAATACCTGACTAGCAAATACCCTAGCTACTTGTTTAGCTCAAATGGCCGCAGTGAGGTGTAGAGGGGAAATACCTGACTAGCAAATACCCTAGCTACTTGTTTAGCTCAAATGGCCGCAGTGAGGTGTAGAGGGATATGCCTGACTAGCACATACCCTAAGCAATAGCTATTTCAACTTGTTTTTGCTCAAATGGCACTCACTTCAGGGCACACACTGACTAGCAAATACCCTAAACAACAGCTACTTGGACTTGTTTTGCTCAAATGCCCGTAGTGAATTGTAGAGGGGAAATACCTGACTAGCAAATACCCTAGCTACTTGTTTAGCTCAAATGGCCGCAGTGAGGTGTAGAGGGATATGCCTGACTAGCACATACCCTAAGCAATAGCTATTTCAACTTGTTTTTGCTCAAATGGCACTCACTTCAGGGCACACACTGACTAGCAAATACCCTAAACAACAGCTACTTGGACTTGTTTTGCTCAAATGCCCGTAGTGAATTGTAGAGGGGAAATACCTGACTAGCAAATACCCTAGCTACTTGTTTAGCTCAAATGGCCGCAGTGAGGTGTAGAGGGATATGCCTGACTAGCACATACCCTAAGCAATAGCTATTTCAACTTGTTTTTGCTTCTGCTGCCCAAATTCTATATAAAATACGATTTTCAATACATATTTCATTTAATTTGAATCGTTATAGTTGTATCTGAGCTGAATGGGCTACGATCTATTCTACTTTGCTCCTACAAGGAACCTCCTGCTGCCTATTACACATCAGGTATACAAGTTTTTTCCTCCCATTTATTTACTTTCCTGCTATGGAGGGCATTGAGTCTTCGCGAGTTGTTGATTCCAGAGTTCACTTTGAATAGAAATCGAATCATAACAATACTATAATGGCAACAACAATGCCGATTTGATTATCTGAGTGCGAAACCACATTGCCTGCCCTGGCCTGGCCGAGTTCTGGAAGACGCATTCTGTGCGAAAAACAAATCCAGTAAAGCCGAAAAAGCACTGGGGTGCCGTGTCCAACGGGCACTTTCACACAGCGCAAATTGTGGGGGAGAGAGACAGAAAGATATATATAGATAGAGAGAGAGAGAGAGAGAGACAGATAAAGAGAGAGATATATAGTCGTATATATGTAAAAGTTATAGCCAGCGTGATTTGTGCGCCGCAACAATTGGCCATGCCTCATTTGGAGGCAGCAATGCCCCGCACTGCTCGAGCGCGATGTATTAATTAATCATCGTTTGATGGACAGCTGGACAGAGTCAAAGTTACGTGTTGCCTGCCGCTCGTAACGAGCAAAAGTAGCGCCGGCAGACACGCAAACGCTGAGGCCAGCTCCCAACTTCCACATGCCCCAGGCCCAGTGGCCAGTGGCCAGTGGCCCAGGCTGGCGCTCAACCGTTAATAAGTGAAGTAATTGATCCTAATGGCACAATACTGTCAATGACCTTGCGGCGCTGCTGCAACTGGGTCAACCCCACAGCTGACGGCTTGCACCTGACTGCGTCCTGTGATTGTCCTTCTGCAGTCAAAGATTCATGTTTTCTGTGCACTCTGGCCAGGCATATTCTATTCCAATTTGACTTAAGACGATTTGGCCAATTGCCAAACTGAATTCAGCTGAGCAAATGCGAACAGCTGTGCTGCCTATCAGCTGATAAGCTGATAAGCAGAAGTGCCAATGGTCTGGCCTGGGCCAGAGCCCTCCAGCTGAAAACATGGTGTTATTTTAATGGCTTTCGATACCCTGTTCGACAGGCTAAAAGAATATGGGCATGCTGATGACAGAGCTGGCCCGGGCATCTGAAGATCTCACTCTCCCCTGGCGCTGAATGTAACCCATATAGCTCAAACAGGGTATCTTCGCGTCAGTCATCTGCGAGCTGAGCTCGTGCTGGCTCGCCGCCAACTAAGGTGCGGGCAAGCAAGACTTTTGACACCTCCGATGAGCGCTGAGGGCGCGGTCAGTTGGCGGGGCGTGCTAAGGTTTGGAATTGGGATTTGGGTACCCCGAGCCGGGGCCGGGGCCCAGCACAGACGCGCGCCGTGTGTGGCGCACGGCGACGGGCGAGACATCATTCAAGTGGTTGCCAGCGGCAACACACACACCAAATAAAAACGTAAAAGGAGACAATTAATATCAATGTTCAATCGAAAAGAAACTTCAATGCCACACACACAACAACAACAACAACAACAATGAAGTTATAGAGATGCGCGGGCCGCACACAGGCTGGGAAAATGCGTTAAGCAGGAAAACGCTTGAAACCTGAGGCAGCGGCAATCTGTTCGATTTATGCACACACACAGACATATATATATATATATATATATATATGTGGTACAGTCTCAAGCTCAGGCTGCTTGAGCTGCGCATATGTTGCAAGTTGCATGCGGCAAGCCGCACGGCAAACAGAAGCCGGTCGCACAGTGCACAATGAGCCTGATAATGAAATATAATTTATGTGCAACAGCTGGGCCGGCGGGTGGGGTGGGGTTGGTTTCGCATGCATATCGATGTTTGTATTGGGCATATCAATATTTATATGAGTGCCGGGGTGTGACTCTCCCTCTCTCTCTCTCTCACTCACTCCATATATATTTAATTTTTTCCTCGCCATTTGCCGCACAATTTGTCAGTTCGGCTGAAGCCAATGACATCCTCCCCTCCCCCGTCGCTAAGGCAGCGAAATTGCGACGCACGGCCCAACCACGATGGCGGTCATAAAAGCCGTTTCTCTGTTTCCGTGATTCAATAGTTTGCGTTCCGTTTACCCTTTTGACTTTTGCAACCCCCTGCGGCCACACAAACATCCTGTTTGCTCAACAATAAAATAATATCCTGTAATCCTGTGCGCGTGCTCTCAATTATGATGAAGCGCTTTGCTCAATTGCACCGCGCTGCACACGCACACACACACACAGAGCAGAGACACAAAAGTATACACACATGAGTGAATGGGAAAAACTGGTGACTGGCGTCGGGTGTCCTGTGCGTCAATCGCTGCGTGTGCGAGTCTTCACATCAGCGCCGGATTGAGCTGAATACACTATACGATTTGGAGTGTAGACAACTCTTGTGATATACTCTACTCTATACTCTATACTCTATACTCCTATACTCTATACTCTATACTCTATACTCTATACTCTATACTCTATACTCTATACTCTATACTCTATACTCTATACTCTATACTCTATACTCTATACTCTATACTCTATACTCTATACTCTATACTCTATACTCTATACTCTATACTCTATACTCTATACTCTATACTCTATACTCTATACTCTATACTCTATACTCTATACTCTATACTCTATACTCTATACTCTATACTCTATACTCTATACTCTATACTCTATACTCTATACTCTATACTCTATACTCTATACTCTATACTCTATACTCTATACTCTATACTCTATACTCTATACTCTATACTCTATACTCTATACTCTATACTCTATACTCTATACTCTATACTCTATACTCTATACTCTATACTCTATACTCTATACTCTATACTCTATACTCTATACTCTATACTCTATACTCTATACTCTATACTCTATACTCTATACTCTATACTCTATACTCTATACTCTATACTCTATACTCTATACTCTATACTCTATACTCTATACTCTATACTCTATACTCTATACTCTATACTCTATACTCTAGAAGACACAGCTTTACCCGATATATATCTTATCTTATATCCATATCTATAGATCTGTTAGTTCTTATGTCGTCGAGTTCACATACAAAATCTCAACTCTCGAACGCTTTCACAAGTAGTATTTCTGATAATAATCCGGATAATGCACTTTCCGTATTGACACGCCCCTAGTGGGCGCCTCGGGAAGTTCCTAACACTCTCTCAGACGAGAGTACACAAGAGTATATATATTATAAAATGTCAAGTCCTAGCTTTAATAGTGTCGAACTGGTTTGCATTAATACGGTTAGCCGGACGGACAGCTGTACGGATATTGCACAAGCCAATTTCATTTTCGAGAATGGATATAAAAACTTGCTAATCCTCTTTACGGTCTAGCTAATATAGATAGATCCAATAGACAGTCGATATATTTACAGCTATATTCTAGTTGAAATCTACAAAAACTTTGCGGCTGCAGAGCATCAGCCAGTCGTACGCATTGTCAACTATTTATTATTTATTTACTTGCTGCGACAATTGCGTAAAAAACGTAAAAGGGAAATGCTGTGCAAGCAAAGTACAATGGAAAATTTTCCGTTTTTAATTACGACGTAGAATTTATTTTTGGACACAAGAGCCACGATAATTGTTTTCAGCAACTGGCAGCTCCTTTCGCTCTTTCATTTCCTGTTTTTTTTAAGCCTCCGACCTTAAGTCGTATTTATTTATACATATCTTATTAGCATTTCTATCATTTCACTTTGCATGGGCAAAGCATGGGAATGCGCCAAGGGAGCATTTGAAATTCCTAATTGCAATTAATTGGCCAAATCAAATAGCCTTTGCTCTAATTACTGAACAGTCTCAGCTTACGGTAGGTAGGTATTTACACATATATAACTGTAGTTAACAGTTGACTAAGGCATACCCGTCCCAAACAGAAAACACATTTCAAAGGAAACATCAAATGCAAATACAAAAGGTGAAGTCAGATATTGGTCAATAGGCACGGCTACTTAAGAACCTTCAATTACCTTTGCATTAAATAATAATGATAAGAAATGTAAATACATATTCATATAGACTAATAGAAGAGTGTCTGACTGCGCAATACCCACTACTAGGGGAAACATTTGCAGGCAAACAGCAAATGCTATATATAGAACTGATATTGGTCTATTGCTTAGGATAAGTATAAGTATATTTATATATATATAAGATATATTCAATGACTTTTTCATACATGCGCGCAGTAAGTAACCTTAGACAGCACTTGAAAGTGATATCCGTGTATAGATACTATAAAATTCAAATATATTTGCATATTGATAAGGTCAATCAAGGATTATTAATACAATTCATAGTTTGGTCAAACATATATACAGATATTTCAATGTAGCCTTGCTCACAGATATAATAAACAAGGAAACAAGATTATAATCCTATCCCACCCTGCTTGTCCGGGAGTCCCTCTATGGAAGTCGACTCAAGAGGATCCCTCACCCTTCACACTTACCGAATTTCATTTCATTTTCAGCTCAATATTGATATAATCTCGCAGCTCGGCTTAAAATTTAGCTTTAGACGTTGTCATAGAACTAAAGGAGTATAGGGTGTAGGGCAGTATAGGTTGGCAAACTAAGAGCAATAAAACAAAAGATTAAAATCAAAGCATAATGCCTCAAGATATTGTATTGCTGCTGATGTTACTTTGAAGTTGCATTCATGCCTTTATGTTTAATTAAATTGAACATGAAACGATGCTATATATATCTCAAATTGACTTTAGTGAATCTGCTTTCATAGCTGCTATACTTTTCTATCAATGTTAGCTTGGCTTGCAAAAGTAGCCAAGCTTAATTTGTCAAATTTGTTTGGCATAATCAATAGCCGTAAAATAGCTCAAAAGCAAATGGCAAATCGTATTAAATATTTGTAAATTATAAAGTTATAAATAACTCAAACAATTGCTAAGTTATAGTTGCTAGAAATAGTAACACTCTTGCTGGGTCAACTGAAATTAGACAAGACTTTGATACAGAACGATAAACTATGCCAAAATCTGTTCCAGACAAGCTCGCTTAGCTAAAGCTCTACTTGAGGCAGCAAGAGAACTCCAAGTACTCCTATTCACTCAGAATCGGCACATGTGTTGCTGTTTGCGGGGCTCAATGCTCTTTTGAAAAGGCTCTGCAGCTGCCTGGAGCTGTCAGCTCGCCCAGTGAGCGAGCGAATCAGTCTGCGATTTCGCGAAGCGCATATCGAATTTCAGACGTGCTTAACACGCGTTTCGCAAAGCTCTTTGTGCGCACAAAGCCTTCGGCTGCACGAGGATATGAAGGCACATGCATATAGACCTAATGAAGGGCAGGTACACACACATCCAGGCAGCTCGAATAATACAAAAATCTTGGGGTTCGCTGTGAAGTGTGTGCGAATGGGTTTGCTGCTGGTCACAAGCCCAGCGACTGGCATTGGGTTTCTGCCGAGGGGGATTAGTCGATAACATAGCATACTTTTCGGCCCAGAGATGGCATGGCGAGCCAGGTTATTAAAAAGTGAAAAGCACGCGTCAATGGGCTCATAAACAAATAGCTCTGTTTGTTTATTAGTTTTTTTCTCAAAGTGAATTTTGGCAATTGATGCTCCGCTGACTCCGGGTTCGGGTCTCGGCTTCAGCTTCAGCTGCAGCCAGACCAACAAATAAATAAATACAAATTTCGAGTTGAGCAAACAAATGGCCAAATGGGAAAGGCAATGGCAAAGGCAAAGGCACTGGCGAAGGCAATGGAAACTGTCAAAGCCGCAAGCCGAATGGCATCAGTTTCCATGGAAAACTGAAAATGAGTTTTCCATTGGGTTTAGGCAAAATGCGCACGAGGCACGTGTTGTCGTCGCGACATGACGACCAACTGCTCCACTTTATTATAATTTACATTTTTTTTTTTGTTTCTCAGCTATTTTGTGGTGGTCGTTGTTGTTTTTTTAATTTTTTTTAGCTCTCCCAGCTGGTCAACTCCGTCATTTGCTGGCATTTTTTGCCCACATACCCTGTAGCTGTGTAGCGCAGCCAATGGGCATGGGTAGCTAGAGAATACTGGGATAAATATGTCTCATTTACTTTATTGAATTACAACTATTTAAACTTTAAATAAATTCGCTTCTCTTTTATAAAGTTCTTGCTTCTAGTACTAAGGCCCCGCTTCGTGGCTTTAACAGTGCCAAGGCGAACCGTTGCTGTCATTTTACAACACTAGACAACTATAGTATCTAGTTTACATTGATTTCTCCTATTGCCTCCTGCTTTATTTCAGTCTTTCTGCATAATGTTATGTTAATGTTAAGCTAATGTTATGCTAACATTTAATGTTAATAATCATAAATTTTAGAAAAAATATAATTAAATGAATTATAAATAAAAGACGTATTTAAATAACATTTTTTTTAAATTTATGTTAATTAACATTGCATTAACATTGAATGTTAGCATAAGCTGTCTTTTAACAATTTGTCTGCTTATCACATGTGGACCTTAGGCAGTATGTGTACGTCGTGCATGTTGTCTTATAGAAGTTTTCCTCTTTTTTGTCCCGTTCGTTACTAGCCTTGCATAAAAAGTGAGCTGCATCTGGAGCTGATGCTGAAACGGGCGCAATTTGTTGTTGTTTTGTGTTCTGCTGTTGCAGCTAATTCATGGAAATTTATGTTTAATGACAACAACAAAAGGCAGCAGCGACTAGCAAAAAGTGGAAGTTCCTAAAAGGGCAGTGCACGACTAGCAGATACCTTGCACATAGAGAAGAGTAATGAAACAGAAGTTGATTGGGTTTGGGAATTGCGTGTGAGCTGTAAGCTCTTGAGGAGTTGCAGCTGAAAAATAATCCTAAATCCACTACTTCTTCTACAGCCATTTACAGGGTATGCAGAGAACAAAAATAAATAAACAAACAAACAACATAAGCGAATTGCGGACTGTGACGCTGGCTGCGCATTCTCGTTTCTCATTAAAAGCAAATTTGCCTGGGCGACAACAACAGCAACAATAACTGACCCACACTTAACTGTGTTAATAAGCCCAAGTCGACGTTGCATGTGGACTTTGCGTTGTCTGAGAATGCGGGCGTTGCGTGGGCGTGTGCAACTGCAACGGCTACGAAACCGAAAGTGCAACTTGCATTTAGTTGTGGCCGAGTTGGTGGCAATTGTCAGTTGGCTGGCAGCTTTACGACACCTGGCATGCAATTACGTCCGTGACAGGCGGCTTGTAATGGAATTCTTGTGCCGTTTCATTATGCAATGCCAGGCTTGCAGATGGCCACGCCGCGCAGATGGAGACAGACATAGGAATAGGGAACGGAAATGGCTAACGAATTCTGTGCAGCCTATGCCGGCTTTCTACAGACTTTCCTGTCTGCCCCCTCGATGTCCAACAGCTTCCGACTGGCAGCTGTCTGCCGTCTGTCTGCTGTCGGTTGTCGGCTGTCGTCGGTCGGCTGTCTGCCCAAGATGCATAAATCATGTGCTAGCCAAATCAGGCGGCCCACTGGCAACGGCATCATCGCCCCAATCAAATCAAGAGCGACCACATTTGCCAGCCACACACGACACCAAAACGTTTTGTGCCACAAAATGCTGGCCATACGCTTTTTGGTAGCGTCGATTTGGCCAGCCAAGCCACCAACCAGTCGGATAGCCAGCCATCCAGCCAGTCGGCTAAGTAAGTATTTCAAGTCAATCCAGTTGCAATCGCTGACAGCCTAACACAAAAACTTAATTAAAAGCCAGACCCCCACGAGCGAGCGGGAGGCAGAGGGACAGCTGTGCGAGCGAGTGAGACAGACAGCGTTAGGGAGAGACATAGAGGCGCGTATGACTCGAATTGAGTTAGTTTCCCTTGCCAGTGGGCCACTGTGGCACACATTCAGCTCTAGCTGCCATACTCTAACCCAGGGTATCTGAATCGTGGCAGCAATTATGTGAGGCTGACGTTCACAACTCGAGGAACAACTCCAATTTCTTAGAATAACAATAAACTAGCTAGAATTCGAACTGTTAGCTATATATATAGATTATTAATAGAATGTTAATAGACTGTAAATAGACTGTTGATAGACTGTTAATAAGACTGTTGGTAGTCTGTAAATAGACTGTCAATAGACTGTTAATAGACTGTTAATAAAATGTTAATAGACTGTAAATGAACTGTAAATGGACTGTAAATAGATTATTAATAGACTGTTAATAAGACTGTTGGTAGTCTGTAAATAGACTGTTAATAGACTGTTAATATAATGTTAATAGACTGTAAATGGACTGTTGATAGAGTGTTAATAAGACTGTTGGTAGTCTGTAAATAGACTGTTAATATAATGTTAATAGACTGTAAATGAACTGTAAATGGACTGTAAATAGACTGTTAATAGATTATTAATAGACTGTTGATAGACTGTAAATAGACTGTTGATAGACTGTTAATATAATGTTAATAGACTGTGAATGGACTGTAAATAGACTGTTAATAGATTATAATTAGACTGTTGATAGACTGTAAATAGACTGTTAATCGAATATTAATAGACTGTAAATAGACTGTTGATAGACTGCAAATATACTGTTAACAGACTATTAAAATAATGTTAATAGACTGTTAGTAGACTGTTAACAGACAGTTGATATACAGATTGTAAACGGACTGTTAATAGACTCTTAATAGGCTGTTAATAGAATGTTAATAGACTGTTAATAGACTGTTAACATACTGATTGTAAATAGACTGTAAACAGACTTTAAATAGACTTCTAATAGACTGATAGTAGACTGTTAATAGACTGTAAATGAACCGTTAATAAGACTGTTAGTAGACTGTTAATAGACTGTTCATAAAATTTGTAGTACACTGTAAATAGACTGTAAGTAGACTGTCAATTGACTGATAATAAGACTGTAGTCTTAATGTTAATGTTTATAGAATGTTAATACACTGTTAACAATAAGTTCTATTTAAGTCTAATTAAAGTTTTCAACCGTATGCTGCCTTTTAGGGTAATGCACGTCTTAAAGTAAGTTTCTTGTTCTATTTTAAATTTCGGTTTGGCGGCGGCTACGGCGAAAGTAATGCGGTCGTCGGTTCCTGGGTCAACGGTGCGTATGGGCAATGCGGACGGTCAACTAACAATTGGCAACAGCCAGCAGGCAGCAGGCAACAGGCGACTGGCAGTTGGCCAATTATCAGCTGTAGGTGGCGTTCGACAGACCCAGTTGCAATCTGAGACGCTGATCAGTGCATGCAATGTGCCCGCGTGAACCCTGCGGCACGTTAAGTGGAGCAACGGCAAACACAACAAAAGTGTGACTCTCCGAGCGAGTGATAGACGAATGCGAGTGTCTGTCGCATCAGAGTTTTAATTAGAAAAGCGACGCTAAAAATTTGCCAACTATTTTACAATGTGGCGGCTTTTTAATTGGCCGCAGCCAGATGTTGCATAATGTGCCGGGGATTGCCCCAAAATGATGCAGCGGCAACAGCCACAACTGGCTAAAAGCAGAAACATGTTGGCCACGCATATGTATGCATGTGTCTCGTCAGCTTCTCGGCCCCAACGGCGTCTTAATGGTGTCAACACTGCCCGCCAACTGCCGGCAAGACTGGAAGCGACCAGCAGCAGTTGAAAGCATCGACAATTGCCCAAAAAACTATATATTTGTTGGCTTTCTTTGCCATTGACAGCGATAATTGGCCAAATCGTGGCCAGAACCGTTCGACTTTATGGGTATGCAGCGCTTAAGCTCTCTCGCTGACAATTTGACAGCGCGCGGGCTGCTGCACATATCATTTATCATTGCCCGACCATGGCCTCAAATCCACGTACGCTCGATAGCAGCTCTCATTTAATACTCGGCCAGGCATGCAAATCACAGCCTGGACCTGGGCCTAGGCCTGCGCGCATTAGCACTCCACATTAATCGACAATTCGCTAATCAAAGTGCCCGAGTGGATAGCATATTTATTAGCCATAAGTTGCCGCACGTTGTCGACTCTGCTGGGAGCATAGACTAAGTGAATGCTAAGTGAATGGAGGCGAATGACTTTTAGCTGGGAAATAGACCAACTGTAGGTGGAAGCTCTCAATGGGCTTAGAAGTTCCAGGAGTATCAATCTGAAATGTTCGATAAGCTGTATAGTCCTAGGGCTATGATCTGTTGAGTAGATCTTATGCCATCAAATTCTGCAAGTTAAGGCCTAAAGCAGTGAAAACTTTTACCCGATTTCAGACGGACATCAGTCGGGTATAAAGAGAGTGTAGGGTACCAAGAATATCTCTGACAGATCTCGTGGAGATAACTTATAACTTATATATAACTTAACTCGATCTATTGAGAATATCTTATAAGCTGTTCAAATGAAGTCTGAGACTCTAGTCTGAGACTCTAGCTCACGATTTGAAGGCGTGTAAAGCGAGGGCTGCCTCTGTTGAGAGCGTGGCCTCTACTAGATCTAATATGTTATATACCCATATATATATAAATATGTATATATATTGAGATCTTACGAATCAGCTCTCAGATTTTAGCTCCAGATAAATAGTTTGGCTCGTTTTCATACGGCCAGAATGATAGCATAGCTCACACTCCGTTCACTTTATGAAGAAGTCTCAAGAGAACAGCTTGAGCTGAGTCTGCAGTGAGCTCAGTGACCTGTGCTATGCCATATAGAACCCCCATCTCAGACAACTATTCGACTGGCATTCGCATGATTATGAACACCCCATGCATTAGCCTGAACTCTCCACAGTTATCGTCGCTTTATTTGACAGCAGGTGTTTATCGCGTGCGCGCGTGGCCAGTTGACTCATTATCAAGCGGGCATAACGTGTAAATGTCACTAATCTGCGCTACGCTGCGCTATCTGCCAGTTAGGGACCCAGTTTGGGGCTGGCAGAGAGTGGGGTCCTCAAAACAATAAACCTGTCGGATCCACTCCACAGCTGTTTAATATCGTTGCCATATGCATGATTACCAAACCCTAAAGCCGCAAAAGCAAAACAATGCACGATGGCAACAAGAGCAACAAAAAGTCCATAGAAGATATGTTTTTGGGCCGTACAACGGGCCGTACTATTTGCTATATTTGCATGAATTCACATTAGATAAGTTAAGATTGGCGATTGTCGGTTACATTGTTGTCGCTCTTGCGGCTGTAATTATGCAAATTTGTTAACAACCTCTAAATACGGCAGCGGGCAAAACATTTTCATTTTTTGCTCGCTCGCTCGCTGCGGCCATTGTATTTTTGGCTTGAATTTTTAATTAACATTGCGCATACGCCACATGCGCCACGCAACAAAAAACCGAACGGGCCGAATCTTGAGCCAAGCGGCACCTTTTAGAGTTGGCTTAGCTGAAATGTATGCCAAAAATGAAATAATGAGAACACTTTTTATATGCAAACATGGCCTAAACACTTTCACTACAACAGCAGCGGCAGCGGCAACGGCAGCAAAAACTGCAACGAGCTGGCAACACGAATTTCGTGTCGTAAAGCTCTCAGCGAGCAGCGCGACTCCGAGTGGGTGGCAGAGCGCGTTGAGCAACGGAGCTGTCCAGCGGCCGTTCTAGGCTCAAGTGGTGCAATGCACTTACGAGTGCGCGACGAGATGCACATGAAATGGGATTCGGACTCGGGGAAATGAGCTTGGGCCTGGGCCAGTTGCTGCTGTCACATTTGCAATTAACTCGCGAGGCGACGACATTGATTAACGAGGCGTTTTTAAGCGGCACTCAAACACGCGCTAATGTCGCGACAGACAACAATAACAAGCAGCAGCGACAATGGCAACGCAACAGCTGACGTTCGACAGTTCGACAGACACAAAGAGAGCCACACGCACACGAGGACAATGGTGATAGCTGAGTGCAATGCATTCCGCATGCTGCTCACTCGTATCTCATAGATACAGATACAAATGGCAGCTAGATGCTGACTGCTGACTGCTGACTGAAAGCTGTTCAATTGCTGGCAATGTTTGCTAATTGAATTGAATGACCACTTGGCTGCTTAGGATAAGTCCAAAATGAGTTAACAATTGATGTGACCCGTGCAGTGGAGTACACACACACACACACACACACACACACACACACACGCACACACTTACTGTATTCGCGCTATGAAGTTCATTTATTAATTATATTCTTTAAGCCTTTTTTGTTTATTTTTCTGAATAAACGGAAGAAAAGCAAGCAGAACAAAAGCCAACTGGAGCAGCGCTCATTGCTAGCACTTTAAATACCCTGTAATTGTAGGCAAAGCTATACTAGTTTCTATATACATTCAACAGGGTACCTTTTAGTCGATCATTGCCCTTTTGGCTTTATTTTTTACATACGTATATGCCTGTAGAGTTATTGCCCGTGACTCTAAGTGTGTGTTGACCCCTCTACAATGCAGCAGAGCTTTTGAATATACATATACCTAGATATATATAGAGATATACATAGATATATATAGAGATATACATACAACATGAAAGAGGTAGCACTAAAGTCGGACTGTTGGCCCGAGTCTAGCTCCGCACTGAGCTATCTTTGAGATGGAAGAAGAGAGAACGAAAGCTCACAAAGCTTTCATAGCAATTGGGAAGCGAATATACCCGGTGGATTTTTTAAGTAGTGTAGCTGGGGCAGGCAATGACAGCACTTATCGAAATGAAAGGGAAGTGAGTTAGCCACTTACTTTCAAGTTAGCGCGAGTCCCTAGATTAATATGTTTAGTAATACTCTCTCTCTCTCTCTCTCTCTCTATGAAGCTATCTTTGGTTAGCAGAATGAGCAGAGGCAAGAAGAAGGCTGAGAGCCTTCAGCTAACTAACTTTAAAAGAGGAACCTCACCCTTTGCAGGGTTAAATCCGTAACAAACTCTCTATATTGAATGCCTCTAAAAGGCTCCGCCATTCTGAGGAACTCAGTGTTCCATAGGGATCTAGCATAAGAATCTGGCATAGGGATCTAGCGCCTAATCTGTATGTACTCTAACAGCGCCGGCATAACAGCTCACATCTAGTTTAGCTCTCTATAACATAAATGGAAGGATGTAAAGATTATGAAAAGAAGCTGATATAGCTAGCTATATCCCTGCTAGAGCTAGGAATAAACAAGTCTAGACTTCAGATGTAAAGCCTAGGCCTATAGCAACTATTAAATTAAAGGCTTAAAGGGAAATGTAGACCTCAAGCCTAAGCCTAACTGAATAACAGAGAAATTTATGTTAAACTGTTAACATTCAAAGCTCTGTAAGGCAGTTGTCTAGGTATATGTGCTTATAATATAAATGATTATTATATTATATTTTGGCAACCATACCAGCTTTCCCTGCCCTTAACAGCTACTTAACATTTTTCTCTATAAGAGAGGCATATATGTCTTTATTATATTTTTATCTGATCAAATTTGATATTTTTATTAATTTATATGAGGCCAACTTTGGGTGAGGTCAGTGCCGCTACCTGAGCATTTCGCATTTCGCATTTCGCATTCGCTTTCGATCTCGTTAACAGCTACTTAACATTTTTCTCTCTCTCTCTCTCTCCCTTCACGCTTCGCATACATATTGTGCCTGTGCACCAGTGTCTGGCTGTATTGTTATTGTTATTGTTATTGTTATTGTTATTGGGCGCGCTATTGTTGTTGATGTTGTTATTATAATCGCTGCAAGCTTTTAATTAATTTGTGTCTGCTCTTTCGCTTCCACACTCGCGCCGAGGGGTGTTACCATTGTCTCGCACTGCAAAGCACTTGACTTTTGACCTCATCAAATGTGTGTACATATATGCATATATAGGTATATATATTCATGATCAGAGTCACTATCGATATATGGCCGAAACTTGGCAACGTTTCAATTTTATAAATGCATTCGCCTGGCAGCAGAGGCAGAGGCAGTGGGTATTCCACAAATCAATGCTTTCTTTATGAATTATATATTATATATATATATATACATCTATCTATATCTATATCTATATATTGGCCTGAAGTGGAGCTGCGGCAAGGGCGCACAGTTGGAGAGTCGCGAGCGAAATGTGCACGAAGGCGTTGCCCATAAACAAGTTAGCTGATTCATTTCGCTTGCAGCTGTTTTGGCTCTGACCAAATGGTCACTGGACCGCCAAATTGGCAAGAACCTGCCGCAAATTGCTTTATGTTTGGCCAGCCACAGCCGCCGAGCCATAGGCCACATTTGCCTCCATATCGAACAAGAGCAAGAGCCCAGCTGAGGACAAAAGCAAATATATATATAGTTTTTAACTATTATTAAATATAAAAAAAAATATTTTAAAAATAAATGAATTAGTTTTGTATAAGTTTAAACATCACACGAACAACATGCGTTTAATTTTTTTTTATATCCCCAATAGTTTACATTTTATAGCCCAACAAACTTTTCTTTAGGAGCTGGTTGAAATAAGCTGTGAGTATATGTACTGTATATATATATATATATATATATATTGGATATATATATATATATATATATATATATATATATATATATATATATATATATATATATATATATACAATACAGTGATCAATTCTAATTTGTAATCAAATGCAACACTGAATAAGTTAAGTAACGAGAGTCTGACTAAGACTGTGAAGCAGCTTGTCATCGGATCACCCTGTGCGTAAGCTCATTTTAAAGCTTGAAGAATTCTCTGTCATATGCCATCTAAATTTACTAAATTCGGTTGAGCAAAGGCCCCACTAAGCAAGGACTTTCACCACGACTTGAGCCGTTTTAAGTCAGGAAATAAATATATATAAAAAATATATATATATAAATATAAAATATATATATATAAAAATATAAATACATATATATATATATAATACAATTTAGACAACAATATTGAAAAATATTGAGAATGTTTAGTTTAGTTAGGCTGCTAGTAGTAGTAGCTTAGCTATAACACATCCATACACGCCTACATTGATGATTTGGCAACCGTTTTTAAAAGCTATTTTAAAAAAAATTTTAAAAAATACTTTCTGAAAAGATACAGAGCTGAAACTTGTTTTATTTTAAGCAGCATAAAACAGAGCTTAAAAAAAAAAAAACAAACTTCAAGACTCTAGCTTTCATGATATAGCAGATATTCAATATTTAGCGGGGATGTGAAAGGTGCGCTATCCTGTATAGAGCGCAAGCTGTATAGAGTTAAGCTAAAGTATTTACAGCCATTGCTGTAATTTACAGAAATTTACAACAGCAGCCATTGTATTGCAATCGAATGTTAAGTTTGATCTATGCTTAAGCTATAGAAGTCAAAGAACCTAAAGTAGATAGCTCAAGTGAGTAGAAAGTCGTAGAGATAAGCCTAAGGATAGTCAAAGGTATTTGGGCTAACCTAGACTTAAGTCAGAGCTGTGATGCACATCTAATGCAGTCAGAAACAAAGTTAAGGTGATGAAAGTTAAAAATTAAAATATCTCTAAGTAAAGCAAAGTAATGAGCACGTAGTTCATGGCCAAGCTTCAGCTTGGCTTGATTTCTGACTCAAGCGCAGCTCAAGCTTAGTAAAGCTTGACTATTCCCATATATATAGTATATAGTATTGTAATTACATGATTCAACTTTCTTAAGATTAGCAAAAAACAACAAGAATAATACGCACATTTTAGGAGAATAACGCCGCTGCTCTGCTGACTGAGATTCAGACCCAGATGCTGATGCTCATGCTGATGCTGATGATGGCTGCCATCCAATGCGGATTTGATCAAGTGAAAGGCCATCATTGAAATGCATTACACGAAGGCGTACTATTTATAAGTTGCTGATTATGTTAGCTATATATAGTTATAGTTCTCTCTATATATATATATATGTAGCTGGCTCGATTATTTGTCTTTTAGTGGACGTCTGCCTGTGTGTGTGTGTGTGTTAAGTAATAGAATTAATGTAGCGAGGGCAATTATTATCAAGCATTGCCAAATCTGAGATCAGCCACCGAAAATATTGCCATAAACATGTTTCCATTTGAATTGTTCACAAATCGACAGCTTCCAAGCACAGAACAACAAAGCGAGGCGGGTATATGAGCACTGGGTAATGCTGATGCTGATCATAAGCACTGCACTTGAGTTATTGCCGAACGGGCATGGGGCAGTCGTGTGCAGCCGACTGAACTCAAGCGCTTCAACTGCGCTCGCCTGATAATGCAAAGTCGTCGACGGCCGCTGCTAAGTTTGCATCTCAAATTAATTAGTTGTCGATTTATTTTTGAATACTTATGAGGGCATAAGAGTATATATACATATATACAAATATATAAAAAATATATATATATATATATATATATATATATATATATATATATATATATATATATATATATATATATATATATATATATATATATATATATATATATATATATATATAGTGACAACGCAGCGTAAACGCCTCCCCCAGCGTGAACAGAAATTGTTGAGCTGGCTGCAGGCAGCACATAATAGCTTATGTGTGGGTCGATGGGATCGACGGGTTCGGCCAGGTCGCGTTTAGCTGTATGGGTCATGCAACAACAACAACAACACACACACACAGAGACACACATACACATAGAGACTCACAGATTATTTGGCACTGCATAAAACACTTGCACTTGCACTCGAGTCACTCCATCAAAGAGATGAGCTCTCACGCTCGCTCTCGGTCTCTATCTCTCTCTGTTTGTCTCGAAAAAACCAAAAAAAAAAAATGAAATATTTATGTGTGTTGGCGCGGCGCGGCAAACATGCGGCAAGCACGACAAGATCGATTCTACTGAATCCACCATGCGCCGATAAATGGGAATGGAGCCCCAAAATGAGCCGCCAACAACAGCAGCAGCAGCAGCAGCAGCAGCAGCAACAACAATAGCGACTACTAAAAAACAGCAAGCGAAACCAAAACGACGACGATGACGGCGACTGCGACTGCGACGCGATTGTCCAACGACGAGCGACCGAGCCAGCGGAGCATGTGCCACAAAAATTATCACGCTGGCTGCGTGCATGTGTGTGCGTCTGTGTGCGGCGGGGGGCGATAGTAGGATTAGTCCCAGTCGCAGTCCAAGTCCCCACTCAAATCCTTTCATAGCTATGCCCATAACACAGCCACACACTTTGCCTGCAAAGTGAAAGCATAGGCATAGGCAAGTCCGCTGCTGCCTTTGCGCAGCCTCATTAAACTCATTTGCTTAATTTTCGCAGCTTATTATTCAATTTAGCAGCAGGCGCCTGCTCGCAACTCATATCTAGTTGTAAAATAAATTATGCCTAAAAGTATGCAACAGAAAGTTGAGCAAAGCTAAGCGAGGAACAGCATCTTTCAGCGAAGACACAAACCAACATGGTGCGCTGCTTGCGCTCAACTACAGATGGCGCTCGCAGTTATAGCTTCAGCCGACAGATGGCAGCACGCAAAAGTGAGCTTTTGGCCAAAAGAAAATCTAAACCTAAACTAAATCTAATATATGCTTAAATAGGCATTGGCTGACTCACCTGAGAGGCCCGTGTCGTTGATGCTCGAGGTGGACGTGGAGAAGCCGGGCAGCTTGCGCCAGCCCTTGCGGTTCCAGAAGCTGCGCGCCTTCGACTCGGTGGGCACACTGGGACCCGGATCCTCGGCGGCGCGTATGCGCGCACAGCTCAGTATGCGCCGGCCGCAGGAGGCGCGCGCCAGAAAGCTGCAGTTGGACGCGGAGCTGGAGGCCAGCGTCGATTCATCATAGGCCGCGGCGCGTTGGAAGGAGCGGCAGCTCTGCGTGGCATAGGCGGCGGCTGCGGTGGGCGTTTGGCGGGCGCACTTGATGTGATGCGTCTTGCTCAGCCGCAGGCTGCCAATGTAGCTGGCGCCGCTGCTGCCGCTGAAGCCGCTGTCCAGATCACAGGCGGCCGCCATGGCGGCATGCGGATGCGAGCCCTTCAGGGTGGCCAGCAGCTGCTCGATGCCGCCCGCGTCGCTGCTATCACAGATATTGTCCGCCGAGGTGGAGGTGAGCCTGGCCAGCACCGCCGGCTGCCCGCTGGCCGCCGTCACGCACACCGTCGGACTGGGCTTGGGCGGCGTGCCGGCGGCAGCAGCTCCAGCGGCCGCTGCCGCTGCGGGCGGACTGAACTTGGGCGGACTTTCGGGCATCAGCATGGCCTCCACGCTTAGATTCAGCTCGCCCAGGATCTTGTGGTGGCGATGCTGGACGCGACGCAGCTCCTCCTCGACCAGCGTCTGGTTGAGCGAGCCCGCCGAGTGCGAGCCGGCGGCGCAGCCCAGTGGCTGCTGCGCCTGCGTCGCCTTCTTGCCGGACGCCGTCGACTGCAGGGCGGCCGCGTTGATCTCCTCGTAGAAGTTCTCGCTCTGGCTGCTCGAGCTGGTGGCCACCTTGTGGTAGCGCGTCTGGTAGGACTGCAGCGTCGCTGGCGACACCAGCTGCTTGTTCTTCTTGCCCTTGGAGAGCAGCGCGCGTATTGAGTTGGGCGGCGGCGGCGGGCCGCTCTGCGTGGCCTGAGCTCCTGCCTGGGCGCTGGCGCCGCCCGCGACGCCGCCATTCGCCGCGCCGTCCGGCTTGGGCACATTGGAGTGGCGCATGGCGGCGCCCGGCTCGTAGTACGCGTACGAATAGTCGTGCTGCTGATGGTGCATGTGGTTGAGGCTGGTCGCCTGCTGCAGCGCGCTCCACTTGACCGCCGTCGACTCGCTGCCCTCGCGGCCCAGCGTCTTGCTCTGGCGCGCCAGCTGCCCGAGCTGCTGCTGGTGGTGGTGATGCGGCGACGCCTCCTGCTGTTCGTTGCATATCTCGATGGCGTCCGGATCGGGATCGGGGTAGCGCGGCAGCAGCTGCCGCCGCCCGTTGCCATTGACGGCAATTCCGCTCGCCGCGCCGCCGGCTCCAGCGCCGCTGCCCAGACTGCTGCTCACAATGGCCGCCACGGCAATGGGCGAGCTGCCCGCGGACTTGTGCAGTGGACTAGTGGCAGCGGGCGGCGGGTAGTCCGGCGGCGGCGGGAACTGCAGGCAGCCGGCGCTCTGCTTAGCCACGGCCATGCCCAGGCACAGGCCCTTGCGCAGCCCATGGATGCCCTCCAGCTGCTCCAGCTGCTCGAGTTGCTCCAGCTGCTCCAGTTGCTGCTGCTGCAGCTTCTGCTGCTGCTTGAGCCGCTGCAGCTGCGTCTGCTGCTGCGTGTAATAGTTTTGGTTGGCGGGCTGGTGCGAGTGCGCGTGCTGGTGCGGATGCTGGTGCGGATGCGGATGCGGATGCTGATGCGGATGCTTTAGCTTTGTGTGGCTGTGCGCGTGCACGTGCAGCTTGGCCAGATGATGGGCATGGCTGTTGGCGCTGCTGCTGTTGCCGCTGCCGCTGTTGCTGCCGCTGCCGCCGTCGCCGTTGTTGTTGTTGTTGCCGCCGCTGCTGCTGCTGCCGTGATTGTTGCGTCTGCTGCCCAGGCCCAGGCTCTCCATGGCACATGTTGCCGCCCGGTGCTCCACTCGCTAGGCGCTGCAATGAGTCGAGTTTAGCGACAATTAACTAAATATTTTAGTGGCTAAGTGGCTAAGTGGCAAAGTGGCGAAATAGCAGCTGCACGAATGCCCCAACAGCTTCCTGAAACTCAAACTCGCCAGCCCCACTCGCTGGCACGCTCCAATGGCTGGAGCCAAAGCGCAAAGCATTCAAATGCTAGCGAAGACTCGCATTCCATTTAGCGCCCAGTCAGGCGGCCCAGCCAGCCTGGGGCATGCACACATGTCGTCCACATACCCAGGCTCTACCTTCCGCCCCCTCCGCCGTTGGGAGAGATTAATTGCTGCTAATTAAGTGAGTCTTTGGCTGCGGCTGCGGCTGCGGCTGCACTGCGACGACGACCGCCGCTAGCCACATATCCCAGCTATTTGCCCGCGCCACTGGGCTTTAGTTTTTCTCGCTTCTTTTCAGTTTTTATTCTTTTCTAACAGCTTTTTATATGCGTCAAAGCATTAATTGAAAACAGCAGCGTTCGGGTTAGCTGAAAAAGCTCGGAAACGTTTACGGAGCAGCAGCAGCAGCAGCAGCTGCACGACTGCGCGATACTCTGCACGAAAAGTTCGGCTTGTGGCAGAGTGTGCCAAGGGCAAAGTATTGAAACTTTAAGCAAATATATATATAGATATATAGAAATATATATACAGACTTAATTAAAGTTGCTGTAGTGAGCGTAATCTGACGGGAAGTATCCAACGAGAGCATACTCTAACCTTTAGCATACGCGTAGTTGTGCACCCAAGTTTGTTAAGGACAGGCTCAAGCTATAGATACGCAAGGGGTATATATATAGGAAACACAGAAAAAAATGTGTAGGACTGCCCAGGGCGGGAGTGCCTGACTGCGAAATACTTAGAAGAGCTATTGCTAATATACTTATATACAAAAATAATGAAATGATCAAAATGCTAGCCTTTACCTCTATCTCTATCTCTATCTCTATCTCTATCTCTATCTCTATCTCTATCTCAATCTCAATCTCAATCTCAATCTCTATCTCTATCTCTATCTCTATCTCTATCTCTATCTCTATCTCTATCTCTATCTCTATCTCTATCTCTATCTCTATCTCTATCTCTATCTCTATCTCTATCTCTATCTCTATCTCTATCTCTATCTCTATCTCTATCTCTATCTCTATCTCTATCTCTATCTCTATCTCTATCTCTATCTCTATCTCTATCTCTATCTCTATCTCTATCTCTATCTCTATCTCTATCTCTATCTCTATCTCTATCTCTATCTCTATCTCTATCTCTATCTCTATCTCTATCTCTATCTCTATCTCTATCTCTATATCTCTTTTTCTCATTCCCTCTCTCTCTGTCTCTCTCTCTCTGTCTCTCTCTCTCTCACTCACTCTCTCCCTCTCGCTTTCTCTCTCTCTCTCTCTCTCTGTCTGTCTGTCTCTCTCTCTCACTCACTCACTCACTCTCTGCCTCTCTCTCTCTCTCTCTCTCTCTCTCTCTCTCTCTCTCTCTCTCTCTCTCTCCGAGTCTTCGAGACTATTGCACTCCTATAAATGGATCATAGAGATAGACTTAACTTGCCGACTCTACTTCATAATATGTGGGCTTTGGGCTTGCTTAGACTGCCCTTCTGATACGTGAGGCTAACTAGAGGAGTCGCAAGCAAAAGCAATAATTCCATGTCAAAGGAGACTATAAGCTAAAGGCTATCTAAGTTATAGTTACATATGCTAAGCGAATTGTCACGGGATGCGCCTATGGCTAGATCCAAATGGCTGGGCTTACAAAGCTCCATTTGCAGTGTCCATGCGCTTGCCCTTGCCCAATACAAATCATGCAATTTATGTTCATTCGCAGTGAGCTTAGGGCTTGAGGGAGACAAAAAGGAAAAGTAATAATAATTTGAGCTATTTTAGTGCGGGCACAAGCGATCCGCTGCTAAATGATAATATCAGTTTGTGTGACAAGATTATGGCCGAGATAAAGGTCTATGCGAAGAGCATAATGAAGCTGGCGATGATAATGCCACCAGGTTATGACTGCAAAGCAGGTTGAAGTCCAGGCGAGCGAGGGAGAGGGAGATCGAATCAAAAGGGTAATTCGAGACACACTCTCCCTCCCTCTCCCTCTCACTCTGTCTGCCCGTCCGGCTGTCGGGCGTAACCTGAGACGAGTCTGAGAACATTGGGACACTGGGACAGCATCGAGCTCCGGTTGGCACAGCGGGTCGCCAAATTAGCGTCTAAATTTAGCTACTCATCCATTGAATCAAGCTCAGCGGGCGTTGAAATTGAATCAAAGCAGCTCCGCCATAAAATGGAATTAAAGCACCGAGCCAATAATCCCAGCTACGGCTGTCCGTCCGTCCGTCCGACTGTCAGCAATTGCATGCAGTTACAGCCACGCCTGCGTTGCCATGGCAGCATCGGGCGCCCCAAAAGCCTTGTCAACAACAAAAAACAAAAAAGCTGAAAGATTTGCACGAAAAAGCCAAACAGGAGCTGCAAACTGTGGCAACTCTGCTAGCTGCAGGCGAGCAGTCAGCAGTTGGCAGCAAAAACCACTCAAGCTGCCACAGTCCTGGCCAGCAGCTGTGTGTGTGTGTGTGCTGAGTGTGTGTGCTCGTTAGTTTGGCTCACTTTGTTTTTGTCTCTTCCGTTTTGTCAGTTGCATCTGGCCAACAGCAAATACCCTGTAAAATGATGCGCTTAGACAGGCACAGGACTTGGCTCTACACAACTAGTTTCTCTATATATAAGATCTATCGATTGTTACAGGGTATCTGTTGGTTCGCCCACGTGCACTGCTGCAGCGAAATTACAAAAGAAAGTGAAGTGAAAAACACATACGATGGCAAAATCATCAACAGTCTCCCGGTCCGGGGCTAGAGTTCAGAGACTGCCCAATTAGCCTGCGGTTGTGGTTCAAGACTTTCGCCGGGCAGCCAAGGCGATGCCTGCTAATAAGAAACGCATATGCAAATACCTAGCTGCTTAAAGAGCCGACCGTAATTCAGCCCTGGCTGTGCTCAAGTTCTCCCAGCCAGCGAGCAAAATATGGCAATGTTTGCAGCAGGCGAGAGAGTTCCACAGGGGCATGAATGGGCGAGTGAGCGTGGACGAAGGTGGCGTGTTCCGAAGAAGTCCCAACAAATCTACAATATATACACACATATATACCATATAGAAGTCAGTTCGAGTGGATGCGTGCAGGGCACAAACAACAACAAAACGCATTGCAATAATTATTCGCAAAACGAGAGGATGCAGCAGCAGAGGCAGCAGCAGCAGCAGCAGCAGCAGCAGCAGCCGCCGCAGCATGTTGCTTCTATCATATTTACAATTTGTGTGTCGCCAATGCACTCAGGCCAACCCCAGGCGCAAAAAAGTTGCATCGTTGCAAAATGCAAATGGAGCTGGAGCTGGGGCTGGGGCTGGGGCTGGGGCAAGGCGGCAACCTGATAGCATCATGCGAGCGCGAACAAGTAATTAGAAAATATATTTAAGATGTTGCCTGCTGCTGCGACTACGGATGATCATCATCCACATCATCATCGGCCTGATATTTATGCTTATGCATTCCGAGGATGCGACGCACAAACACAAACACAAACACAAACACAAACAACTGCAACTGCAACTAAAGTGGCGGCTATGCCAAAGGCAACCCTCGGGCTGCGCCCCTCGTGTTTTCAATTGAAACGCTGCACTTACGCTCCCACTCGAGCACATTGCGACTTTAAGCATTTCGAAATTTCATTTATAACCAAAACGCGCACGCCATCGACGTGCTGCCCCTTGCTTAGCCTGCCGAAGGCATGCTTTGTCGAGGGCATACCCCGTGGAAGGCATATCAGGCGTAGCCATACCCTATCGAAGGGTTACCCTGTGGAAGGTGCGTCCCTTACGCGGACATACCTTGTCGAAGGCATGCCCTGACGTAGACATACCCTGGTCGAAGGCATGCTCTACCGCTGGCATACCCTGTCTAAGGCATACCCTTACGCTGACATACCCTTTCCCTGACGTAGGCATACCCTGTCGAATGCTTACTCTGTCGAAGGCATACACTGACGTAACCATACCCTGTCGAAGGGTTACCCTGTGGAAGGTATATCTTGGCGTAGACATACCCTGTCGAAGGTGTGCCCTGTCGAAAGCATATCCTGTCGTAGGCACACCCTGTCGAAGGCATGCTCTACCGCTGGCATACCCTGTGGCAGGCTTATCCTGTCTAAGGCATACTCTGCGGAAGGCATATCTTGGCGTAGGCATACCCTGTAGAAGGTATGCCCTGTCGAAGGCGTATCCTGTCTAAGGCATACCCTTACCCGGACATACCTTGTCGAAGGCATGCCCTGACGTGGGCATACCCTGGTCGAAGGCACACCGTTTTGAAGGCTTATCCTGTCGAAGGCATGCCCTGCCGCTGGATACTCCATCGAAGGCATACCCTGTCGAAGGCATACCCTGTGGAAGGCTTACCCTGACGAGGGCATTCCCTGTGGAAAGCATATCTTGGCGTAGGCACACCCTGTCGAATGCTTACTCTGTCGAAGGCTTGCCCTGCCGCTGGATATCCCATCGCAGGCATATCCTGTCTAGGTCATACCCTGACGGAGGAATACCCTGTCGAAAAGCATGTCCAGTCGCAGGCATACCCTTTGGCAGGCACACCCTGTAAAAGGCATGCCCTGGCCTGCCTCTCCTATCCTATCCTCCTATCTCCTATCCGATAGACTCGAGCTCAGTGCATCAGGAAAGCATATAAACCTTCGCATGACTACAACCCATGCCAATCCACATATGCAAATAGTAACAATCGAGCCGCTGGCTGAGCCACGCGTGCGCAAGAGTATTTAATGGGAGACGCGTCCGAGGCGACGTTGGTGATCCGCTTGCCGATAGAATCGCTCGTTAATTTACGAATTAAATGAGACGCGCAATTGTCATGCCAGATACATTAATGTGGAACGTGGGAGGGCGACGAGAGCCAGGGCGAGAGCCAGGGCGAGGGCTCGATGGCTAATTGGTGCTGGCAGTTTGCCGGCTGCAGCCGCAGTCTTCGGCTTTGTACAGTTTTATAGTTGGCTGTGCCACCCCTGATGTCAGTCGCTTTCGCTTATTGTTGGGTGCATTGACTTGGACTACGCTCGGCGTCGGGCGCATCTTTCTATCAAGCCGTTTATTCCTGTCATCATATCCCTGCGGCAACGCGACGTATGCGTGATGCATTGTCAACAAGTGCGGCAATGACAGCCCGCTCCTCCAGCACAGACAACAAAGAGCCAGCAGCAGCGACGGTCGGGGCGTGATGCTTCTAGTTTGGTGGCATGTGGCAACATAAAGCGCATATTTGGTTGACTTAATGCCAAGATTCTTTGGCTGCGATAGATGTAATGCTGTGTGCTCTATCTTCGCCCGCTGCTTTGTGCTGCCTTAGAAAAGCTGCCTCCACACCAGCCAGCAGCAGTGTGCAATGTGTCTTTTTAGCACTTACTGCACCACCACCACCACCAGCCACGCCCACTTGCAGCTCTCATTGAGCCACTCAGCTGAAATATCAGCTCTCCCTTAGCTGGATGTGTGTAGACATAAGTAAGTTGTTTCTTTTATATTTTTATTTATACCCTACACAGAGTGTATCTGGCGGCAGGGCTGCGTCCAGCTGAACTAGGGTATTGGGGAAGGCGGAGTGTGTGCTGCATCAGTTGAGCTGCTTTCCTATTTGCTGAAACTTTAATAAAAGTCAAAGCAATAAGAGCGACGAGTGCCTCGATGGGGCATGCCTGACTTGCAGTTACTCTAGCGATGCTTGAAGTTGCTAGGAAATTGTATGCTGAATGGGCTCGAGCAAGCAGTCTTCAGACTGAGTTAGACTTAGATATAACAACATTTCTTGATTTAAAAAGTAACATCTTCATAGAGTTAGTCATGTCGCAGCTCATATTCCATTTAGCTTACTAACTAATATCTCTCTCTAATTTAAAGCTCATGTCTACCCTATTCGATATTTATGATATTGTTAGGGTATCTGCCAGTTGTGTACTCCCAGCTAGTCGCACTGCTTATGCATATTGTGCTTATAAAAAGCATTGCAATTTCCTCTTAAAGAATGTTCCAGGGAAACAGCGAGGGAGAGGGAGAGGCGGCAGAGCGAAAGGAAGTTGCATAGAGAGAGAGTGAAAGATAAAAGAAATGGTATGAGTAGCCATGTGTATGCATGTATGTGCATCCATGTATGTGCATCTATGCCTATGCAGAATCTGTGAACATGTTAAAGTGTCGTTTTCATTTTGCCCGTATCTATATGGGATGCTTTCACTTTTCGTAAGTAGGCTTTGCTTTTGCTGCTTGGCATGATTTTTATATTTTTCAATTGACTCGAATTTTGGCTGGGCTAGTGTTCAATTACAGTTCTCTATCTATCTATTTGCGCGAATTTTGTAATTTGGGTAAGTGGCAAGCGTATGAGCTGCACAGGTGAACGATATTCAATCAGCGGTAAACGCAGGTGAATCAACATGGCTGGAGTATCTGGCTTCTTGATACGTCTTCTACGCCGCACCAAAAGTGGCATCCTGAAGCTGTTCAGAGCCCGTCCACAAATTGTCACGCAGTTTCCCATTGAAGACTTCATGCCGCAGACAGTGCGCAAGCAACTCCATGAAATGGATGTGGATCCATATGCCTCCAGCGAAAACGACGAGGAGGTCGAATACTATATAATGCATCGCGGCAACAGCATCCACACTCGCGAGGTCAACCGCACCGGCAAGAGCCTGACACGCACCCAATGCGTCTAAGCGGTCATAAATACCACAGAGGCATCACTATTGACCGATCTGTTACACTGTTCCGAAATGCTTCATACTTAAATAAACCAAATACATCCCATCAGCAACTTTCACTCGCTTGTTAATCGCATTGGCGTAGCTGTTGTTGTTGCTGCTGCTGCTGCTGCTATTGGTTGGCTTTGCTGCTTGGCAAGTTTATTTTCGGACTGCTTGAGACTGCTGCGTCGCTTGGCGGCTCTTGCCAGCAACTGGACGTCAGTTGAACAACTGGCTCGTTGGTCTAGGGGTATGATTTCCGCTTAGGGTGCGGGAGGTCCCGGGTTCAAATCCCGGACGAGCCCAAGTTTGAATATCTTTTTTTTTTAATTTTCAAATTTATTTGAATAACTTTTAAAAGAGTAGAACTAATATTTAGCTGAGTTAGCAGCTTTGAAGCTTGAACAAAGACAACTTTTGTTGGCTGAAATTGCTTTTTCGGCTCTGCGCATGGTTATCTGTGCGCATAGACAAACTAATTAACTGATAGGAAAGAATTTATATGATAAGGTTATACTTGCGACTGCAGTGATAGTTAAGATATACATAAAAGAAATATATAAATATATATATTTTATTATATTATTTATTGTTTACCAGAAGTCTTATAAACTCTTCAATGATAGCCTAGACTAGAGCCTATAAGGCAGATGGACATGACTATATAGATTCGACTGTTGATCAGGAATACACAAATATATATCCATATCTATAACTCCCTGAATTTAAGGCCTTTTCCGTAGACACTTTCAGTGAAGTGCCCACTTCTCTTCAGCCAAATATTGAGAGAAAGACTTTAGTTCACGTTAAAGTTGATTCGTGGATTATGCGTTCAGGTTCAAAGTACTTTCCGCATGATACGTGGGCGAGGGTTGCGCAATTTGTTGTGGCTCTGCTGGCATTTGACCGCTTGACACTTGGCAGAAACAAATTTGAATGGCACGGACAGCAGGGCGGCTCGACGGGTGAGTCGCGGCCATGTTTCGTAATTATTTAAAAAGCAAACTACGCCCACACGCACACTTGTGCCCGGGCGCATTTATAATTGTGTGTGCTTTCTATTGTTTGAGCATCCTTGCGGCAGTGCCAGCAACAACAACAACAGCAACAGCAACAACAATGGCAACAACGCAGCAGGCAGTCGTTGAGGCAGCTTCCTTGACAACTTTGAAGGCTGTCGCCAGGAGCTGGGGCCTGCGATTCGGGCATGGGTCACCTGCAGCATCGTCAACATCATCATCATTGCCATCTTCTTTATTTTGTGCACTTATGCGCCTTCACTTTGTGCATAATTTCTTAAGCAGCAGCAGCAGCAGCAGCAGCAACGCTTGGCGCCCCAACGTGGGGCATGCGGGAGCAATGCACTGAGCCCTGCAGCCTGTTGGCCATTGGCTTCGCTCTAAGGTTGTGCTCTGTGTTGCTCCTTGCAGGCGCAATCGAATGATCATTCGATACAATTCACTTGCAGCATGTTGCACGAACAAATCACGCCGAGCCGCCCTCAGCCACAGCGCGCTGCATGTATTTGAATCTGCCCAACTCTGTGTATTTACCAGCTTTGCTTGAGCAGCCACCCTCTGCTTAACCACTCGCTACTCGTTTCTCGCTCCCCCTCGCCTCGCTGCCGTTGTTGTTTCTTTTTTTTGCCGGCTGCTTCTCTATCTGGCTGCTTCTGTGTTCCATTAAGAGTAGCTCTTGGGCATGAATGTCATCATCAGGACAAGTGTTGCAGCGCGCTCACATGGGACAACAACAGCAGCAACACAAACGGCAGCAACATTTGCTGGGGTGAAAGTAAAAATTACACTTGCAACAGCAGATGCAGCGGCAGCGGCAGCAGCAGCGGCGCAGCAAAATTTTTGCAAACGTCAAAGGCGAAAACGTTGACGTTTCTGATCCTGGAGCTGAAAATTGTGCTGCTCCAGCTTCAGCTCCAGCTCCAGCTCCAGCTGGGGTTGTGCCAGCGCCCGAGTTCGTTAAACCTTCAAGCATCGAAGCTTTCATTTCTTGACAAAACCCTCAACCAGAGCAAACTACAGCATGCCAGTGGGGCGCGAATCTCAGCACAGCAGCAGCAGCAGTGGCATCAGTGGCAACGGGTGCAGCAGCTCCGGAGCGTCAGGTCGGGCCAAGTCGCGATACTCACATCACAGATACTTTGGACTGTGGACTGGGGGGCATTCAGTCGCTGCGCACTCCAAAAACTTAGCTGGCCGCCCTCGCTCACGCTGACGCCCTCGCCAAGTCGATGACTGGAAAGCGCCCAGAGTCAAGCATATTGCGTTAAATTTTAATTAAGCCAGCCACACGCACTTTTTACAAGAGCAGGTGGAATGAAATGCGATGTTGTTGCGCCTTTGTTGGGGCATAAGCCTCGCTGCGTGCTCTCTCGACTGATGCACATTCTCGTTGCCAGCCCAGCCCAGCCCAGCCCAGGGCTTTCTCTTATGGTTATTATTTATATTTCTATTTGCTTTTCTTTTCTTTTTTCGAAATTGCGTAATTATTATAATTGTTTTTCAGCAGCATTGTTTTCGTGATTATAATTATTATTATTTTTATAATCATTGTAATTATTATAATTATTATTTGTATAATCATTATAATTATAATTATTTGAAAAACCATTGGAAATGGGAATCTTTGTTAAAATGCATGTAACTGCCAGAAGAAGGCGTGGCAGGTATACATTCTTGAGTAGAGTCTATATAGTCTATGAGTGGAGTCTATGAGTGGAGTCTATGAGTGGAATCTATGAGTGGAGTCTATGAGTGGACTCTATGAGTGGAATCTATGAGTGGAGTCTATGAGTGGAGTCTATGAGTGGAATCTATGAGTGGAGTCTATGAGTGGACTCTATGAGTGGAATCTATGAGTGGAGTCTATGAGTGGAGTCTATGAGTGGAGTCTATGAGTGGAATCTATGACTGGAGTCTATGAGTGGAGTCTATGAGTGGAGTCTATGAGTGGAGCCTATGAGTGGAGTCTATGAGTGGAGTCTATGAGTAGAGTCGATTTAGACCGTTTACACAACAGTTTGAGATTTTAGGGCTTATATATTTCTGCAGCTCAAGTAAATAACTTTTTACCTCCTACTTATCGATAATAATCGATATTTCAATGTGGTTTTTTGAGCGTTGCTCAACTAGTAGCTGTGTAAATAAGTGGATAAGTAAGTAGCTTCTTGGTCTTATACAGAATACAATTAAATCAATCTTATTTACCAAAATTTCTTTTTAAAAAAATGCATCTTAATCTACAGAGTTTTGTATTTTGCACAATACACAGAAGAATGTAATTCTTATTACGTTTCGAAAACTTCATTAAGAATACGTTTTTTTTAATAACTACAAGAAGCGTGGCATGTCTGCAGAATGTCTGATTTGCGCATGGTTCAAGCTTGGTTCAGTGTATCTCATAGTCAGGCACTTCCGACTAGAAATGCCTTACTTCCATATATTTGGTAGCTATCAATAGCTTTGATTTCAATGCATATATCTATAAAGATTTTTTAAAATATTTTATATTCATTTTCATACAAACTTAGAGCGCTCTTAGGATCTGTCTGTCCATTCTGGCCTTAGATTTCACACCAATTGCCAGTTCAGCGAAGTAAGTCTCATTGATGGCCATCACGATATGCGCTAGCTAGCTTCATTATCTGCTTATGCAATCACTGCCTGGACCTGCCTTTATTGAATGCCAGCTGAGGTAATGAATGTTGCCTGGCAACACTCGAGGCAGATGTCACTGCTCAAGTTTCCTTTCCTTAATTTGGCTAATGTAATTACTTTTTGTTAATGAATAACATAACTCTGAGCCCGCAGCAGACGAAGCTTCCTTTGAATGCGCACTGAATGATCGTAATTTATCCCGAGCTGATCTAGATCTTTGTTAGATCAGCCTATGACAATTTTATGTCTCTCTCCCAAGCAGCATTTCGCTGACTGCAACATATCATGTTTGCCGCTGATTGCCTTTGTATAGACCTTCAGCTCGATGCAGTTGAAAGTAAGTCGACTGCATTGTGGCAGCTATTAACGTTTCTTCTGCATTGCACTGCTGATGATCCACGTATTTATATGGCGAGGCTGAGGATAGGGAGCAGAAGTAGTTAGCTCGAGGGACTTGCTGGAACCAGCTTGGCAGCTCGCTGGCCGGCCGGGCGTTGCGCTAATTGATTCTGCCGCTTAAGTTTACAAAGCGTAATTTTTATTGAAATGCAAGAGGGAGAGAGAGGGGGAGAGGAGCGATCCAGCAATTTGACCTCAATGTGTCCGTGTCGGTGCGATGGTAATCGTCTGATGGGCACCAACACTGGACTGGAGCTGCCACTGGCATTGCTCCAGTCCCGTGTCCAGTCGGCTCGCTGCTCTGTTTTGATGTTCGGTGCATGTCGCAGCATTTGTAAATGATATGCGCCGCCTCGGCAAGTGACAGCGCTAATGGGCAGTGAGCCGGCCGCTGCAGCGACTGTCTCAGCGCCGCTGATGAGTTGCCCGGCCGCATTGCACGCTCAATCAGCTGTGCTCAATAAACTATGAAGCTGCCTGGCATTGTTCGAATGCCAGTTGCAGTTGGCACTCACAGCGGTCACTGCGCTGCATACGATCCTCCAGCGAACAGCCTTCAGGCTGCGCTAAGTGCTCAAAGTGTGTCGTCGTCGGCGTCGTCGTCGTCGTTCATCCTCGCACGTCCCACAAGTTGTTTGTCGGTTGATTGCTGTTATGTGCTGGTATGCAGCGCTTAACACGCCAAGTCAATTAAATGTTGCTTCCGCAAGTTGGCCAAGGAAAGTGTAGCAGCCAGGCAGAGCCAATCGAACTGCGGCACGGTCTCTGGCATATAACAATAACACGTTGTTTGCAGCCCATGTTTGATGTATCACACCCTCAAGAGCGTGGCTAGCGGGTGGGACGGGACGGGACGGAGGGCCTATGCGAACGTCGACGCACTCGGCTAAGTGTCGATGAAGTGTTTATGGCATAAACAGCAACGGCAACGGCAACGGGCAAGACTCTGTCTTGGACCTGCATGCTGCTATCATATATGCTCAAAACTTTATGGCAAGCCATTGTTGCAGTTGTTGTTGCGGCTGGCTTCGCCATCGACATCCTAGCGTGGCATGCGTGCAATGTATCCCTGCCTGCAATGGGTATCTGCAGAAACATGTTTATGGCTTTTTACACTTAACACCAATGAGCCCCCAACGCCAGCAACGGCAACGGCAACGGCAACGGCTTCGTGTGGGTTATCGTGGTCAAGTCACTGGCACAGGCGACAACGCAGATGACGCCGCTGCTCTGCTTGGTGAAAGTGAGTCGTCTTTTTGGCTGGCCAACTAACTTACTGCACAAAGCGGCCAATGAAGTTGTAGCCAGCGTCGTGCCAGCCTCTATCCTTTTGAGGCTGAGTAAGTTGGCAAAGTGTCTGACAGAAGCAACCGAATTTCTGCTAGGGTCAAGCTTGAAATGCCTCGAATCATTTTAGAGACTATTTTCACTATGTTTTATGTAGGCTTAAGGATAGTCAAGGGCCAAGAAATGAGTATCAAATGGTGACTTTAAGCCATGCTAGTTGCTAAAACAGGAACGTGGCTATGAGGAGTGCGTGCTCAACGGGAACTTATTCACTTGATCTACAGATCTTAAGTAAGGAATAATAAGGAATTTTAAGTCAGGAATAGTCTATTCCTTTTTCTTGACGCTATCATCATTTTTAAAGACATTGGGACCAAGGCATCACTTTCTGTGGATGTGTAATGTTTGTGGACTATACTTCCCCTAGTTACGTAGCCATTCAACTAAATATTATAGCAATATCAATATATACCTCAGCCCATTCGATGCTCGCTTGTACTGGAGTAGGTCTATCCATGATAATGAATAAAATGTCAAGCCAAAGGCAATTATCAGCTAAAATTATTCAAAATTATGAAACTCTAAAGAAAGCATCACTTCTCTACTGACCCTAGAAACTGTCTATCTACTTCTATGTAAGCTGTATTCACACGCCTATACAGGGCCCGGCACTCGAAGTGTAACTTCGTTTTTATCGAGCCTGGCCTCAAGGTAAATGCAAAATATTATTCGGAAAGTATTCTGGAGGTTGACTATGGACGTTTCAACAGGACTCAGCAGCGTCTCTCAAAGCTCGAGTGAACCAAGAATGGCTTAAAAACAACGTTCCGAACTTCATAATGTCCACACAGTGGCTCTCGAATTCACCGGACGCGAATCCAATGGATTATTCTCTTTGGGACATGTTGGAGAGCACAGTCCGAGCTAAAAGATACACTAGTCTTGAGGCCAAAATACCTGAAAGTCACATTCGGCCAGCTTGTGATTCCTTTTTGGACCGTCTCAAGCCATAGTCAAGGCAAATTTTCACACATTTTGTGCTTTGAACTAAATAAAAGTAATTTTCCAAACGAAATGTATGAGCTATCCAATTGGTTACACTTGTTATCTATATCTATCTATATCTATAGCTATCCATATACCAAATCAAAGAGTTTTCTTGCTACAACTCAGTATTGGGGTCCAAGTTTAAGTTTTCTGTATCATTGTTTTCCCTTTCCTAGCTAAGATTATCATAGTCTGCTTCCACTCTACAGCTGCTTTGCCTATAGTTGACTTCATTCAGAACTCACTTGATATATAGCCAGAGTCCAACCGCTCACTTGTATCATAAAATATGCTTGTGCAGAAGTCAAGTTAATAGCAGTTTGTCATTGTTTTTCTTTGGCTTTTTTCTCGCTCTAATGCACACGAGTTGAGTGCCGCCTGGAGTTAGGCTGCAATTGAAAATGTCAGAAAATGCGGCGCAAACGGCAGCCAAGTTGTGGCGTCATGCTCGAGCCCAAGCGGCAGTGTCAAAGTCATAGCCAGCAGCGATCATTAACCATAAGCCAGAGAGTAGCTGAGATTGGCATGGACTCTGCTGCGTTGTCGAGGTGTTTAAGGCGGCAACAAAATTATGGTAATTGCACGGCAATTGCAAGGAAATTGCGCATACGACGCGTTGCGCGCCAATGACAATGACAAAATGTTTGGGGCCAGCCAGGCTGCCTGCTTAACTGGTTGGGTTGACCCATTGCCAAACGGGCAGCCAATAACAGCTGCCTTGCCTCCTGCTCTCCCACTGGGGCTCTCCCTCTGCCAATTGTTGCTCATATAAATTAGTAAACGCTAAGCGAGACAATTTCACTGCACATTATAGCCCAAATTATCAATGCCCATAAAGTATTTCCTCTTTGGCCGCGGGCAAGCGCACAAGGAAAACCCGAAAGCAAATCAAATGTGTGCTGATGATGGACTAAGAGCTACCCTGTGCAGCTGAGACCCCACTGAAGTTAGGTCACGCATATATAAACTTCAATCTGATCTTGGATCATAAGAAATATTTTATAGTTTACGCTCAGATAGTGCTAGTCATGCAGGCCCGTTTACAGGGTATAATGATGCGTTTATAAATATTTTAAAATTTACTCTCAGATAGTGCTAGCCATGCAGGCCCGTTTACAGGGTATAAAAATGCATTAATAAATATTTTAAAATATTTATTTATATATTTAAAAAACGCTCAGATAGTGCTAGCCATGCAGGCCCGTTTACAGGGTATAATAGGATGCACAAGCTGCGGCGCTGGTGCGAGGCGCGCAAAATGCGTTCATCACGTTTCTGGCCGTTTAGTACGAAATAAATTTAAAGCCAGTTTGAGGCAGACGTTGCCAAAGAGCGCGCTGGGCCCAAATGCTTAAATAATAAAGAACGAGCTGCGCCGCCGCTGTAGCAGCCACAGACGCCCACAAAATGCTAACAAGTAACGAGGGGAACACTGCCACAGAGAGAGAGAGGGAGAGAGGGAGACAGGAGACAGACAAGCCATGTGAGCAAACGCATTCGAGGGCCGCGAGTAGTCGGAACTGGACTTGGACTCAGCGAGCTGGAGGTGAAGACTTTAGCCGCATGTTGCCATGTTGCAGTTGCATTGCGGCGCTGGGTAAATAAAATCCGTTATAAATAAATGCACGTATTGCCATTACATTTCATTGTCTGGCGAGAGAGATGCCCGCTCGCTCGCTGTCTCCCTCTCGCTCTCTCTCTCTCTCTCTCTCTCTCTCTCTCTGCTTGGGCATCGCTTACACAAAACGCCAGCGGTCACCGCAGCTAACTTGGGATTGGGGCTAGAACTGAGACAGAGACTGGGCCTGAAACTGAGACCGAGCCGGCGACTCGTACCCGGTACGTGGAGCTTTTGGCATCCTGCTGCCTAAATGGCGTTAAATAAGGCGTTGATGATCATTATCTGTGGAACGACTCGCTGCAACTGAGACGCTGTTCGCGTCCGGCATGTCCACATCCCCAGTCGACATCAGCAACGAGCGCGTCTGTAATCCAATAGCCCCATCACGTCGTCGTCGTTGCGAGGTGTTAAATTTGCCAGGCGCTAATGAAGTCGGCCCGGCGTTCACAATTCAAATCGCAACAAACCGAAAAAAAATTAAGTAAAATTTTTGGTTTTTGTTTTTGTTTTCTTTTTTTTTTTGTCTTTCGCCAGATATCATCCTCACGAATTAATATTTGCCATGGAGCGCTTTCCCCGCGCCACAGACAACAATCCGCGCCAGCATCTCTCGCTTTGAGTCTAATGAATGCCTCCAACGCCTCCTCGTATTGCCGGCTGCTTCATTCGCTTCGATATTGGGCAACGCCTACCCGAAACTCATTTATAATTTTACGTGAATCGCCCCAGCCCCCATGCTTAGTGGCAAATGCTGTGGTCGCATCCTCCGAGTGCCATGTGCTTGGCTTCGATCTTTCCCAGTTGCCAGTTGCCAGTTGTCAGTTGGCTCTGCCAAGTTCACGATCGTGCTGCACGTTTTGCGGCATTATTTACGGGCACAGAGCCGCAGTCGCAGTCGCAGTCGCAGTCGCAGTCGCAGTCACAGCCGCTGCCCTGCGTCTCCAGCCTTTGGTGTCTCTGGCAGCTCGCCCAACAGCTGCCTGCCTTTCGTCTCTGTCTCTGTCTCTGAATGGCAGCCTGGCTCTGCGTTGCCCACTAACAAGTTACCGATTGGCTGCCGCCTGCTGCATGCCGCGCCCCCGCTCCCCCGCTTACAGAATTCCTGTTGCACATTCACTCCTTTGCCAATAATCATAATAATTTATACCACCCAACAGCGATTGGGGGCAGCGCTCGGATGTGGAAGCTGACAGCATTTTGTAAGCATTTTGTATTGTTTTATAACACTGTTGTTGTTGTTGTTGTTGTTGTTGGTGTTGGTGTTCACAAGTGTTCCGTTCAGCTGAGCGTGCGTGAGCCAGTCCCACTCACGCGCTTGAGCCTGGCCAAAAAACTAAAGCCAAACTTCAGCTCGTCTAGACGCGTTGCATATTGAGCGCTTGCCGGCCAGAAGTTTTGCCATATTACAATACACTAAAATACCCTATAAATTTATGCAGCTGCTTGGGCGGGTATTATATGGAATGTCCTATTCAGAATTTATGACTGCTGCAAACATGGCACTGCCCATTCATATGTAATCTAGAGCAACCGCACAGTCGAGTCAACCCAGTCCGCAGGGTATCATCCAGGCCAGCATCCAGCTCAAAGCATTCGCACTTGTGGTTTGTGCAATAAATCGCTTCATTGGCTCTGCAATCGTCTATGTTGTTAACGTTTAATGGTCTATTAACTGATTTTTATTTATAAAAAAAAAAAAAAAAAAAAAAAAAATTCAATTATGAAATCTCTTTCGGGATGTTTTTGTTTTTGTTTATTTTTATTTTTAAAATTTTGTTTATTGTTTGGTCTTTGGCTTTGTTATAGGCTCATTGAACGTATTTATTTCTGAATAAATATTTGTGCACGCAGACGAGGCAGGCACGACTAGCTGATACCTGGTAGAGAGCAAAAGTACGGGAAACAGGCGATGGCTGTCTATGATTGGCTTAAACTCCTTTATTTATGTATATGATATATGGTAAAAGGGCATTCAAAGAGTTTAATTAGATAGTTAGGGTACATAATTTGTTAAAGAGTGAAAGAGTGCAGTCTCATCATGCTCTCCATGTATGGAGCTGCAATAATATTACTTTGATCAGCCAGATCGGAGAGCAGAAGTCAGGAATAGTTGTTGTATTGAAGACTTTTCTATTTCATTTCCATTTTATTCTGAATATCATTGAATCAAGCAAACCCAACTATAAATCTTATGTTTTTGAAGAATCTTAACAATATATGTATTTATATATATATATATATAAAAATGCTCATATATATATTTCTAAAGAATGCTCTCCTCATATTCCAAAAACAATTATACCTTTTTGGGCATTTGGAGAGCGAGCAGGGTGTACACATGCGCAGCAAACCGGTTTTATCTGCTTCGCAAAAGCTCGCATGTGCTACCCCCTTCTTCCTCCCTTCACTCCGCTCCCCCTGCACTGGGGCATGAAAAACAAAACCGCAAAATTAATTTCAATTTGTAATTGTCTGCGGTCGAAACTAACCGGCGAGCGTGCAACTCCCTTCGGAGACAGTCTCCTGGGCTGGACGAGCTGATAGCAAGGTGCTTCTGATTTAGCCACAACTTGCGGTTAATTTTGATGCCGTAATTAAAACCAATTAAGCGGCGGCGCAAGCGACGCTTTATTGAATTTCCTGATGGATTGAAATTGAAAAGTTCAAGATATTAGTTACCCTGCTTTCGGACAGAATCGAAAATAAACGAAAAATGCTGGAGGACTTTAAGTGAATGCTCACATCCATTTAATAGTCCTTCTCTACGGCCCTAAAAAAGGGGGCGTGTCAGGCGATCAACAGCCGCAACAAGAACTGGGCGGGCAGTGTCGTCGCGATTCGCTCCACCACAGAATTCATTTCAAATGCAACATTGTGGAGCAGTCATTGAACTGTCAAAGGAACCAAAAGCCGCCAGCGTGTTTTGTTGCCAAAAGAGTTAAAACGGCTCGACCAGCAAAAACTACAGCCGAATTGTGTGTGTGCGTGTGTGTGTATGTGTGTGGGTGCATATACATGCCGGACCTACAATGAATTTTACATTTTAAAGTTTGAAATTCCCCGAGAACATACTTAAAATAAAAGACCAAGAATCCCAACAATTTACCGCACATATATTATAAACGTAAAGAGACGAGGGAAAAATAAATTCCTTGAGCATATATAATACATAAGGGGATAATGAAAACACATACAAATGAATAGTGAGACGAAATATCTATGAAGAACAAGATTTACCTTGGCTAACTGAGTGTAGGTAATAATAGAAGACAGTCCATATCAACTCAGACTCTGTTAAAATATTCTCAGAGTCTACAAATTATTTCTTAAGATTCCACTTTCTCTCTATAATCCTATTAATTTGTCTTTGAGTCCTCAAGTCAAGTTAAATTCCTATTATATATGCCCTTAAGGACTCCTGAGTCCACGACCACTAGGCACATGACAAATCGGATCGTTCTATATAGTGTGCTCTACAAATTCTGTTATATTTTGAGTACTATTAGTGCTAAACACCTGAAGTTTTGAGCAAATACTTTAAAGGATTAGATGATAATGTGTTAAGCTTTAACCGATATGCCCACTAAGAGTTATATACTATAAGAGGATAACACTATATACTATATATACCAATATTATTTAAAGTGCTAAAGACTTGATATTTGAAATATATAATCGATCTGATAACACTAAATGAAACATATATATATATATAGGATATATATGTATATCCCATATCTATATTTTCTATAGTTTTCGAGTTAGAAGACTCCTTGGGTGCATGGCATATTGAAAATACCCTGTAATTTGCATTTTCCAAAATGAAAATCAAAACTGGGATAAGGAAAATTAGTTCCATAAACAGAAACAAATGGCAGTTGGCAGTTGGTGTGTTTCCTAAACGGATCTTGAGTCTGCAGCCCTGGTCTATATATCTTTATTGCACTCACCTATGCATGCTTGAAGACCTCTGTGTGTGTGTGTGAGTGTATGTGGGCTATGCAAACGCAAAGTGTTGACAAACATGCCGATGGTCATGGGGACAGCGAGGACTCCGGCCAAAGGCGTTGCGCGTAACAAACGGATAACAATAACAACAACGAGGAGAGAAAGCAAATAAAATGCGAACTGCGAGGCGAAAAAAAAAAACGTGTAAGAGGCGATTACATAAATTCATTAAAATGCTTGCAAAATGGAAGTCAGGCACACAGCAGCCGCAAACAGCAGCCGGGAGGCGGTGGGTGCGAGGCGGCGGGCGGCAGGAGCCAGCAGTCGATATGGACTGTGACATGGTAGCAGCAGATAGACAGGACAGCTAGAGGCAAAGGCTAAAGCAAGCAGTAGAGGGCAAATACTCGAGGCTCTATATATAGCCTGGTCAAACGTTGCCATATGCCAGATGTCAGTTGTCAGCCCGGGACAAGGAAGAACGGCAACGGCAACGGCAACGCCAATAGCATTGACTGCGCACGCACGCACACAGACAAAAGGAGTACAACGTACGCGCATACCCTGCACGCAGGGGGCAAGTGGGGCATGTGAGTAGTGAGAGGCAGCTAACCCAACTATATATCGTACAACTAGATTATATAGATATATGCTTTGGCTCAGTTAGGCAAGGCTTAGCCTCAATAGATATATCTAAGCTGTAGACAGGGTATCCGTAGGTCGCGCATGGTTGTCTAGAGCACTCTTACTTGTTTTTACTACAAAGGTTGATCAAGCACACACACTGGACGTGCAACATGCACCATGTATGTCTCTCCTCTGTTCTACGCGTGTCTGTGTGTGTGTGTAAATCTGCGTACGTGGCGGCATTCGGGCAGAAGATTGCTTAGCCAGTCATCGTCATTCAGAAGGCAGTCACACAATGGTCAGCCCGAGATTGAGGCTGTTCGCTTCTGCTGCTAGTGATGGCTGACGATAATGTTGCATGACAATGCCAGCTAGGTCTAATGCAGCAAACGGCAACAGCAGTAACAATAATACACTGAGAATGACAGACGGAGAAGTTCACAAGTTCAAACGCAGACGCAACGGTTTGGACGTGGACCAAATTGCAATGCCATGCCCAAAGCCCACAGACACAGACACTGCCCCAACTCCAACTCCGACTCCAACTCCAACTCCAACTCCAACTCCCGCTCCAGCCCAGACTTCAATTCCAGCTTCAGCTCGCGTCGCCTCCGTTTCAAATGTTGCGTATAAAATGCGCATAAATAAAATGCTTGGTAGCCAGGCGATTGGGCAATGCCGGCGCACAAAATATGCAGCGGACGTGGCAAAAAGCATTGAGAACGGGCCACATCACTAAACGGTACTTTTTGTTAAAAAGCAAAGCAAAAGCAAAAGCAAGAGGCAAAAAGCTAAAAGACTGCACCTCATAATATATGTATACACGACCCCGCGCCATCCCAGCGCATCCCTTTTCAGGATTGCACGCTGCGCATGCGTGTCGGAGCCTAAATGCCTTTGGCATACGCCAAGTGCGAGTCGCGTCTCTGTCTATCTGTCTCTGTCTGTCTATCTCGCTGTCTGTCCGTCTGTCAGTCTGCCTGTACTTGATGAGCTGCAGTGACGTCTTCCGTTAGCATGGCATAGAGCCTCACAGCTATGTCGTTACACTCGACTGCAACGTGCACCAGGTAAGGCTTAATCAGAAAGCTATCCTTGCATTGTATATAATATTATGAGCTAAGAATCTGGACTTATTTAGTATAGAAAGTGAAGGAGAGAGCTGAGTAACAGTAGGAGCACAAATAACTGCATGAGAATCGCATAGTACGGCCCTAACAAAATTTTAGTGAACTAAACTCCAAAAACACACTTTCAGAACGAACTAGTTCGTTCATGAATTACTAAAATAACTAGTTCATTGCAACACTTTTCTCAAAATGTAATGAGAACTAGTTCCAGAATGTAAGAACTAGTTTCTTTCCAAAAGTAAACTTTATAGAAATGTTATTTTATTTTTAGTTATTTTATTTTTTATTTCCAAAAACCCGAATGCAAATAGAACTAGTTCCTTTTCAAAAATATACTTTCAAAGAATATAAAACTAGAACTAGTTCATTCCCAATAATACACTCTATAGTATATACATATATATATATATTAGAAATGAACTAGTTCTCTTTACATTTTATTAGAAATTAACTAGTTCAATTTACATTAGTATAGAGTCTAAAAAAATGCAAATAAAATTAGTTAATTTCCAATAAAATGAACAAAGAACTAGTTCATTTCCAATTATCATCGTAATGAGCTCCGAGCTGAGTCATTTCTGTCAGTTTCCTTGAGAGCTGCATCTATAGGCATCGTTGGCCTCTCAAACACTTTGCTTTTCCTACTTCACAGCTTGCAGCATTGTGTCTGCTGAAGTGCAGAGCTTAGAGGCTGGCATTGTCTTGAGTGGCATTGCATGTGGCAAATGCATTAATTAAGCCGGAATACAACGCTTGCTGTGGCATTATCTTTATTGTCAACATTATTAACCTCATCATCGTCATCATTGTCAACATGATCATTGCAGGCAGCATTTGAAATGAAGCCATTCCTGATGGCAATAATAATTTAGTCAGCCAGGCGACATCGTCAACGCAATTTGATGCTGATAACTTCATTAATTAAAACGCGCACATCAATTGACACCAGCAGCAGCATCAACATAAACAAACGACTCGAATCTGTTTTGAAGTGTTGGAAATTGAGCGACGAATTGAAGTCCCATGGAGCTACCCATACGAGTTTTACGGACTCGACTTGTCCCGACTTGAATTAAGTAACTTATTCGACTGGATGAGGCTGCTGCTGCTGTTGCTGTTGCTGCTGCTGCTGCTGCTGCTGTCAATAAGCCGACTGCCAACAATAAAGCACCATTAAAATGCTGATGAAGTGGAAATGCAATCTGCCAGCCGCGCCTTTACGCCTCCTTGGCAAATGTGCCGGGAAGTTTTTATGGCGGAAATACGAGTAGTTGATTAATTTTGCATCCCCATCTCCCGTCACCCGTCGCCGTCAACCAGGCCGCCAGCTAAACTCTTAAAAGTTATTAGCCTGGCTGCCAATGCTGGGATTAGATTGCCAGACGGCCCTCTAAAGTGCCAACAACAACAATGTTGTTACATAGCTCGTTTGGCATTAACAGAATTTGCAAATTGCCGGAGATGTTGCTGTTGCCGTTGCTGTTGGCCCATTTAATGGCCTCCATGGCTAAGTACAAATTGATAATATCGATAGCAGCCATGACATAATCGGCGAGCTGACCCACTAAAGTCTGGGCACGGTGCAAGGGAACGGCCAATGCAAATGGCTAAGGCAATGCAGCACTTGTAAAGCAATTAAAATCAAAGTTCGTAATGGAGCGAGCTGCAACATATCCTAGTTGAAGAAGCCAAGAGAAGAGTACAGTGACGATCCACGGAATACCCTGAAATGTTTGTGAAAAAGACTCAAGGAGTCAAGGACTATCTGCAGACCATGAGAATCGCATAGAAGACTGCCCTGGCAAAAGAGCAAAGAAAGAGCTGCAAAAATCAGATATCTCATAAAAAGAGACATCATTTCATACACCGCCACAGCCAGGCAGACTGAGTCTGCCATATTGCTGCCCTCCCATGTATAGACTCAAGCATTCAAGGACTATCTACATATCATGAGAATCGCATAGAAGGCTGCCCTGGCAAAAGAGCAAAGAAAGACCTGCAAAAGTCAGATATCTCATAAAAAGAGACATCATTTCATACACCGCCACAGCCAGACAGACTGAGTCAGTCATACTGCTGCCCTCCCATGTATACCCTCCCACATAGGCCAGTTGGCCAGGGTACAGGGAAAAGTAAAACATACTTGCAACTCGACAGCGGGACATGGGGCAATAAAAAACCATAGAATTTAACAATTGTGAAAAGTCAAGAAACTACAGCAAAGAGCGACAAAAAACTTTTATTGCCGTTGTCCGAGGACTGGGGCAGAGTCCGTTGCCTGCGGCACAGCGGCTAGCGGCGAATTAAGAGAGAAAGGTGGATACATTCCCTGACAGGTTACCCCTCCACAAAGGAAGTGCAACAAGCAAACTTTTGTTGCACACACACACACACACATAAGTGGCACAAAGGAAGGCCACAGGCATGGCTGAGCAACTACAACATTCAAGCCGCTCGGTATCCTCCGATTGCAAAGCTACAAAGAGGTGAAACCGTTTATGGGCTTATTATGGCAGCGATAGGGGAGCGCCTAGGGGCAGCTGAGGAAGTATATAAGTGAATAGGGCAACATACCATTAGCTAGCCAACCAGAACTTAACCGCTTATTTCTATAGCACGAGCTTTCTCATATAATTTAATCGCTAAGGACTATGCCTGGCTGAGTAGGCAAGTATTTGAAACATTTGCCATCAGGGATTTACGCTGTGTATTCATAAGATTTTCCAGTGAGTTTTTAGACGAGCTCGAGCTATAATAACTTTTCATTAATACAAAGCTTTGGCAAATCATAACTAGAATAATACTTAGTCAATAACTTATATCAATTAGGAGAGCCCATAGAAACATTGAATGCTTGAAATAGCTGCTCTGTTACGGCTTCAGGGCATCCCCAAGTCAGGCACTCCCGACTAGAACACTTCTAACAAATCGAGCTCAGTTAACCTAACAGTTTTCTATATACAGCTGACTGATAACTCTAAAAGTCTCCACATTTCTCGCATGCTTCATACTGGGTAATGTAAGTTCCTAATGACTTTTGCATGCATCGGCTAATGGGCACTTGGCAGCTGCATAAAGGCTGCAATTTCATTTAAGACTACATTAAACTTACCAGATATTAATAAAGCGCCGGCCCACAGCGAAGGCAAATTAGACGCTGTGGGAGTTCCGTGCCAGGTGCCCGGCCGTCTGTCTATAGACTATATCCAAACCAATTAAAATGCGTAATTAAATTGAATGCATTTAGGGATGTCGGCCGGTGTCTCTCCAGGGTATTCAAAACTTGGCCTCTGCTGTTTGCTGCCGTTGCATTTGATATTTTGACAGTTTGGCATTTGTTGTTCGTGTCGCAATTGTTGTCGATCTGTGAATGCTTTGCGGTGTCACTGCTCCAGTCCCAGCGGACTGTAGTTCGATGCAGAGTTTACAATTTATGTGATTAGTTTTTTGTTTGTTTCTTTTCTTTTATTAAACGTAATGCGGCACTTTTGCATAAGCCTATTCTCTTTCTCTCTCTCTTTCTCTCTCTCTCTCTCTCTCTTACTACTTATATGGCACTTTGAAAATTATTGAATAACTTTTTTCTTAATTAGTTGGAAAGTATTTTCTATTCAGTGTACAAACTATTTAATGGCTTCATCCAATGGATATGATCTGCAAGAAAAGAAGAAAAGTGTGGAAATTATTAGATATATATATTATTGAGTAAAGTAGTTAGCCATATTATCTTTATATTATCTGAGCAATAGGAAACAAAAATTGTATTTGAAAATAGGAAAAATACAATATATTTAATTGCTAACATGCAGCTAGAGGCGTGGCCCTATATATTCATTTATTCTTCAACTACATCAATATCTGTTATGAGAGGTGTCCGTCCGTAACTCTCTCTGTCCGTCCGCAACCTTGTCTGTACGTCCGCAGTTCTGTCTGTACGTCTGCAGTTCTGTCTGTCCGTCCGCTCCGTCTGTCCGTCCGCTCTGTCTGTCCGTCCGCATCTCTGTCTGTACGCCTGCATCTCTATCTGTCCGTCCGCATCTCTGTCTGTCTGTCCGCAACTCTGTCTCTCCGCATCTCTGTCCGTACGTCCGTATGTCTGAACGCATAGATCTCGAAACATAGAAGAGCTAGCTAGCACATATACATTAGGTCTTCTAACTCGCTCAAAAGCATCCATCATTTCCGACACCCCTGTGAAAATCTTCTCAAAACTTATTTGAAACAGATTTCTTAGGACAAATGCTTCAAGAAGCTACTCGTCAGGGACTACAGCTAGTAAAAGATCCCAGATATGAATTCCGGTTCAGCTTATACAAATTCCTGAACAGTATCCACAGCCCCATTGCTCAGGACACCATCATTCAGATCAGCAGTCAATTCGGAACATTGAAGTGGCAAAACGGTTTGCAATTGGGCTGCGGAGACGGCGGCGGTGGCGTTGATGGGCCACAAGCTGAGGCACTTAAGGGCCACTTAAGCGCTTGCGTTAGCTGCGTTACGCCCACCGATCAGCGCCCGAACAGTTGGCTTTTAACTAATCAACATTGTAATTTTTCTTGGCGCAAAGTTTACGGCTACAAGAGGAACTTTTACTACGGCCAGGCCGTGAGGATGTGGCTAAGCACCAGGACCCAAGTGCCAAGTACCCATGTGGGGGAGCAGGAGGAGGCGGAGGAGGCACAGGTGAGGCCCGCCGGCTGTGCCAAGCGCACTTCAACGCCGAGCAGCTGAAATAAAAAGCGGCAGAAATAACTATGTTGAAATCACTTAGCTTACAAAATGCAATAATATGTATAACCTCGAAGTCGACGCTGGCAACTGCAACATTAGTAAATTTTACTGCTTTGTTGCGGCTCTTGTTGCAGTTGCTCTGTTCTTGTTGTTGCTGTTGTTGATGCCAAGCCAGAGCCAAAGGGCACATATATATATGTGTGTATGTGTGTGTGTGTGTGTGTGTGTGTGCATGGAAATGCAAAAACCAAAAGGAGCTCAGCCACACAATGCTTGCACGACTATCGGCATAGCCTGCACTCCACTCAAGTCTCCAATCTGATAAGACTTCCAATGGGACAGCTTCAGCTGAAACTGAATTTTCATTTGGGAAAGTATCAAAAGTGCTTTGATGCATTCACTCAAGTGCCTCGACAGCGAGTACACCCTGCGCTGCTGCCCGAACAGGGTATTCAAACGACTGCCTGCGCAGAAGTAGCGGAAATACAAAGCCATAGTTAATGTAAAAGCCAAAGCGGATTGCTATTACATGAGAGCGTTTTGTGCGCTTTACCAGCGCGTTTCAAGCTTCATTGAGCCCCCCATATTACGGCGGCCACCAGCTACAGATGGGGGCACACACACACACACACACACACACACGCCGGCTAAGGCGAATTGTGCTGTTGGCTGCTCCAACTGTTAATTAAGCATTATAAACAAGGCAACAGGCCAATATGGTAATGTATCAATGACTTTGTCTACAAGCTAAGGAAAATATTGGATTTTGAAGATATATATACATATATATACCCTAGGAATATACACTAGTCGAACGCATGCAGCTTCTATATCTTAAGATATATCCCGCAAATGAAACTTGATGTATGTAGAAGGGCATCTGGCTGGCGACCTGGCGGCAGCACTCGATAGCTGCTAGGAATGCCATGTGGCGCATGTACGATGTGCACTTATATATATATATTTTGGCCCTAGGTTGCCCCACGGTTGTAATAATGCCTGTAAAGTGCGGTGTTGTACGTAACTCGGTTGGTGTCTTCTGCCGCTTCGCCTGTGTGTAAAAAAGTCAAATGCGCTTATAACACTACAAATGCATGGCCCACAGACAAAATGCCGATGACAGCGACGGCAGTTGGATTCCTGCATTCGACTAGTTAGATACTCCTATTATATATATATATGCATACATATGTGTGAGTCGCACAGGCTGGCGACTAATTGGTTTATTTATGGCCGGCCTCTATGCTGGAGCTGTTGGAGCCAAAAGTCGCGACCGCGCCGCAGGCACCGCTGTCAGCGCCTGCCAGTGACCTGTGGCAGCTTTTCGGCCATAATTGCTGCTGGCAAGCTAATTAGAAGATAGTGTGCTTGTCACATATGTACATAAACCAGGCAATATTTGCCAACAACACGAGTCAACAATCAATTATGTTGTCTGGCCAAAAAGCGAGTCCCTTTGGCACAGCTCCATTCCAAATTCTTGGCCATTGCAGCAGCAGCAGCATCAACAATTGATTAGTTATTTAAAAACTCCATTTGAACATGCTCATTTGCATGGCTCGGGCGCGGGGCGGTCTGACTAACTCATTTCTCATTTTCCCATTAACTTGGACAAATACCATGTCATCATCAAACAAGCCATGGCCAAAGCCGATGCCGAAGCCGTAGCTCAAAATGTATTTAGTCGAAAAAAAGCTCAAAAATACATATATATATATATATATATATATATATATATATATATATATATATATATATATATATATATATATATATATATATATATATATATATATATATATATATATCTGACAGGAGCGCCATGCCAGCAGCAGAAGCCGGAGAAAATTTCACTCAACTTAGCTACATTTTGTAGCGCGGAAATTAATTTTCGTTTCAAGGAGATGAAGCGACGGCTTCGATGGCTCTGGCTCCACTCGCCTTCGGTCAGCTGCAAAGGGTTTTCATATTGTTTCCCAGCTGGACAGATCGCTGTGCCGTTGATGGATGCAATTAGCGTTCCCTGTTTGCCGCTTGCTGCCCAAAGAGCGCCAGTAGCAGGCAGCATTTTCGGCGCCTGCCAAGCGCCCATAAAGCGGCTGCCCAACGACAATGACCTGTGCAGGCGCGGAACGGCAGCAATTGTGGCGCGGCTTATTAGCCAGACGGCAATTACCAAACATTGAGAATGCATGCCAATGGCCGGCCGGCCGAACACTCGTCAAACCGGCAACTGATAACAAATTTTGCTGATACAAGCAGCGAAGTTAACTCATATTATGCTGTTTAAGAACTAACATTGAGCTCGGTTCTTGAGAATTGCATAGAGAGGCTCTAGAAGAAAGTGAATATGGATACGCAAGAGTCTTCCCTATCAAATTGTTAACTCTTACACGTTATAATTGATCAGGCTTGGCACATATATATCACTGATCTGTGTCTATTATACTATATCTATATATATAAATATATATATCTCTAAAAGGCCGAGTTCCTCGCATGCTCCACCCATCAAATATGTTCTTATGCACTTGGAATGCAATATTTTGTAATCGACTAGGGTATCTGTTTGTCAAGCATGCTCAATAGTTGATTACTATTTGCTTTTATTTGTGATTTGTTAGCTAGTCAGGCCCTAAGTGGGGCCCATGGCAGCGGCAGCGGCAGCGGCAACGGGAGGCGGCAGCAAACAGCTTTAGACACTTTAACACATTCCACTGGGAATCCACACACAGGGATACCAAAGGCTACACCAAAACACAACACACACACACTCACAGAGTGAGAGAGAGAGAGAGAGAGAGAGAGAGAAGGCAACCAGTCAACAGACTGGGATAAGCATTTAGACGACTTTTGAGACCGGTTTTCGGCGCTATGAAGTCACCAGCACCATGAGCACTAACTAGAACTTGCGGCCAAAAAGTCCAAGCTGCAGCTGGAGCAGCAGCCCAGCCCAGTGTGGCCCAGGCGAGAGGGGGCAGCCAACAAGCTCTTCAATCCACATTGACAAGCATCAAACAGCAATGGCAGCGCAGCTTGGCCAAGGGCGGAGCAGGCACCTTAACTCAGCTAAGCCGTAAGGAAAAAACAAAAAAAATAAAAGGAAGAAAAACAGTGCGAAACCTGGCCTTGGCCAGCTCCATTCAGCTATGTTGCTCCCTAATAGGCTAATTCGTTAATGGAGAGAGGCAGCATATTTGTTGGCTAATCATTGCTTAAGTTAGTATCGCTAACACACATTGTGGCAACTGCTAACCACAGGGCAACAACCTGGTCAATATGGTCAGCAACGGCTAAAAACAAGAAGGAGCCTGCAGCTGTTGCTGCTGGTCAACTGACATCCTTGACATCGTCGTTCAAGTGACAGCTTCAAAATTGCAAGCAAACACAGTTGGGGGAAGGGGAGCACGGAGGACGGAGGATGGAGAACGACGGAGCACATTCGCTCAACTTTCACACACACAAACAGTGGATAATGTATTTGGGATGAAACCAGGCAACAAAATACATTTTATAGCGGATATTTGGTAACAAGAACCAAGGCAACGCCGAAGCCTAAGTCAAGTCCAAAGTCAGAGATTCAGTTTTGTGCGCATCAGCCTGGACCAGCCCCAGCCCCAGCCCCAGCCCCAGCCCTTGCTCGTGCCATATGTGCTCACGTATGTCACATGATTACCCAGCCAACCAACAATGGCTTTGACTTTGAGTGACGGTCATTCCGCAAAAAACAAAAAAAAGGAAAATAAAACCAAAAAAAAAAGGAAATTATCAGCAACGTTAACGCCTCGGCCTCTATGCCTGGGATTTCGGATTGTAGCTCGACGTTAAAGCGGCTTTCACTTTGAATCAGTTCTCTGACAGCTACCTAACATTCGGTCATAGGAGTCGCCCATCCCCCCCACACATGCAAAGTGGGCGGCAGCAGCAAGGTATGTGTGACTGAACTTGGGCCAGGGGACAAAATAAACTGGATTTGGGTTTCAGAATAGTTCAAATATTGTCAGCTGCCACTGGCGCTGCCAATTAAAGAGGGGATAAGCCACTAACGTGGAGTTTTCAATAATTGAGTCCACTCAAATCACAGCCAGTTCATCGTGTTATAGTATATTCAATGAGAAGACCTGGCCGAACTTTATTATGTATAAGATCAGCAATTGAAATTAAAAATTTAAGCTTCATCTGATTGCAGCTTCTCTGTAATTTAAAAAATTGTCTAAATAATATTTTTAAAATAATAATTATACTCTTATAATTATATTTATACGAAGTAAATCCGTCCATCCGTCTGTCGTTATTAACATAAGCCATTTCTCCACTATTAAGGTTAGACCCTTGAAATTTTAAATATATATTAATTTTGAACTCTTTTTTTCCTTAAATTTAAAAAGTATTCAGATTTTCCAGATACGTCCAGTAGCAGCGAAGGAAATCAGGAAATACTATATCTAATATAACGAAACTCCATTTAAAAAAGTTTTAGAAACCTTAGCTAGAGACTCGCGTTGATAACCCAAGGACAAAGAATATATAGTTTATATATATTAGCCCATTGAGGGCGTGGCGAATCTGGCAAAGCTGTAACTTCCAAAGTTTTCGAGATGGCAGCCTATGCTAGTCCCTGTTAAGATTCACTACAGACTCAAATTAGACGGCCAGCCTACTAGGAGCGTGGCAAATCGTATTTAACGGATCTATATAATCTGTTATAAATATATGAATATTTATATATCTACTCATATTAGGAACATGCCAAAATCTCTGGTTTAAGCTATGCTGACATAGAAATCTAGAATCTATAGAATATACGCAAAAGAGCCTGAGCAAAGTAAGAATAGAAAAATATTTCTATTTTTAAAGCTTCAGCTAATTGCGTTAGCTAGTGCTAAAGCCAATTTCAAACAAGCCAAATGCTCCTAGAGTCAGGAACCGAGCGAAACAAAACACACTGGCTCTTGACCCGGACTCTAAAAACAGAATCCGACGCATCCAGCGGCTGCGACGCCTACGCGCGGAAATCAAACAACAATGCATGGGAGCAGATGCACTCGGTGCAGTGCGAACCTAAGCGGAATGCAGTTAGGGCATTCACTGGCTGACAGTTATTATTTTATGACGACACTTGCAGCGGCGACTCCAGCCAACCAGACAGACAAAGGGACGGACGGACGGATGGACGGACGGAGAGTCAGGCAGCTGTCGCCATGTTCATGTCGTCTGCCGCTTGCCGCAAAGTTTGCCCAAAAATTGTTATTCAAGTTTTGTTTGAGAATCTGCCACGCGGATGCATCGCACCGTCGCACCGTCGCACCGTCGCACGTCCTGCGACTGTCAAACTGATAAGCGGCAGCAAAGCGACAAACTTGTTGTTCGTTCATTTTTACAAAAAGTCTACAAAATTCTGTTTATATTTACGGAACGGATTTCTCAATTTGTCAACTTCAAAATGTATTTCGCTATTGTTTTGAATTATCAGCTTGAAAGAGAGTTGTTCACATAATAATACGTATAAACAAATAATATAAATGGCCCTTCTATGCAATTCTCATGATACTGTTTGCTAGTGTAATCTGTCTAGGTTTTATGAGAGTCTAAGGCAAATCAGCTAAGATCATAATGTATTCATGAAAGTTTCAGCTAGAAAATCTATTCAAATTTTCAGTTAGGCAACCCAATTGCTAGTTTATAAAGATATGAAGTTTAGATATTTCTGATCAATCAGAGTAGTATTTGAAGTTAAGGAAATAGTACTGTTCTATTCCATAATTTATTATTATTTATTTAAATATATATATATATGTATATCTATATACTACATACATATATAAAGATGTCAATTTAATATATTCTGATCTTTTGATATATGAACTGAACTTAAAGATATATTTTCTTTTTACTCCATATTTTTATTAGTTATTATTTATATATATCAGTTCAGTTCAGTATATAAATATATGAATTAAAGATATTTCTGAGATATAGGAGAATTTTCTGAAGTAAGGGAAAAAGGTATTATATATATGAATCAAAATATTATGTATGTATAAAGACATAAATTATATATATTTCCATTCTATAGGAGTATGATCTGAACTCAAGGATATATTTCTGTAGGGTATTATATATAAAGATATCAATAGAATATATTTCTGATGATGGATATATTTCTGTTCTTTTCCATATTTTGTTAGTTATTATATATAATCTATTCTTATCTATCTATCTATTTATTTAGATACATACATATGTAGTTCATATAATCTTTAATAATCTCTACAATCTTTTCATGTACTCATCTTCTGCTTGGCACTCAATCTGCTGCCTTTCATACAAGTTCGCTTTACAGTTAACTTTGGGCTATTGCCAGTGCACTGGCATTGCTCTTTGCTCTCCTCGTTCTCCTCGCGAGCTCTAGCTTAGCTAACTGTTCACAGATTTTGCATTTCTATCTCTCTATCGTGGCTTCCATTTCATTCTAAATTTTTTATTCATGCTCTTTTGCCCTTACTGCGCGAGTTCTTTCTTTCATTCACCCACACTCGGCTAATCTAGTTTTTTGTTTCCTTTTCAAGTTTTTTGTGCTCCTTTCATTTACTTTGTTGTCCCTCGCTATGTCCACTCACTGGCTGTTTATAATAAATAAATAAATAATTTTTACTTACATTGGCATTTTCGCATGCTTCTGGCTCGTCTTCTGCTACTGCGGCTGCGGCTGCTGTTGGCGACTCTTGGGAACACGAGGCGATTCTTGGTTGCAAGAGGCGATCAAACAGCATTTGCAAATTAGCTGCACCGACGGCAAGGCAAAAAATTCAATTAACTCGAAACTAGTTTGGCACATAAACAAAAATCGGGGAAAAAAAGAACGAAAACAGCAAGAGCATAAAAATATAGCCACGGATGGCGGGGTGCCGAGTGGGGGGGAATGCAGATGGTACACACACGCACACGACTGAGAGAGGGCTGGACGGGGGAGGGGTAGAGCACAAAATTAAAATATAATATTTCACTTTATGCTAAGATGAAGCCGAAAGGCAACGCAACGCAATGCAAAACTGAGGAGAACGTTCGAAGTGTATTGGCGCTGCTGTCGCACGAAGATCGCGCCGATAGCGAAGCAGGCTCTGGCCCTACATAGATCTGGCCAAGAGCAACGACAACGACAACGCCGAAGTACGACTATGAATACGACAGCGACTGCGACTGCGAATGCGATTTGCGAGTTTGATTGCGTTTTCCGATTAGTGCACGGCGGCTGTTATGGCACGTCCTCACGCGAGCAGCACACAAATCCAACTGACTCCAACGAGGACGCTAGCAGCAGCAGCAGCAGCGCAGCAATAGCATGCAATTCGTTTGCGTCTGTGTGAGTGACCAAGCTTGCTTCTGCCTGCCCGTGTGCATGTGTGTGTGTGTGCGCGCGAACAGAGTGCAAAAGGAACAAGAACAAGCCAACTAAAGCTAAAGCTGAAGCTAGCAAACAAACGAGCAAACGAACAAACGAACAAACAACATTAACGAGCTTGAAGAGAAGCCATCTACTGAGCCAACTAGTCAGCTAGTGACGCGCGCGCGCTGCTCTCCTCGGCAAACAAAATGTGACAGCCACGAGCGACAGAGAGAGAGAGAGAGGGAGACAGAGACTATGTGTGTGCGAGAGGGAGAAAGAGAGCGAGTGAGAGGGAAAGAAATGGCAAACCGCGGGGAGTGGGCGGCATATTACGTATACGTTTAACGCCGCCAAAATGCAACACAACGCAAAAGTTAAACCGGCATTTTGTTAGGCGCACATTTGAGCCGCTGCAAGCGAACAGGAGCGGTTCATCCCGCTAAGGAAATGGGCGACTTTAGCTGAACATCAATTCGAAACCAATTTCTATTGTAAGTAAAGAGGATTTCAAATAAAATTTAGCTTTCATTTATAATAATACATTTCATATTTAAATATTATATTATTTTGTATATATTTATTTTATATTTTTGTTTTATATTATTTAATTTGTAACTCTTTATTTATTTAAAATATATTTGTTGAGCTGACATCTTAATGCGACTTTGTAGACTTGGATTCCATATCTGCAAATTGGGCCAGTATAGTTTTCTATAAAAAAAATTAGAAAAAAATACATAATTAATATAATTTTGTGACTTTTCTAAATTTCATTTAGATCCTACTTCCGTCTGAGCATATATATATATATATAAAATTTCCCGTAATATCCATGGACATTAAGCATACGCCTTTACGTTTTGAGGACCCGCATTGCCTTTGAAACGGCCCTGGACTTTAGGCATTCTCACGTTGCGCTTGGGCCTGGCGGCGTGGCAGGGGCTGTGCTAACGTTACGTTACAGCAACCCCACTAAATGAAGTGTGTAAGACAGAGCGAGAAGGCGAGCATGTGGGTGTGTGTGTGTATGTGTGTGTGTGAGTGTGTATTGCAGCTGGCAACGCTTCCTACTTTATTACTGGTTTTCAACTTCATAAAATATGTTAAGCGTCGTCGTCGTCGTTGGCGTCGGTCTCAATGCTGATGTCGCCTGCTTGATTTACTTAAGGCAGAAAGCGCAGCAAACAGTGCGTAGCTCTCTCCCTCTCTATCTTACTCTCTCTCTCTCTTGCACTCTCTCCTTCTCTCGCTGCCATTGCCAGCTGTTTGTGAAATTTTTCGCGCCTTTTGTTGTTTCCCGCGGATTCGCCGGCTTTGGACTATAGTTGCTCTACCTTACTCTCTCTCTCTCTCTCTCTCTCTCTCTCTCTCTCTCTCACTCTGTCTCGCTCGCACACAGCTGTTTTTCCGCCTGTTCGCTCAACTTTCTTTAAGTACGCAACAGTCTCTTAGGGATAGTATGCTAATTAGCTGCTGATCGTGCTTAATGGATGCCAAACCAAAAAAGAAAGAAAACCACAAAGAAAAACCCCAAATGATACATAAATAAATGCTTCATTATCATATATTTAATTTACAGTTAAATTGCGAGTAATTCAAAATAAAATAAGTCATTGTTTAAGTGTATTAAAATAAGCCATGTATATATAGTATGTATATGTTATATAGTAACATATAGCATATACCTCAGAGCCTTAAGTTAATTTTAAGTTTCTATAGCACTCATAACGGTACTACGAATGATGACCTAAGAAGAACTATGCTAAAGCATTCTAAAATAGATTACAACAGTCTTTTGCATGCAAAGATCCTATATTACTAATGATAATAAGAATGATAATAATAAAAATACCAATAATGATGATAATAGTAATAATAATAATAATACTAATAATAATACCAATACAAATACTAGTACTAATACTAATACTAACAATAATACTAATACTAACAATAATAATAATATTAAAATAATAATAATAATAATAATAATAATAATAATAATACTAATAATAATAATAATAATAATAATAATAATAATAATAATAATACTAAGAATACTAATGCTAATATTAATACTAAGAATAATAATACTAATGCTAAAACTAATAATAATACGAATAATAATAATAACACTAATAATAATAATAATGCTAATAATTCTAACAATACTTAACCATAATAAATGACATTTAATCAGTTTTTATTTGGAGTTTGACCAACTTGTATTATCTCATGAGATGATGAACTTTTGAGTTTCCCAAAGACGCTGCCAGTGCTCATAGTTGTAGTTGCAGTTGCAGTTGTTGTTGTTGTTGCTGTTGTTGTTGTTGTTGTAGTTGTAGTTTATTGCAATTTCTTATTAATAAGCGCCTTTTATGTGGAGCTGGTAGTTGCCAGCAGTTGCTAGTCCCTTCGTAGGCAGTCGGGAGCCGGGAGCTGACAGCGGGCGTCAGAGCCGTCCCATGGGCGACATTAACGTTAATAATAATAAAATGTGTAATTGCATAGAACGAGACTGCGCAGCATGTCCAACTCCCGAGATAGACCAAGTCTGCACAGCTCTGTGCCGGCTCTGTGCCCAGCCTTGCCAAGCCGACGCTCCGTGTCGTTGGCTCCGAGACCGTCCAACCGCCCGCCCGCCCGCTTCAACCCACGTCCCTGTTACTCCTGCAGTAAGCATACCAAAAGGTGTAAATCATTTTCTAATCGCAGCAAGCAGATCACATGCACGCACTCGAACACACACACACACACACACACACACACACACGCACACAGAGAGCAACTTGTATAAAGCATTTACTTTTGTTTTTAGCATTCGCATTCGCATTCGGCTTTTGGCATTGCTTTGACTCTTCGCAACGGTCAAAAAGACAATGCGAATCGCAGCCAATCAATGCAGGAAGAGCAATAGAGCAGCATTGGTCACGTCCTCGTCCTTCGCAATGGATGCGGCCGCAGCTTCTTGGCCCCGCAACCAGTACCTCCCTCCACTCACACACAGTCGCCGCCTTGCCCCATCACCTCGCTCTTGCAGCGGATGCGAAGCACTTGCCATATTGTCTGTTCCAAATGGATTTAGTTGCCAGTGGCCTCCGCAGCAGCAGCAGCTTGCGGTTGCTGGCCGAGGCGCGAGGTGGGTTTAAGAACTTATTATATATGCATGATCAAAAAGCAGCTGTATATTGATATGAGAAGCATCTGACTGCCTGCCATCGCCTGCCTTTCTATGCGATTTTCAGTATGAGTTTATAGCTGACACCCATATGCTACCTTCTAGTGTCTAGTAGTGATATATACCACAGTTCTCCTACCCTTTGAGCAACCCTCGCTCCTTGTAGTGGCAGCTTAATGTAATTGTTCATGTTGCCAATGAACTAACTTTAGATACGACAAGTGCATTGCTCTTCGGCTTACAAATTCAATTCAGTAAAATCCACGAAACCCGTATGCAGTTTCTCAGCTAGTGGAGCCGTAAAACGGAGCAGCGTCCAATGGGGACAACGGGACTTATGCAAGTTGTATTCAGAAATGAAAAAAAGTTTTCGAAAAGTTTTAAGCTTTCTTGCTTTAATGACGCTGCGTCTTAATTTGCGCATTATCCTTGTAATCTTAATTAAGCTGTCTATCAGCTGCATTCCCCTAGCCCTTGTCCTTGGCCTTGCTGGTGCAACTGCCGCAGCCGTGCGATTTGCTCATCTGCCGGCCGCAGTTTTCTTCGCTTGGATTTCGCTTTTCTTGTTGTTGTTGTGCATTTCACACAAGCGCAATTTTTTCATAGCCATTACACACAGTGCTCAACATCCGTTCCGTTTCCGCATCCGTTGGCACTCACGCCGCCACCGCAGTCGCCGTTGCCGCATATCGCGCATACGCCTCGTCGGCCGACGCGAGAAAACAACGAAATGAAGTGAACACTGAAACTTCCTTGAGCTGCTGCGCTGTAGCTATAGCAGCAGCAGCCAATGCATCTTAACATCGCCTATAATACCCTTTAGCCACTGGAATGACGAATATTTTCACTGGTGTGAAAGAGTTCTACTTATAGTACGCATTAGGCATAACGCATTAGGCATTAGTCATTAATAATAATACAAATTCAATAATACTACTATAAGCCAGAAGGCATAACGCATTACTCATAAGTTGTTATTCATTAGGCATTAGGCATTAGACATTAGACATTAGACATTAGACATTAGACATTAGACATTAGATATTAGACATTAGACATTAGACATTAGACATTAGACATTAGACATTAGACATTAGACATTAGACATTAGACATTAGACATTAGACATTAGACATTAGACATTAGACATTAGACATTAGACATTAGACATTAGACATTAGACATTAGACATTAGACATTAGACATTAGACATTAGACATTAGACATTAGACATTAGACATTAGACATTAGACATTAGACATTAGACATTAGACATTAGACATTAGACATTAGACATTAGACATTAGACATTAGACATTAGACATTAGACATTAGACATTAGACATTAGACATTAGACATTAGACATTAGACATTAGGCATAAAGCATAAGGCATAAGGCATAAGGCATAAGGCATTAGGCGTTAGTCATTAGTCATTAGTCATTAGTCATTAGTCATTAGTCATTAGTCATCAGTCATTTGTCATTAGTCATTAGTCATTAGTCTGTCAGTCGGTTATACCCCATAACAATAATCCAACTCGTTTTTATTTGTTGTGCTCAGCCACAGACACGGAACACGAAACAGCAAACCGAACCCAAACCCCCAGCCAGAACCAGAACCAAACGTAATTATTTCAATTAACTTTGCTAAATTTATTTATGCATGCGTGTGCCAATGCCCCGCCGACCTCTTGCCCCCTTGCCCTTTGCCCCTCTGGTCGGTGTCGGTGTCTGTGTGGGCGTGTGGACCTGCCTGCGAGGGGGCGGCCGTGAGCGCATTGTTGACATGCGGCCGCCGCCCCCCATCCTTTCATTGTCGTTGCTTGCAGGCGCAATCGCTCCATTGGTTCTTGTTTGTTTGCACTGTCAATGCTCTTAGCTTGAAATTTGGGTTTATTTGCTTTGGTTTTTTGTAGATCAGCTCCTGGGGCAGCTGGACTGTCGCCGCGGTCTGGCTGGGCCGCCATTCATGCGCATATTAACAAATAAACTATGCGGCGACTTCGGCTTTCATTCATTTCCAGGCATGCGAATGCGACAGCAGCGAGGACGAGGCGAGGGCGACGGCGACGGCGAGGACTCCGGCTGGAAGTAGTGGAGTAGGCCTCAATGGCTGGCAGCAGCACAGTGAGTACTACTACGCGACTTACAACTGCAATTACAACTACAACCGAAGGCCGCCCCTCCACAGCCACCCCCACCTGTTGGCGCCCGAAGTAAAGGGGTTGCAGATGGCGGCGCTCGCTGGGGCTCGCATACAATGAGCCAGCAGCGATGTTAACTGAAAAATGCTTTTCACTCCGCCTGTTGACGGGAAGTTGGGTTAGCATTTGTGTTTCGCTTTTGGGGCTGCTGCAGCCGGCGCGGCTTGGCGGTGGTTAGTAACTGTTCATGCTGCCAGCCCCCTGGGGGCATAGTGCACTGAACTTGCCGCCAACTAAATATGCTCTACGGAACTTCTTTAATTGGGAAAGCATATACGGCCGTAATCATTGGACAAAAAAAAGGTTTTTTATTTATTTGTTTGCGTGGTGCGCGTAAGTATATAGAATCCATTAAGATATATAGATATATATATAAATGTAGTGGCTTGTAAATTGGTATTTTTTGGTATTTTTTTGGTATTTTTTGAATATAGTAAAAGCAAGTGCATAATATTAGCGTAATGACATTAATTACTCAAAAAAAATATTTTTGTATTGATTTTTGGATATCGTAATATCGTTTGCTCGAAGTTCTGCTAGTCAGCTGTCGGTTATGCTTGAGGTCGTGGGGCCGTCGTGGGGCGTAGTGGGCGTAAGTCGGGGTTTCAGGGCAGATATTGCCCTTGGTCGAATTGCCATTTGTCCTTGTTGCTGGCGTAGCCATGCTCGGGCAGGACTTTGGGCGTGCGGTACAAGCTCTTCGAGTAGTTCAAGTAGTCCTGCAAGGGAATTACCAATATCTAGCTTATATATAGTATATATTTACAAATGGTTAACACTCGCCTTTTCGCTCTTGCGCTGACGGGACAAGTTGTACAGATCCACGCTCTGCGCATCCGCTGGCTTCACCTGCAGCACGGCCGAAGTGGCGGAGCTGTCCGCCGGCTTGGAGTGAGACTTCAGCTTCAGCTTGAGATCGATGGCTGGCGGCGGCTCGTGCTTGATGCGCTGCTCGATTTCATACAGCTCTTGCTACGTAAGGTAAAGGCAAAAGTCAATAGATATCAAAGGGAAACGGAGCCCGTTGCCTACCCTGTTCTTATAGACCATGCAGCAGGCACGGAGCGTGAAGTAGTAAATGATCTCTACGCCGGAGAGCAGCGAGAAGCCCAGAAACAAGCTGGCGATGCCGCCGAAGGAGACCAGCAAATCGACCCAGCCGAAGAGCACCTCGCGCTTGTACCGTATGATGGGCCACGTAAGGAACTCCACCAGCACGCCGGACGCCTCGGAGCGATCCATGCTTCGCGGTTGGAGTAGGTGAAGTAAGAGTAAAGCAAACATTAAGGAGAACAAAAGTGAAGACCTTACAATTTCATCAGCTTGTCGATGTTGAAAACCGTTTTGGAGCAGCTCAGCTCGCACTGCAGGCAGTCCTTGATGTTGGTTATGTTCAGCTTGTATTCATGAAGGCAGGCAAAGTCCTTGACCGCACACATGGGCACGTTAGCTAGATGGAAGATGGAAGACGGCTCGTCTAGAAGTCCATGCAAATTATCTCTGACTTACATATGGGCTTGTAGAAGGGCGGATTGCATTTGCAGAGCTTGATGGCCTTGGTCATGCGGCACTGCTTCATGCAGGACGAGAAGGTGTATGCATCCGGAAAGTAGTTGAGCTTCACCTCGTCGCTGAAAATGCACTTACGCTGCCCAATCGACAGCTGCCGGGCATCGTCCGTGGTGTAGGTGTTCTTCTTGGAGATCCGCACCTCCACCAGCTGGTCGTCGGTCCAGTCGATCTGGGCATTGAAGTCCGAGCCGAAGTACTCTTCGTTCGAGAAAATAAATATCTGCAAGGGGGAAGATGAATATCTCCGGATTCATATTCACGGAGAAGGCGAACTCACCCGAGAGGTGCTGTTGGGCAGGAAGAAGAGAGCCCATTTCTTGTCCGTCTCGTAGAGATCGTGAGGCGGGCCGGTCTTGGTGCTGAAATGGAGAGTCGATGTCGTTAGCTAAGGCCTAGCTGGTGTGGTGGACTTACTCCTCGGTTTCCGTTGACATGAAGCGACTGTTGAAGGCGTAGCAGAAGCCGTGTTCCGTGTAGATCGGATGAAAGTGCTCGCAGCAGACGATGTCCTCGTCCCGGTACTTGCAGGAAATCAGCGTACTCTCGCACCGAATGTGCGCCCGAAAGGCCCAGTCGCGTAAAGTGTGCTCCGCCAGCAGCGCCGGGGGTATACCGTGCGCGAGCAGTTCCGCATCTTGGATGTTGTCAAAGTTGAGCGAGGTGAGCTGATCCAGGAAGGGCGTGAACTGCTCAGCCATATCCGCGTCGTAGTTGCTGCAAGGAGAACGGAAGGAAAGCTTAGGACAGTGCGCCTCTACGTAGGCTGATTTGCAGCTTACGCCAGGGACTTGTAGACCTCGTCATACGATTTGGCGTGATCGAAGGCCGTCTCCGGACAGACCACCGTGGTGGGAAAGACAACGTTCTGATTGTGAAAGTCCGTGTCGAGGCCGGTGATGGTGGGATTCGTTTGGAACTTCTCCCAGAGGCTCATGATAATGACCAGGGCGGTGACAGCGCCAATCGAGGTGAAGCAGAACCACATGAACTTCTCGCCGATGGGCCGGCCCGTCTCCGCGATGTAGCGCACGCCATGCAGTGTCGAATTTTGGAAAAACTCCTTCGTTTGGTAGATGAGACTGCGCCGAAAGATGACCAAAGTCTCAACCAGCCGTTGCCGCCTGCTCATCACAGCCGCATGGTGCGTCTTCTCATACGGCATTTTCGTTTCAGGAACATAGCTCGGGAGCCAAACCCTGCTGCGTGCCACGCTACAGTCGCAACTAATCAACCGGGCGCCCGGACAATCGCTTTTGAGCACAGCTGCTGGCCTTCTGTTGTGGCCACGTTTTTTAGCCATTGTCGCACTAAAAGCCTTTCATTGTTTATGCATTAGCCGACTGACTTTGATTGACCCCAAAAGGCATTGATCGAAGCAGATAATTAAACGCAAGCGTATGTCGGCGGTGGCTTATCTTGATAGCTCATTAACGTTTTCCGTAATGTCCTGTGGTGGCGCTGTCCTGCCGCGGCCTAGTCGCATCTAGTCACGGCATGTGGCGGTGCCAGGGTGGCTCAGCTGCTCAAAATGGCGCCAGCCGCGATCGTCCCCGGTGCCATTAGAGTGGGTCGGCCGGCAGCTGCTGCTGCCGGTCTAATTGGTCAGCAGTCTGCGCGATTTCCGGCGGCGCCGCAGCCAACAAAAAAAAAAAAAAACACAAACAACAAAAAGTTGAGAGAATTAAGTAAGCCACTCACACAGAGCAGCCAAGCCAAGAAGTTCACAAGTTTTGTGTGAACTCCTGACACGGCCATGGAGCGGACGGCGCTTTGTTTGTCTGGCCAAGTGGCTACAGCTACAGCTACAGCTACAGCTAGAGCCAAGGCTCCGGCTCCAAGCACAAATGAAGTGGTTTCAAGTTTCAAGCGCAGCAGCGCAGACAGACGAGAGCCAAGAGGAACGCCGATCGTCGAACAAAAGGGCTGGCGATCACGAGATGACCCTGATTCCGTTCGCCAGATAAGTGCAGCGCAGGCTGCAGCCTGTGAGGACCTCCGCACTCGCAGTCCTCTGCCATCTAGAGTTTCAATTTGGCGCCAGAGGCCCAGAGGTCCACTGCAGTGCAGCCGCTGCCAATTAATCACTAATTTGCAATTTACAATTTACAATTGGCCGTTTCCCGATCTCTATTACAGCTGCTGCAGCACTAGGACTCTCTCACAAGGATTCACACAGCAGAGAGCAGAGAGCAGCTACAACTACGCGACCCACTTAAGGCGAATGCCCCAAGACTATCTAAATACTCTGTAGACGGGTGTCTAACGGTTTATAGACCTATTTGTAATGCTGGCTGACTAAGAGAAGTTTGCAATCCTAGGTGAGATATACGAAAGTCAAAATAGTTTAAGTTATAATTATAGATAGAGGAATCAACTCTATCTCTACCATCATAGCTATAGAAACAGTTTAGCTATATATTACGATTAGGCCCTATGCAACAGGTCGTGCATTTTCGATAGGGAGCTAGAGTCAGCTATGCAGACATGGCTTAAGTACTTTAGTAAATCGATGTAGGAACTACTTTCTTATATATCATATATATATTATCCCTATGCATTCTTATCCTTACCCAACTATCTGCTTTCAATAACTATGCGCTATGCGCTTTGTTTAGCAGCTTATATCAAGCATATATGACATAACTCTCATGCATTAAGAAAAAAAAAAAAAAAAAAAAAAAAAAAAAAAAAAAATTTCAATTTATATCAAACCAATCAATCACTTCTATGCTAAGCTTTATAGCAGCTTTATTAGCAGCTTATGTCAAACTTATATGACATAACCCACACGCACAAAAGAAAAATAAATAAAATAAAATAAAATAAAATAAAAAAAAAAATTCCTATCAATCATAGTATTTATATCATTTATATCAAACCAATCAGCTGCACGCATATACAGCAGTGCATCAAGTCTTCGACCAGCCGCTAATAAATGTTTTTTTTCTTTCGATTTTGTAATTTATTTTGTCCTTTTTTTCCATTCAATGAGCGAACTTTTTCTTATCAACGATCATTTGTCAAACCGTTGCGAGACGCTGCGCAAAACGTTCCGCAAAACGCGAAAAAGCCTGGCAAAGTGGAGCCGCTGCAGGGAAATGGGGCACAGGTAGAGCGGCGGCAATTGCAACAATTTGTTGGCTCCAATGCTGCGTCGGGCCGCGCCGGGCCGGTTGACAAAAATCAACGCCACCGCCATCTGCACGCTTATAAATAAGAAATCCAATAAGAAGTCCACGCAACTGAAACCGAATCCTGAAACTTTTTTTTTTTTTTTTTGGTTTTTGCTCTCCTTATTCCCAGCGCGAAGTCTGAGGCGAAGCTGCCAAGCGAAACTCGTTGTAGGCTCGGCCAGGGAGCACTGCATACAGCTGTGCGAGTGTGTGTGTGTGTGTGTGTGTGTGTGTTTGTTTCCAAAGTGAAGCAGTGAGAAGAACTCGAAGCTCTCAAGCCCAATTCTCTTTTTGTGAAGGTTCTACACGATCTGCCAGAGAAGACACTGTTCTGTGTGCGTGAGTGCGTGCGTGTGTGCCTGTGTGTGTGTGTGTGATTAATGGTAATTGCTTTTATGGTTTTTTTTCTTTCGTGTGCTGTGCTCGCCACGCTCTCTGCCAGCAATTTGTTGTTGTAATCTCGCTTTCGGTCGCAACAGCTGCCGCCGAGCCAGGCTCCCTCCCAGCCGGAGCCACCCAACCACTGAACTAGACACACCACTGGGTGAATAAAATAGAAAATCAGTTTCAAATCGATGAGCAAAATTATGTATATCTATTTTGAAGCTTTTTTAACGTGGTTAACGCCCAACTCAATGGACTGCTGCAATTGCTTCACAGCCGATTTCAGAGCCGCCTTTTCGCAGTCGTCGAGGCAGGGCAGGCCGTGGTTCTTGGCGATGCCCTTTTTGCCAAAGCTGAGAGGCGTGGCAAAAAAGCAGGCATCGGTCACGTCAGATTGAACGTAGGCGCACTCTAACGGTGTTTTGTCACCCTTCAGGCCGATGAGGAGCACGTTGACGAAACGATACGCCGCAAACGCCATGGATAGGGTGGCAGATCCTTTGCCGTCTTTGGCCTTGATAATCTCTTCACCGCCGTTCTGGATGCGCTTAACCATGGCTTCCATGCACTCCTGACTGGCATTCATAGGTGGTTGGCACTGCGACATAATGGGTAAGATCGTTGTACCAGCATGTCCACCAATAACTGGGATTTTCACCTTGGTGGGACTGATCTTCAAGTAATCTCCAATGAATCGCTCGGCACGCACACAATCCAGTGTGGTCACGCCGAACAATCGCTTTGGATCGTAGACGTCGTGTTGTCTTAGAACTTCGGCGGCCATGGGTACAATTGCATTGACGGGATTCGTAACAATCACGACCATGGCTTCCGGTGACCTCTTGGCAATCGCATTCACCGTAGCCATTACAATGTTTCCATTCACCTCAAATAACTGTTCGCGGGTCATTCCTGGCTTGCGGGCCAGGCCGGCCGTAATCACCACCACGTCACAGCACTCGACAGCCTTGTCGATCTCATCGGGTCCTTGCATGCCCTTCACCGATGCCGGCGAGGAGACGTGTGACAAGTCAGCGGCCACGCCTTTCACACCTTGGACATCGTGCAGCTTGAGCTGTTTGACTCGAGGATCTTTCATCAGTAGCAGTGACAGAGGCTGGCCAATGCCCCCGGAGGCGCCAATAACCGCTACCCTGAAGCTACGTCGCTACAAGGAATGGCTTTCATTACTATGCTTATCAGTTAATATATAGGACGACCTTACCAATTGGAGCTGGAGTTTCAAAGGGCTGACAGAGAAGTAAATGCATTTTTTGGCCAAGAACAGGCTCTTCGTTCTACCACCAAACATGTTCACCAGCTAAACTTATAGCAATTTATATAAAAAACGAACCGGTACTGAAAAAAAATTCGTTCAAATTGTCAGAAAACAGGAAACTAGTTGGGATAGTTCAGTGTAAAAGCTGTCAAAAAAAAAAAAAAAAAAAAAAACTGATAAATATATATATAAAAAAAATAATACTTGATTGTCGATTAATGTCTATCGGATTTGTCTGTCAATATGAAAAATATCTTAGAATAAAGACAAACATAAAGAATGCTGAAGAATATAAGAAGCATATAGATATATACCCAAGCTGAAGCATGGCCAACCCGTCCCATCTCAAAAGTTCTGGAAGCAACAACATAATCATGCCCATGCAAGATATATAGATATAAATATATATATATACAGCCTTACATATATATTACATAACGTTCTTATATCATTTAAATATTTCATTTTATTCACACACAATATAAAAAAAATGTTAGCTTCATTTAATTTTGTTTAAGAAATTACATTTAATAAAAAAAATTGTTTTATTCAACGTGAGCATTGCCTGTCTCAAGAGGTACGGAACCAGATGAACCAAACAGGAAAGAAAGCAGAGCACTTAAATTGAATAAATATGCTTTACGTTTCTCTTTACTTAACATTTTATTGATTTGTATAATGATGTATCTCTAAAGGCAGGCAATATTCAAGACTAATTGTAATAATAATGAGCAGTTCAACATGCAACTGCTCGGATCCTGTTTTAAGTATTTTATGCATATTCCAGTGATCAGTCGCTCTCTTCCAGGGAGAGCGACCGGCTGAGTCTGTTATTGGCATATCCAGGCGATACTGGCATGGGGCTGGCGTCCTGGCTAGCCTCGCGATACTTGCTGAAAATGCCACGCATTTTGTTGAGAGGCGTCTGGAATGACTGTGATACGGAGGCCACAGTGAGTTTCTGGTGCACGGTAGCCATTGCAAGAGATGCAAACGATGGTAATGGCGATGAGCTTTGTTTTGGCGAGGACGTTGCCACTTGCCACGACTTCTCTGGCACTCGGTGCGAGCGTGCCGACTTCGGAGGCGTCGTTGGGGTTCCCGCTGCCTGTCGACGCGATGCCGCAGCACTTATCTTAGGCGATGCGAACGTAAACAGACGCTTCGGCTGAGCCAAATCGCTGTCGCTCAGAATACTGCTAGATTTACTATTGGCTGCGTTGCTCGTCGAATTGGGCGGGGTACCCAAGAAATGCGATGGCTTGTGCATCTTCTGCACACTCTTCGGGGAAGGGAAGCTGCAAGTGGACAATAGTCGGGGATGAGCTACGTTTGCAATTGCGCGCACAGTTGCTGCTACTCACAGATCCATCTCGGCAGTTGAGAAGGTTTCCATAGCTGCTTGCCAGCCATGAACAAATGGCAGCGTCTCCTTATCAATGTCTACGTGGAAGATTGCATTTAGCACATCTAAATCCCGCTTGGTTGGCTCCTTGCTGCAATGGTTAGAGAGGAGTGCATTAAGCATTTGCATATGCCAAATGGATTATTGCAAAATGTACCCAAAAATGAAAAGCTCATAAGGAGGCTCCACATCACACAATATTGGCGTCCGGCTTTCTGGTGGCGTCAGAAAGATATCCTCCTCATCGCTGCTGTCCTCACCACCGCCACATTCGAACTGAGGATGAATTGAGAGGGTTAGCATATATTGTTATGATCTCTATCTATATTCATATACTCACAAAGAAACAATCATCGTTGGTGTCATCGTCGTCGTCATCGCTCTGGTTGTCGTTGCTGCGCCAGTTGTTTGTGGCGGGAATTGCCGGAACGGCATCGACGTTGGGTGCGGCAGCGCTCTGAAGGGCGACTGCGGCCGAGGCCAGCATTGAGCTTGCATTGGCCAATTCTTGCGCATGGGCCCGCATAGATTCAGTGCGCTTTCGCCTGCTCGTCTTCCGACTGAGATTCGCATCCCACAGACAGTTGCAGCACTTCTCCAGCTCCCAGGCGGCAAAGCATAGTTCCTCCGTCTTCAGTGCGTCCGGCAGCTTGACACTTGGCGTCTGCTCCAGCACAAGCAGCATGCTGTCGCAGACACAGTGCAAGTGTTCGCGCCGTTCGTCATTTAGCTGGAGCATCTTGTGCAGCATTTGCATCAGCTGGGTGCGCAGAGCGGCGCTGACTTCCTGCGAGTGGGCTATGTAGCTGGCTACGAGGTGAGCGATGCGCGAGTGCACCTTGCCAAAGTCTACGGTTATGAAACGGGCGTCGTCCTTGAAGCTCACGATGAGAGATTTCAGTCTTTTGAGCTCGGAGAGCAGTGTATCATTGATGGACACCATGTTGCCAATGTTATTGATGAGCGTCTTGGTAATACGTTTCGCAAACACCTGCAGCGACTTCTCCACACAGGTGTAGGGTGTCATTACTTGTGTAATGGGGCCACCGGAGGCTCCAGAGTTGTTGGCTTTGGATCGGTCGGCTACTAAATCTATATACTGACGCATTTGAGAAAAGTTCCACGCTTGGTCGGATTTTTCTGCCAGCATAGAGGCTTGCGCCTGCTCGTATTTGACAGAAAGATAACTCTCTAGACGGCGAAGGCCATCCACGGAGGCCATGTCGACAAAAGCATCGAGAAAGTCCCAATACTCACGCCACTCCAACTGCTCTTGGCGTGCCAACTGTCGACCGACCACCTCCAGGCCCTTCTCAATGTCCGAGTTCTTGATGTGACGCTCGCGGAAACTGTCGTTCAGTGTAGACACGGACATGTTTAGACTTAGCTCCCCTATGTCGAGCGATGTGTCCATTGTAATCGGCGACGAGGAGTTGTCGCGATACTTTAAAAACAATTCTGGTTTCATTTGCCGTATGGGCGTCGAGGGCATGCCGCATCTGTTATACGTGCAATTGTTGTTGTGCTCAATGGGATCGGCTTCGGCATTTGGCATCAAAATCTCTTGTTGGGACTTGTGATTCCCGTTCGGTTCGTTAAGCGATGTATTCGCCGTCGATGATCGTGGGCTAAACAGTGCGCGGCGCCGCGACACAATCCCAGAGCTCTCGTTGAAAAATGCCTTGCTCGGCGACTTCATAGGGGAAATGTAGCTCGAGTTGGTCAACGGCGATACCGCATTGCTGCCAACACGTGGCGGCGTCTTCCAACGCCGAAAGAAGTTCATTGCCTGCTCACGCGGCATAGGTCCGGCCAAAGCGCTGATCTTAAGATCCACATTAAGGCGATCCGACTCGTCTGTCTTGTGCTGCAATATCTATCAATTTGAAGAATTATTATTTGAATACAGTCTCCACTGATAGCAAGCGGCACTAACCGGGGGATCATTTGGCGTAAAGGGATGTCCAACTTGCGGGGGCAGCTGGTTGCCCAGAGCGCGCAGAACGGGCACATAGTGTGGCTCCGACAGGAGGAGTTCCAGCTTCTTAATGACCACTATACTGGCGTTGGGTGCACGCTGGCATATAATCTGATGGGAGAAAGGATAAGTTAATATATATATATATATATATATATATATATAGATATAGGCCAATCAGCTACTTACTTCCTTTGGATGCACACCTTCTGTGTTCTTCAGCGACTTGCATTGCGGATACGAGGTGAGCACTTCCACAACGGCTACGTGGCCGTTCTTGGCGGCAAAATGCAGCGGAGTCTCACCGCGTCCCTTGTCGGGCATGTTGAGATAATAATCGAGAAGATTCGCATTCAGAGCAGCGCACATTTCGTTGCTGCTCTTCTTGCCCGCATACAGCTGGGCGAACTCGCGATCCGATACAATCTTTAAAATGAGCTCAGCGACGCGTGCCTGATTCACTTGGGCGCAAATGTGCATGGCGTTGTAGCGATAGCCCTCCTTCAAGCTAGTCGGCGTATCACCGCTGCTGATCAAATAGCGGGGATTGTCCCAAACTGTGCGTTTGACCCGCTCATAATTGCCAGCCTCGATCTGCTTACGGAACTCGACGAGCTCCTGCTTGGTGGGCGCCCGAAACGGCGGACGCTCGCCGTTCAGCGTTGTGTTGCTGTTGCCAATGCAATTGGCGTTGCCCATGCCGATGCTGCTGCTGCTGCTGCTGCTGCTGCCGCTGCTATTGTTGTTGCTCATGCTCGGCGAGGTTAATAGCATGTTCGCCATGGCCAATGGGAGGCCCGCGCAGGGCGACGCACTCGTACTGTTGGTGGGGGACGAAGAAAACGGACTCTCTGTGTTGCTAGAAGACGGTTTATAGCTCAACGTTGTAGGCACCGGCTCTGCGAAAGCAAATTGAGAGAATTTTATTCAAATATATATATATATATATATCTACATATATTATATCAATGCATGAGTATACAGATCATTTATTGAAATTTACTTACTGCTGGCAGGTTTGGCTTTGCCGTAGCGCTTCAGCGACTGAATGCTCTCGAAGCCGAATTGCACGTAGCTTTCGGCCTGCTCGCGATTGGGAAACTCGCGCAGACGCGCCTCCTTGTAATGGCGCAAGACGTCCAGCGCCTTGGACTTCTCCTTGAATATCAGCCAAAGTGGCGAGTCAGCTGCCGAGGATTAAGCAAATTATTAAACTGATTGGCAACCGAGCGAGCGAACGACCGAGCGATCGAGTGATCGAGCAGTTGTCACTCGCTGACTGTCTGGTCACGCCATCTGTGCGGATAGGGCGATGCCAGGGAGAGCGAGAAACGTGTTGAGCAAAACAAAAAGTATGCTAAACGGCGAGAGAATCGACGAGGTCGCGTGCGCCCACCGGGAAACAGAAAGCAAACAGCGGACGGCGGACAATGGACGCGGAACCGAACCAGCCACAAAGGGAAAACAACAAACAGACCGTGGGCGACGTGGACGCCGATGGCCGTCGTGAGAATGTGCGTATGACGCAGTTATTGGCACGCAATGATTCTCTAGTATTGCTCTTGTTTATTTTTCGGTTGACTCTCCGGGCCGCACTGGCGGCCGAGGTGCTCGGAAAGAACATGCCACCATCTAGAGCAGACGAGCCAGGTCGATTTAAATATGGAAACATCGTGCACTCTCCTGTCTCTGCAGCTCATACTTATTTAAAATAGAAACTTGAATAAATACAGAAGTGTACTTATGATACATATACATATACATACATATATGAGTCTATATATATATACACCTATACTGCATTGGGCTGTTGGGCGTACCTATTGTTCACAGCGAAAGTTATTTGAAAAGGAGCTTTGTTTCGTATATCTGAATTCACAAACAAAACTCTTATGAGTCGGCAAATTGGTCATAAATATTTACTCATTCTCATTCAGCAGTTATTTGTTTATAATGATCAAATAAAAGTGTTTATGTTAGATAAGGTAAGTCTTCCCTTACAATTGGCTTCCCTGATAGAATTTGAACTTATTGGGAATTGAAACATGAGACGGGAACTTTATATTGGATTGGAGTATAACACTTTGTATATTACTATCAAGTGTTATACTCCAGTTGGTCAGGGATAAAGTGTTAACTCTATAGTATTACACATAGTAAAAGTATATAGTGTTAGTTGATAGTTAGTTGATCATATAAATATACATAAGAGAATATAACACTTTATACAAATCCATAAAGGGGAATGTTATATGGCCAACAAGAGTATAACACTGTGTGGATTTCTATCAAGTGTTATACTCTAGTTGGTGAGGGAATTTTATAAAGTGTTATACTTTATGGTATTACACAATATGTATACAATATAATGTTGTACTCTAGTTGTTCCTATTCTAATATATATAACAAGTGTTATATTCCAGTTGAACATATTAAAATACATAATAGAATATAACACTTTACACAAATCCATAAGGTGGGAATATTATAATATAGCTTACAAGAGTATAACACTTTGTGGATTTATATAACAATAGTATAACAGTTTATTTATTTATAGTGTTATTCACTAGTTGGTCATATTATAATATTCCCATAAACTAGAGTATAATACTCTACAAATCCACAGTGTTATATTCTAGTTCAACATACTATATGGCCCATATAACATTCCCATTTACTTGGCATCGCTGTAATTGCACAGAACTCAACCGTACACCTTTCGATAAAAACTTGTTTGTTTCTGCTCGGAACTGAACAAAGCACATTTTAATTAGATTACGCTATGTTTAAAGGTGCAGCAAAACTATTCAAACGATTCACGGCCGTAATCGTACGTTACCCACATTTGTTTACAGCTTGTGCATGGATGCCGCTCTGCTAAGGCCACGCCAACACACCCACTTCCAGATACTCAACGGAGATGAGATGATGCAGCCGGCGGGCAGTAGGTGCCACATTAAAGTCCAATTCGAAATTCTATTGATTTCAAATTGGACATTTACTTTGTGAAGGGAGCTCTCAAGAAAGGAATTTAATAGAATTAATCGTTGAGTGTAGTTTACTCCTACGGCTATATATGACATTGGTCGGAATCTGTGCCGCTTAGAACAAGGGATTCGAGAAGAAAGCAATTTCCATGCCTTTACGGAACACTAAATGCAACAAGTATACGGATTCTGGACAAAATTCAGATCAAATAAATAAATAATAAATAATGCAATAAATATTGCAAATATTTCCATGTTTATAAACAAATAATTGCTACTTTATTATGAGTTTAAAGCAAATCAAAACCCAACAAATTTGACAAAAGCACACTTTAAAGCGCTCGCCTTGATAAATATGTATCGAAAAACGGTAACTGCGATGCGCAACAAATGACGCCGTCGCTTCCTTAAATCGCGCGCTTTGATTACGTTACGGCACGAAACAACAAGCCCAATACAAACAAACAAGTGCGTATGTGCGTGCTTGTTTATGTGTACATACGTGCGTATGTATGTGTGTATGTTTGCAGATTGTCTGTATGTATGTGCGTATGTTCGCATTTATATTAGAGCGAACGTACGCATGTATGTTCGCATTATATTGGTGCGAATCGTATATGGATGTACATATGCAGTTATAGGCACAAGTATGGCGACGCCTACACAACTTACGTGGATATTCGGGATCCTCATATGCGGACGACTCCTCGGCCCCACTAGCCGGACACTCTGGCGAAATCTTTATGTTGTCAGCCGCAATGGAGCCCGCACATTGGGTTAAATTGCCCACAAATCCCGCCTTGGACGGCGGTATATAGACGCCAAAGTAAGCCATGGATGCCAATGTTTTCCACTGGTGCCAGGGATGCTAGTCCGTCCAAAAAGCACACACGCAACATGCAAGCACAGAGTGAAGTTTTATATTATAACGCACAGCATTGCAAATATATGTAGATGAGAGCAAGATTCTGCGACTCGCAAACAAAATGACGTCGAACGCGCGACTGCTCACAACGCCAATGGAGTTGCAGCTTTACCATCGTTGTCTTACCTTTATAAAACACTACAGGATTATTCGGACAGAACTTCACATTTAATTTAAAGGTATTGTGTTATTTGTTTCACCATACACACGAAATTTGCATATAATTGCAACAAATGAATGTGTTTATGCTTGAGTTCGAAATGCAATGCAGTGTCGTGTGGATGGTAGAACGTATCGATATGAGAATATCATTTCGGCTGTCATCATATCGATACTCGAAAATAATTCTATTCGGTGCTGTCACGATACATTTCAGTATTTGCGATAGTCAAAGCACGCAAAGCTATCGTCAAGTATGCCCATACTTATTATCGATAGTTCGTATCGATACACATTTGAATTAAGACCGCGAAACATGTTTGAAGCCACATCGTATTTAATAATACAGAATGCCAATCAATAAACAATTTATTTATTATTTATTTTTATTGTATATCAGAGAGAATTTGCATTTTTTAAAGTTTGTATCAAAGCTGTTTTAGAAAAAGTACCAAAATATTTTGGTTAAAACTAGCCCAGAAACCAATAAGCCATTGGCAACAATTATGTAGAAAGGATCGTTTATATATGTTTTGCCATTATGTAAATTGAATAATGGACATATTAGTTAAAAATCGTGTCGTAACAATTTCGACAAGCAAAATTGACAAAAAGTCTTGTGGCAGTAAACAGTTTATATTTTGTGTGTGAATTTTTAGTGGTATAATTAATTTATTTGTAATACAATAATTTCATATAAAGTTGCACTATATGCTAAACTGGAAGGAATGATTGCGTTTAATTGTTGGACAGACACAAATCGAAATTCTATAAGTATTACACGAATACATACGCATTAATCACGAAACTCGAAAGAAACGAAATCAAGTTAGATTGGAAAAATACTCAACAATATTAAAATTAGAATTGCATAAATATTAAAACATAAATATTAAGTTAAGTTCCTAAAGTAAACGAGTATACATATAGATAGAGAGAGAAACTGAAATAATTGAGAATACAAAATATATCTGGAAAGCTGTCGCACATACACACATGCATGGACACGTATGTATGTGCCGTTGGAGAGAATCCTTCAATATTCAATTTGCAGACAGACAGTATCAACAGTTAAAACTATGCAAATAACATTGCGCCCTTAAAATACACATATTATATAGACGTACTAAACATAATTTTGGTAGTTGGCTTAACACTAGTTGCTCGTTTGGATGCCTACAAGCCCTTTGAGCTGCACGAGTGCCTATCAATTAGTAAATACATACATCAGGCCCTGTCTGTGGAGGGAGGGCCCCTGCTTAAATGCTACACTGCGCTCCGTGGCGCCTACTTAATGATTATGATGTGTGTGATAGGTCAGTAGTATCTGGGACAGAATGGAAGTACTGAACGCATATGGATGAGCCGCTGAAGAGGCGACGAGATGAGGGAAGCCTTCCGCAACAGACGTTCGAAATTAAAGCTTTGTATGTTTGACAGTGTCCGTCCAATAGTTCTGTATGGTCATCGCCTCCAGGGAGTTGAGGAACGAGTCATTGTCCAGGCTATACATCTCATCCGAGTTATCCTAAACAAGCAAACAAAAGAGAGTCAGTCGAACTGCATGCTGCCCGGAGGCAATTGGCCAACGAATCCTTACACTTACACGCATCGTGCTATCATCGATGTAAACGCTCGAATCGGGCTCGCTCAGCGCCTGCGGCTTATTAACAAATCGCCGACGATATAGCACAATGCCAATGGTGCCCACCGTGCAGCAGATGCCGAAGACCGTAAAGCAAATGGCCGAGATGGCGCCCGCATCCAGGAAATAGGTGCGCTGGAAGCAAAAACAGGAGAATCAAGCAATGCCCACAACACATACTCCGTCCATGCTCACTTGTATGGCCAGCGCCTCGGAGGAGATGTTGCCCTCGTCCGTGGCCTCGTAGCCAGAGATGCTGGGCGCCGCCGAGGCGGAGCGCGTGAGCAGGCTCTTTGTGTCGCTGGAGTAGTTGATGTAGCGATTGATGTGCTTATACTCGGCGGACAGGACCTTGGATTTGCGCGAGCGGTGCTCGCTTTCGGCACGCCGCAGCTCGTCCTCCTTGTTGGCATTCTCCAAGGTGAACGAGACGCGCTGCAGCTCATCGGACAGCCACTCCGTGTTGATTTTTGGCGTTGAGGGCGTGGCGGGCACGGCCTGGCCGGTGCTGTTCGTGGGTGGGCTCGTTGTTGTTGTCGTCGTCGTCGTTGTTGTTGTTGTTGCTCTTACAGTTGTTGCTGTTGCCGGCGCTGCTAGCGTGGATGTGGCCACAACGGTTGCATTAACGGCGGCGCCACTAGCGCTGCCAGCAGCCGCCTTGCACGTGGCGTTGCAAGCGATGTTGCCCTTGTTGCTATTGGTATTTGTACTGCAAGATGCGAACGGTTAGACAAGGCAAATTGGGGCGTGACTCAGGTGGGCGGCTTACCTTGTGCTACGACTAAAATTCGTATAGTTGTTCAGTGGCTCCGACGGCTGAGCGGCGGCGCCCTCCGGCAGCGACGCAAAGTCTGCCGAGCGCTTAAACTCGAACTGATTGTGGGAGAGCGTTAGCTTAACGGTTGCCTCCTCATGCTCCTTGTTGACATTATCCGCCGCATTGCCCTCGTCGTCATCAGCATCTTCCGCTTCTACATCCACATCCACATCCACATCGGCATCATTATCGTCATCATCGATAGAGTCTGAGAAGGGCCCTTCAATCTCGTCGACACTCTTCGGCTGGCTGTCCTCCGTGTAAGCAGTGGGCGTCACTTTGGGCGCCGCCGTCGTCTTGATGGTCAAGTCCATGATATTACGCTGTGTGACCGTCGGCCATGTCTGGCTGGCCGTGGTCTGATATAGCTTCGTTGTCTGTCGACGGCTGTCAGCCTCCGTCCGGTCCAGCAGACGCTCCTCCTGCTGCGTCGTTGCTTCTGGGCTAATCTCGTGGCTGGGATATGTGTGCACGTGTATGATGCCATTGGGCAGCAGAACAACTGCAACAAGGACGCATGTCAGCATGAGAATCCTACAAAGGAAAGCTGCAGGCTGGACTTACCACTCAGGCAGGTTACCCAGAACCAATGCGACCACCAGTAGAAAGTCATGATGCGGCACGTGCTGTGGCCGCGGCCCGACAATGCGCTGCTGCAAGATAAAGAAAGGAAACAGTTGAGTGTCACAGCTCAGGTGCTAACAAGCCTCGATCGCACTTAAGAAAGCCCAACAGCAACCATTGCTCATCCGCCCTGTGAGTCAGCCGCACAGAGAGAGATAGAGACAGAGAGAAGCGATGCTTGCAGTAGCTACGATGAAGTCATCGAGTCATTGAACAGTCGTGGAAGTGCTTTACATTCTGCTATAAAAAAATAAACAAGTTTCGCTGGGCGGCCGATCAGGCCCGACCAGGCATTGCCAATTTTGGTGCCTGCCCCCCTCCTGCCTTAGCTCTTAGCGAAGGTCGACGACTCGCTCTGGCTCTGGCTACGGCTACGGCTCTGTCTCCGGCAGATGACACATAACCAAATGTGTTTTTATCCCGTTCTAAATACATGTCTTTATGCCGTGACGCCCACTCCACGCTGTGTAAGCTGGCAAATTAAAGTCAAGTCATAAATAGCCGCCTCTTGTACTCCGAAATTAGCATGCCAGCCACAGCAGCATCTTTTCATGTTCATATATGTGTATGTACGTATATATATATATATACTTATCATATATATTATTTTCGTTACGCTTTTTGGCGTCGACAACTGTTTGCTTACTTGGCTTTATACCCTGTAACCAATATTGCTAGTGCTGGCAGCTAAGCTGAGAATCTGCTGCTATTCTTAGCTTATTCTTGAATTTATAACTTGGTATTCATTTCAGCCAAGTTAAAGAGCAAAACAATGCTCATGTCCATTGATACGCCAGAGCTGGTATGTCATAGTCGGGTTGACCCATTTAGAAATAAGCTAATAATTCTTGGATTTAGACTAAGTGAATATCTGAATTAATAATAATATTTAGGCATTGAACATATCCTTTAATATACCATGGTATTTGATAGTCAGGTATGCCCATTTAAAAATGATTTTTATTTTTATAGATTTAACATGATTTTTATTTTTATTTTTATAGATTTTCCTTAGCTAGCTGCAATTCTGAGTATTAGTGTCTTAGTAGTTGCCATATGTCCCAGGCATGGGGGGCAGGGGTATCCCATAGTCAGGCTGATCCATTTATGCGGTTCTAATTCGGCTTTGTGTGTGCTTGCCCTAAAAACTATGTGCTGCATGTTTTTTTTTTTTTTTTTTTTTTTTTTTTTTTTTTTTTTTGGGTTAATGTCTACACAAACCAGGCCCGGGAAATTGCTCCAAATAGGTGTTTGATAAGATTGTAAAATATATATATATATATATATATATATATATATATATATATATATATATATATATCTACATATGTGTGTGTGCGCATGGGCGTGCCTGTATTGACAGCCGTATCGGCCGCACCAACTTTGACCCACATTGACCTCATGCGACCTGCTTTGCAGCCTTTGACGTCACAGGGCCACGACGAGCCCAATTGCGCTGTCACATTACGTATACGCAGCGCGGCACATGAAGCATTAAGCATTATGGGCGACACTTTATGCATAGCACGAGGCGTTAAAGGTCAGCCAAAATGAAATTGCTGCTGCCATCACATTCTACGGCTCACAAATTGAATACAAAGCCGTAAAGAATAATAACAAATAAAAAAAAAATAGAAAAATGTAAAAAATAAATACAATTGTTGCCCAAACGGCGAAGTCTGTGTATAAACAAACAAACCATAACAAAACAAAGACCGCACACCGTAACGAATGACACCAAACGAGCGGAGAGACAACAGCAGACAGCAGACAGCAGACAAGAGACGTGCTTGTTGGAGGAGCAACTGGCGTTAAGGTGATGCCGCACCAGAAGCGCAAAAGCGGAACGCGCATGAGCAGCGCCCCTAGAAAAAGCAGCCGAGCTGAGCTGAGCTGAGCTGGAGCAGCAATTTCAAGAAGGCCTTATGTAAATTGAATGCGTTCGTTTTCTTTTGTCTGCTGCTTTGATCATCATCATTATCATATGTCTACAAACAAACAAACAGACAGACATACAAATATTTCATATATAGATATTAATAAGTACACAAATAGCAGATCCAATGCATATATCTACTCTCGTAAAGTTACTTCTGCTTTGCTATATATTCTGTTTTATTATTCAGTTTTTATATAGCACGATAAATATGCATGTTATACAAGTTGTTATCTTTGGCTCAATAAATCATATCAATGCCTCAATGAGGTTGTAATTGCTTATAGAATATATAGTATATATGGCATATAAAGTATATACAGTACATAAGTATATGAAGTACTAATACCTGTACCTGTCACCTTTTTTCAGGTCAACACAATTATCAGCCTGACCAGAACTCCGGTTTAATTACACTCGTTTATCAGAATGCCATTAGCGCTGTTCTATGAAAGCGTTTATGGAGAGAGAATTAGAGCATTCATTTACTATGCACAATGTACAGTAATGATATAAAGCGTAAAATAAATTAAATTAAATATATATTTATATATATATAAATATTTTGCCCAAGCCTAAACAGGGAATGCCAAAGACGAGCGAGGAGGTAGAACAACCTCACACCCCATGCTCCAAGCATATGCTGTCCCGAAGTATTTATAAAGTATTTCGTAATTATAAGTCATAAGAGCGGTACTTAAATAAGAACAGCATCTGCAAGAGCAACACTTCCAGTTGAAGCTGTAAGAGTGAGGAAGGTGTGACTCTACCTATGCTCGCTCTACCCAAGCTCACTCTAGCTATGCTCACTTTACCCATTTGAAATTGAAGTGAGATGCGTGCAGCTTAACCTTATACTATATTATTATATATATATATATATATATATATATATATATATATATATATATATATATTATTATATTATATATATATATATATATATAACATATATGTTTATTTAAAAGAAAGTTCATATTAGATACCAATTTTAAATAAATAAATAAGCCGAAGGCCTCAGTAGCCAGCGCTTTAGTTATCAAGTTAGCTTTAATTTTAATTATAGTTAACTTTAGTAAATAAATAAAATAAAAATAAATAAATAAATAATAATCAGAAAAGCTCAGCACTGTAGCTTCGAGCAATGCAGTCCAGATCAATGCTCTACCATCTAACTGCTCCTGCGAGCATATAAGACACTCAGAGCAAGTTAGAGCATGAGATTCAGCATAGATCAGCTTAACTTAACTTAGATATGAGTTAAGCTAAATCAAATTAAACTTGAAATTGGCGCAAAGAATCCAAAATCCACGGACAAATTGAATGAATATTTAATTTAGGTAAATATTCATTCAATTTGTCAGTGGATGTTGGATTCTTTGAGCTAATAGAAGAAATCTTCTCTCAAATGCCAACATAACTAAGACTTCACAGCAAAGGTTGCCCTAGCAAAGAAACAATGGCCGAAATGGTTCGGCGGCGGCGGCAAAGGTGGCCAATTATTGGGTCTAATTACAAGCTACTGGCACTTGAAATGGACTCAAGGGCAGGTCAGTTCGAGCGGCTAAGACCAGTGGAAGCCATTTCCAAATCTCATTTATGGCCGCTCTGTGAGGCCCTTGGGGCGCAATGGGAAAACGGAAAACAGAAAAAGCAAAAGCGAAACAGATGCACTTTCATATGCGAAAGTAAACTACTAACAAAAACTGGCACAAGTGCAGCTCAGCAGCTGTCTGGCTGAGTGTGAGTGCAGGTAACTGCAATTAAGAGGGAGAAACAACAACAACAACAACAACAGCTGCAACCTTCAAGAAACAACAATGCAAATTGAAAAGCCGTCTGGCCAAATGGCAACAATTAAATGCAGCTTGGTATACATATTATGCAAATGCCGAAATCAGACATGCCACAATGGGCGTGGCACACACACACACAGATGCCTGCACCAATAATGCGGCTAGCAATGTCGTGCCTCGCAGCAGCAGCAACAAACAGCAATGGGAAAGTTCACGCTCACTTTCTAATGTCAGCAGCGGCGGCGGCGGCGGCGGCGCACGCGATGTCACTGCAAGAAAGACAACACAAAAGGGTGCGGGAGGAGGAGCAGGAGGGTGGAGGGTACTCACTCGAGCTATGTATATATCTATTGGCTTAGAACTTGGACGCAAGTCAAGTGCAGCCAGCTCGAAGTGCCATGTCGAGCCCTGCACAGTCAAAGTTCTGGCACAAGTTGAAGTTAAGGCGCAAAGCACACGTTGATAGGCAAATGAAATCAAATATGAAATCAAACGGAACAAGTAAGAAAACTCTAGTCGGTGACGCCCGACTAGGGGATACCCTGAACCAATTCAATTAAAATTCAATTCAATTTAAAATCTTTTGCCAATAGCGCCATCAAGGGTTCGACTCCATGGTGCAGTAGCTAAGACACAAACCATCTAGCCGATACACACACCAAAATTTGCAGTTCTTGGAATTTGCTAGGTGCTCGCAGTTCAATGCGTGTGTGTGTGTGTGTGTGTGTGAGCACACGTATAGGAAAATGGCCAATGCTTAGCATTGCTGACCAAAGGACGGGCCAAATATTTTGTTTCATAACTTCTGTGTGACTGAATGGATGTTAATGAAATTTTCAGCATATGATCTACATATTTTATTGATTTTTTTCCAATTTATAAAAATGCAAACTCATTCATATATTGCCTGTATTTGCAGCTACCTTCAATTTAAATAATTGGGGAAACTTGGAGCCGTATTCAAAATTAAACAAAAATCAAAAGAGCATCAAATAGAAATAAAACTAATAAAGAAAATTTGGAGACGTATGAGATATAATATAATAACTGAATATCGATTTCCTTTTTAATCGATAACATTAAAACGGGATGAGTTATCGAATTTTTAAAACAAACTTTACCTGCGCGTGCTATACAGGGACCTACATAAAACATTTCAAGTCTCTAGCTTATAGATTCCGAGATCGATGCGTTCACACAGACAGACGGACACACAGACGGACAGGGCTAAATCGACTCGGTCTGTCTCGCTGATCAGGAATATATATACATACATACATATACCATTATACCCTGATTTCCCGTTTTCAATGGGCTCAGGGTATAAAAAGTATAAGAGCTGACCCAAAGACAGTCCACAAATCGAAGCTTGGTCAATAGAGCCACTCGAATCCTTCGTTTGAGCACCTGCTGCAGTTGCCTTCAACTTCAAATGGCTCCCGGAACATACATATGTAGGAAAAATGGTCGAACCGAATAATATAAAAAAAAAAAAACGAATCAAAGCAGGCGACGTGTTCGACGTCAGCCGACCCATGGGGAGGGCTTCGTTCGTAGGAATTTTTCATTCGACTACAACTAACACAAGTAAACACGCGTAGCTGGCATTTTACAAAATATAAAAAACTTTTTTATTAGTATTCGTGGAACGCGCTTCAATTGAGAAATAAAAGTGAATTTCGCGATGGAACTTGCTTCAACCTCAAATATGTCGGGCGGTGCATCGAGCACCAGCAGCAAGAAGGAGCACGATTTGGCCTATCGCAAGCTGCGCCAGGTGATCATGAAGCTCCCGGTGAGCGACCAGATAGTGCTCTATCGCAACCATGCGGACGTGCAGCAGGTCTGCGACAGCATCTGGCGGACCGCTCATAAGCGGCTCGACTTCCGACAGCTCGAGCAGGAGCTGAACGGCGAATCGCTTTACTACTTTCTCAACAATATGATGGACCAGTTTCGGTATGTATATTTCACAGCCGATCGTCTCCAGGAGAACCTCAATGTCCTGGAGCGTGCCGGGGTCAAGGCGCTCAACAACGTGCAGCACTGCGAGCTGCTTCTCAGCCAGGATCAGCTGCCGAAGGCCAAGCCCATGCGGCAATGCGAGGCGGGCGCGGGGGATGCCGGACTGGGCCGGGTCGTGGGCATCGCTGCGGTCATGGGCGGCTCGATGATGCCGCAGTGGCCGTTGCATGCCTTGCCCAAGATGCTGCGCAATCTGCGCCGCCTCAAGGTGCACTGCGAGGTGCAGGTGCATTTCATTGAGCAGTTTCCGCAGCTGGAGCTGCTCGTGCTGAACGGCGACGTGGCCCAATCGGCGCTCACCGGCATCCTGGAGCGCTGCAAGCAGTTGAAGCGACTGTTCATCAAGTGCAAGACGCCACCGCCCAGTCTGCAGGGCATCACCTCTTGCCACCGTCTGCAGGACATCTCGCTGCCCATGCTGCTGTTCTTGCAGTCGCGCGACCAGGTCCTGACGCTGCCCCTACTCCACTTGCTGGAGCTGACGTTTGCCGGCCAGAAGCACGAGATTGCCGTCGAGTGCCTGCGCAACGTGCTGGACGTGAAGGCCAGCACCATCGAGATTGCCCAAATAAACTGTGCGAGCTTCAACGGACCCTTTTGGATACGTGACTCCGGCCTGTGCCGCTGCAGCCGTCTGCAGGGTCTGGTGCTAAACAACTGCTCCTTCCATGACCGCGAGATAAGTGAACTGAACATGCCGCGAGTCGAAAACTATTTGGTACTCAGCGGCTGTCCCGATCTCAAAGAGTACCAGCTACTCGATCTATTCAAGAAATGTCCAACTCTATCCGAACTCTACCTCATCGATTGCCCCATGCTCACCGGCCAAGTGCTGCACGGCATTTATCGCATTCGAAACAGCGAGAAACTTGATTATCCCATTAGCATAATACTGAACCGTTGCGATACTATAAGCAAAGATTATCAGGATGCGGTGGGTATATATATGATTTTATATAGACATGTATCTTAATCCATTTCTCCTCCTCAGTACGCCGAATATTGGTTTTTTAAGCTTCCAGTTCTGAAGCTGGATCGCTTGCTCGAAGAGAATCGGCCCATCGAAGATATACAGTTGTTCTTTTACAAGAGTCCCAGCACTGCTTGAATTTGTACACTAATACACGCGACTTGACCGGCATATTGCCCCCACACCCATTTAGACACGATGTGTTCCGCAAAAAAAAAGCAAAATCCTACAAAAAAATATGATAAGTGCGAGTCTTTGGTGCACGCTGTTACCGGTTGCTAACGCTAGTTATCACCCTTGTTTGAAGTGTACTAATTTTCTGTTCGAATAAAGTAGTATGATCGAAAATGTATATATTAGTATATATCTTTGCGTTATGGGGCCAAGAGGAACCAAGACAAGTCGAGACACATTCCAGCCTGACTTCGCGTGTCTCTTCTCCGCCACGACGAACAATAACAATAACAATTAACTCGGTTTATTTCGTACGTTTCTGGCGCTTGCTTTTCGCATTTCCCAGGCAGATTTCTACATTTGTGGCTGCAGCACCGCATGTGATTTGACATTTCACTTAAGTAACAAACAACTCCATTTTACTGCAAGCAAATCGAAAGTGTCGAGCGGGCCTGGGGCCTAGGACCTGAGAGCAAAGCGAAATTTATGCCAACGGATTTCACCTGAGCCACACAGAAGGGGCCAAGACTACAAAAGGAATAGCCAAAGTCAACTATAAATATTTATATTTATATATATTTAATAGTTTAAGCAACTGCAGGAGCATAAACCCATCTGGCTGGCCTCAACCCTCGACGGTTCTCTGACATGTCGAACCTCTATAACTGTTCGAGGCACAACATTTATGGTCAATTCTATATCGCTTAACAGTTAACTGAATTTGGCAATGACGTCGCTGGGGCTTTCTTTCAATTGTCTGCGCTGTTCGCAATATTTGGTAATATTAGAAAACGAAACTTTTGCTGCGCCGGCGCCCAAACAAATGACACCGAGTTGAGCTGTACTTCTGCGTACTTCTTTCACTTCTTCTTTTTAGTCGGCTTTGTGTTGGCATTTTCTTTATCAGCGAAATGCGAAAGTGAAATTGAATGGGCTCTGATGAAACGTCGCGTCAGTTGAAACTCGGCTAATACCCTGAACCCACATGAAATGGGGCATATTGGCTTTTGTATGCCACGGGTAAAAGGAAGTCTACATAGCCATAAGCGGGCAGTCCCGACTAAGTCACTCTTCGTCTCAATTAAATGTCTCTTTTTATTTCGATTTATACTTTGGATTTCACATTACAAAATTTCACCGATAACTTATACAAATTTACACACGTTTAACCGAAACCTTTATCTGTTCACTTCACATTTATCTCTCAGACGATCTCTTTACTAATGACTTTGGCTGCTGTCCCTATGCCATAAGTGTAGGTTTTTATATAGTTATTCTTCATAGTTGAGTTGCGCTTCTCTCCTGTGTCAAACTCGCAAGCAGTACAGCGATAGATGGCGCCACATACTACCCAGAACTGACATTTCTGTTTAGATCCCTTCAGTCTTACAATACAGTCTGGATAATGGGACACACACGGTCGTGGCTAGAACCACTCACCCGCTGCACTCTTGCTGGCATTCAGTGTGATTTTCTTCACTTCTTTCAATTTTGACTTTACATTATAAATTTTGCTTTTGGTGTTGAAAAAACTTGAATATTGTCAGTTTGACGTTTCGAATTTGCTTAGGAAAGTCCATCTAAAATGTAAATCAACTAATATAAGAAATATTTATATCCTTCCCACTGGACATTTACCTTCTTGAACTCTCTCCTAATGAGTGTGTTTACTTTGGCTGCTACTACCTTAATCCCTAATATCCACAGAACAATAGATCTTCATCTTCCAGAGCCACTACTGTGGAACCAACGCCGATAAAGCCGCGTTACGCTTGTTGTTTGTTGTTTGTTGCTTGTTGCTTGTAGTTGTTGCTTGTTGTTGTGTAATGGCGCCACATAAAAGTTTCCGTGGCTACCATTTGGGTTTGTTGCACTCTTCACTGCGCACACAATGTTTTGTTCTCTATCTCTTCAATTTCGAATTTTGGAAATAAATTTGGAGCTGTAACCAGCACGGAGTGCTAGCACACAATGAAGCCAAACAGGAAAATGTGTTCTGACCGAACATGCCAAAGGCAAGGCATGCTGCAAGTCGACTAGATATCGTGTGTAAATGAGCTTGAATACAATATGGCTGTCAATTTGACATAACGAATTTGTTTAGGAAACTTCATGTAGAAGAAAAGTTATTCAACACGGTTTAAGGCATCTCTACGTCGGCCTGTCTTTCTTAATCGTGTCTACATTCCTCAATTTATTCCTTTCAATTTTGCCACACTTATCCAGAGCAAATTATGGAAGCAACGTCGACATTGCTAGTGTATCTCTGCTGTACGTCACTACTTACGGCCACGGCCGTACTTATACCTGACGCATTTGCAAGCAGTTCAGCGATAGATGGCGCCACATCCTTTCCAGAACAGACACCGCTGTTTAGTTGCCTTTAGTATTGCAACGCGGTCTGGCTTGATGGATTAAAGTTTCCGTGGCTAGACCCATTTACCTTCACTCTGCACTTCTGCCGACGTTTAACAAATTTTTTTTTCACTTTTTCAATTTTGTATTTTGAAAATAAATTTTGAGTTGTTCACAGCACGAGCTGCTACAACATACTGAACCGAAATAGGAAAATGATTTCAGACGACATGCCAAAAGCAATGCATGCTATGTCGACATAAAGATTTTGAGCTTGAGTATAATATATCTGTCTATTTGACACCATAAATTTTTATTAAGATCTAGAAGAAAATTAAAAAATTAAATTCTCATAGGAAAGCCGGAATCAGTATGTCTTCGTCGGGCAGTCACAACTAGGGCCTTCTTACTCTTGTTTAAATTTATGTAGAAGAAACCCAAGTGTGCAATGCCAATCTCAACTATCTTCTGATATACCGGGAAATGCATTCGTACGGACAGACGGACGGACAGCTAGACGGAGATTTAACAACAGAATAAGAGAAATAAATGTATATTTGGCCTAATATGTATGTCCCTGAACTCTTTCCTGACCCCAACCCAAGATCTATAGCCACATAATTACCAATCGTATCCAGAGTTATTATTGTGAAGGCAATGGCAAACTTTCAAGCAGCTGAGCGATAGATGGCGCCACATGCTTTCCAGAACTGACACTACTATTTAGATGTCTTCAGTCGTACAACACAGTCTGGCTTGGTGGACAACAATAGGCGTGGCTAAATCCATTTACTTTCGCTAGCTACACTTTTGCCGTATTTAAAATTTGTTTACATTTTAACATTTTTACTTTTTCACTTTTTTGAATTTGGAATTTTGAATTTGGAATTTTGAATTTAGGAAAACCAAATTTTAGTTGTTATCAGCACGAGCGGCCAACACACAATGAAACTAAACAGGAAAATGATTTGGGTCTCCACATGCCAAAAGCAAGGCCTGCTGCGGAGCTCAGAGATATTTTATGCTGGAACCAGCTTCGATATCCTTTAACTGAATGAATGAATGAATGAATAAATGAACTTGAATAGAGTACAACTCTCAGTTTGACATTACGAATTGGATCAAGAGAAAGCCTATGTAGTTAAAAAAGTTCCCATAGTAACGCCGGACTAAGTATCTCACAGTCGGGCAGTCCCGAGTAGAGTACTCTCAGCCTCGTTTACATTTCTCCATTAATTCATTTCAATTTGGTTATTTTGATTTCGCTTTTTATTAACTAAAACAAATAAAACTACAAAAGCTAATCAAAATTTAAATACATATATCGGAAACAAATATCTTGGATCACTTGATATTTATCTCGTTGACGAACTCGTTCCTAATCAGTGTTTACTTTGGCTGCTGGCCCCTCTTCATTTTGTCCCAATCCTTGAGGTCCATTGCCACGTAATTGCCATTCTTATCCAGGGCCATGACTGTGGAGCCCACGACGACGTTGCTAGTGGGTCCCGGCTGCATAGGGGAGCTGCGGTTGACGCCCTCTGGCTGGCCACGTTCACGGCCTACGGGGGGCCGAGTGCTGGGCATGTTGTTGGGGCTTTGGCGTGGCGGCTCCACGTAGTGGAAATGCATGGTGCCGTACGGCGGTGTTGTCGGTGCTGGCAATAGACACTGTTCATCCCGTCGGCGCTCGTGCTCCTCGTACAATTCCTCGACGATGGGCATGAGGGCATCCGCTAGCGGCACGTTCTCCTGCATGATGGCGGCCTGGAGGCGCATCTGCTGATGAGCGGTGAGCAAGTGTGTGGGCGATGTCTCTGAATCCATGACCAGGCGGCCGGCATCCTTGGACTTCTCTTCGTCCACTTTCAGCTGCGACAAGCTGTAGCTTTGGAAGGACATGTTCATGTTGCTGCGCTTCAGTGGTGCTGCCCGCGTGCAGCCCAGCGGCAGCACCTCAATGCCATCGCTGTTCTCTGTGCTCGAGTTGTTGTCGCTGTCCGGAACGGTGTTGCTGGCTCCCCTCTCGCTAGCGGGCAGCTGCCACTCGGGCTTCCTAAAGTAATCCATGGCATTTATCAGGGACACCATATCGGGCGAACTGGACTTAATGTTGGGCAACACGCCCACCGGCAGATTCATGGTGACGTGCGTCACTCCGGGTATGGCTTGCAAGTCGAGTGGCGGTCCACTTGGCTGCGGCACGACCGGGCCAGTGTACATCCTCTCGATCGTGGTGCCGTGCTTGTGCACCTGATTGCTCAGCGTGTGCCACTGGTTGGCAGCGCCCGGCAATGGAGCCATCTTGGAGAAAGGATGATTAGGACACTCTGCTGTGTGTGCTGGCAGCTGATGCTTACCTGGCGAGGTTTCTTGGCTTCAGCTTTATCATTTTGTGGTTGATTGTTAAAAGGGTTCTGATCAGGGGGAAATGACTGGCGATGCAGAGGATGGGGCTGAGGATGCTGCTGCTGCTGCTGCTGCTGCATCTGGGGATGCTGGCGCATCTGAGGACTCTGCTGCATCTGGCGATGCTGCTGCATCTGAGGATGCTGTTGCATCTGGGGATACTGCATCTGAGGATGCAGCTGCATCTGAGGATTTTGCTGCATCTGGCGATGCTGCGGCATCTGGCGATGATGTTGCATCTGGGGATGCTGCGGCATCTGGCGATGCTGTTGCATCTGGGGATGCTGCTGCATCTGGCGATGCTGCGGCATCTGGCGATGCTGCTGCATCTGGCGATGATGCTGCATCTGAGGATACTGCATCTGAGGATGCTGCTCCATCTGGGAATACTGCATCTGAGGATGCTGCTCCATCTGGGAATACTGCATCTGAGGATGCTGCTCCATCTGGGGATACTGCATCTGAGGATGCTGCTGCATCTGGGGATACTGCATCTGAGGATGCTGCTGCATCTGGGAATACTGCATCTGAGGATGCTGCTCCATCTGGGGATACTGCATCTGAGGATGCTGTTGCATCTGGCTATGCTGCTGCATCTGAGGACGATGCTGCATCTGAGGACGATACTGCATCTGGCGATGCTGCATCTGAGGACGATGCTGCATCTGGCGATGCTGCTGTTGTTGCTGCGGCATCTGGCGATGCTGCTGCATCTGGGGATGCTGCTGTTGTAGCTGCTGCATCTGGGGATGCTGATTGTCCTGCAGCAACTGCTGCTGCGGCTGCTGCGGCTGCTGCATCTGCTGTTCCTGCTGATCTTGGAGCAGTTGCTCCTGCTGCTGCTGTGGCTGCTGCATCTGCTGCTCCTGCTGATCTTGCACCAATGGCTCCTGCTGCTGCTTGTTCACCATCAGCTGCTGATCCTGCTCCAGCACCAGCGCCTGCGCCTGCACCTGCACTTCCTCCTGTACGAATTTTAATTGCGACTCCGAATCATCGTTTGTTGTGTTTTGGCCGCTGCCTGACAAAGCTGCAGGCAGCTCAGCGATAAATGGCGCCACGTCCTTTCCAGAGCTGATAGTTGTGCCCAGATCCTTGGCCACCTCCGGCACAGTCTGGTTTGCTTGACTATCGTTTTTCTGGTTAGAACCATTTGTGTCCGCTTCATTTTCGCCGGTGTTCAACATGTTTTCTTCACTTTTTTTCAATTTTCGTTTTTAAAAAATAAGTTTTTAGTTGCAACCAGCACAAGCTGTCAACACACAATGAAGCTGAACAGGAAAATGATTTCTGGACGGCTCTTGCCAAAAGCAAGGCCTGCTGCGGAGCTCAGAGATATTTTCTGCTTGAATCAGCTTCGATATCCTTTAACTGTCCGTTTGACATTTAAAGGCACTATCGATACTATCGCTGGGCAATAAAACTAGCGATAGATCGAAGGACTCTGACATGGATGGATCTTCCATCATTTTAAAAACTCTTTTTCCAGATATCTTTTAGACTCTTAGAGAAATGAGTTGATTTGTATTGCTAGCAAGCTGCGTAGAATCCGAAAGATTGTTTGGCAAGGTTTAGAGAACTATTTGAATCCAACTTTGAACCCAAGTATATATTTCAAAGGCCTCAGCACACGATGGCACCATCGACAGCTTCGCTAGTAGAAGCCATCGAGAGCCGCCCCAACTGCTGGCCATGTAAACAATCTTAACATGGGTGAAGCTAAATCGCGAATCCAATGGATTATTCTCTTTGGGGCATGTTGAACGAACTATAAGATACACTAGTCTTGAGGCTCTAGAGCAAGCCATTGTTCGCGAGTGGGCCAAAATACCTGAAACTCACATTCGGCCAGCTTGTGATACGTTTTTGGTGGTCATATCGAGCAAAAGTGAATTGATTCTGAATTTTGTATTATTTTCACACATTTTGCTCTTTGAACCAAGTAAAAGTAGTTATCCAAACTGAAGGTATGAGCTCTTCCATGGGTTACACTTCGAGTGCCGTACCCTGCATCACTTATGAAAGGGCATTTGGCATTCGGGCACAGCGCTTGACTGTGTTATTGCTATTTCCGAAACTGTGAGAATCTGCATATTTGCAACTTTTATGCAATTGCAATCGGGCATTTTTTTGCTGTGTCAGCCAACAATGGCAAAGGTCTGAATAGGCGTCGACTCATTTCGCAATGCAACGCAATGGAAACGAGGCCCCCCCCCCCTCTCTCTCTCTCTCTGTGTGGCTGCATTTTCAGTACCGTCTTTTCCTACTGTTATTGTTATGGTTATGATTGTGGAGCTGGCCATTGTCTGGCGTCTGAAGATTTGCAAAACTTGCGGATGTGCCACACCTCCAGCAAATATGTATATGTGTGTATACGTGTGTGTACTTACAGTTTGGCTCCTGCGAGGCTTTAGTACTTGATTGCTGTTGTTTCAAGAGTTGCTCCAAATTGGGCTTCCGCTTCAATCTTCAGCTGAAATGGCACAAGATGTATGTCGGCATAAGTACAAATATTTATAATCAACAATGTTTGGGTTATAAAACAGTTTTGATATTGACCCGGCCACAGTCGGCTAAGCCGGCACCCAAGTGCAGCCGGGCTTCAGTTAACCAAGCCAAAAATAATTAAATGGATTTGAATACCTTTTGAGTAATTCTGAACTAGTGCGTGGCGCACTCGAGCTTACCATTGCCAAGCGCCCAAACCTGAATAATTATGTCTTTAAAGCACAGTGTAAACCCCATTTCTGAGCGCAGTGAATAACGCGTAACACGCGTCGTATACTTAATTATGCATACGCAGCACTGACGGGCACAAGAGGCAAAGAGATAATAGACGCAGCTGCCATTGAGACACGTTTAGGTAAAGTCAGGAAAGCGTTGCAAAAGAAACTTCATTTGATGTACTGTGCGAGCTGAACTAGCTTGTTCTCTAGCTAAGAATCTCGAATTCTCGACTACTCAAATCATCTCACAGCGCATCTACAGCAAACTATTATGATGTTATGTTATGTAACAGCTGTTAGCTGCATGTTATGCTACAGCTGTTATGCCTACTGCAGAGAGAGAGAGAGATTAACAACTTGTATTATCTGAGTGAGTTTGCAGCTCTAATCTGCATTCTTTGTCATTTCGAGAGGCGCAACTTTAGCTCTTCCCAAGTGAAAGCAAAAGAGCAACTCATACCCTTCACATAGTTTCGCTATGAGTTCGATAAAAGAAGATTGAGAGTCGAACAGAGGGTGTCTTGAGAGGTAGCTGCTCCCACGACTGGTCACTTCGATAACAAACCCAGGCATAATGGAAGGCTCCATATCAAAATCTGTATTAAATGTGCATTAAGCTGAGAACTGTTGAATGAAACGATATATATAGACAACAAAGAAACCTATAAAACCTGCTCTAAACTATACTGATGCAAGTTTTAAATAGACAATAAATCTATCAAACATATATATCTATATAATAAATCTACTCGCTTTGCTTCACAGCCTCAGCCTGCCAGCTGCAGCTTCTAGCTAATCAAATGCATATTTGATCAAACAGTTAACTGGTTTACTTTTATGGACATGATGCGAGTACATGCCAAGCGATGTTTTATTATATATATTATTATTTAAGCCAAGTATATATTCCAGCTAAAATTAAACTGGCCTTTTAGCGGGTGTGCATCAATGGGGCTTTAATCTAAAACGCAATTCCGAAATGGGTTGGGCAATAATAATGTTACGGTGAGAACTTGACTTCGCCGCGCCCCAAACAAAACGTAAACCGACTCAAAATAAATATATATATATATATATAAGTGTATTTAAACACACACATATATGACAAAGGCCGGACGACTTTTTTTGGGCAGCTCAGACAGTTGAGAAAGTAAAACACGCACACACAACACATCGACTCTGCTCAGGTTGTCCAAATTTGGATGCGATTCTCACAAACAGCGCCACAACATGCAAATCTAATTTCCGTACAGTGCCAGCTGGAAGTTGGCGTACGAGTAAGAACCGACTCAAAGCTTATAGATGGGCATTCCAATAGTTAAAGTCTATATAGACTATATTTATATATATATATATATATAGACTATGACACTGCAGTCTGCAGACTTTGCCGCACTACTGTATGCCTTTCAGCTGTACACTCACGCATGCAGAGCAGCGCGCCTGTGTGCGTGTTGCGTGCTTAGAATTAATAGACAGCAATACACCCGCAACGTCAGTCAATGGGGTCGCCTAATTGACGGTCCGTTGATTAAACCGACTAGCTGACACACTTTTGCCATGCGGCATTGATAAGCCGATATCAGGTGAGCTATTGGCTAAGCGGCTGGAGGGGGGAGTTGAACGGCTTGTGGCCAGTGGCCAGAGACTACTTAAGAGAGACTCGTCAAACGCCCAAACAGCAGTCAGGTTGAATGCGGCAAAATGGAGTCATTAAGGCTACTCAAATGTCATTACCACTTAATTGTTTTGTATCGCTCGTGGCTGGCAAATGATTTGCAGAGTTTGCGTTCATTCAACTTCCAGCAACAACAACATCATCAATGTTTACCATCGGCCGCACGCTAATGAAGCCTGCGCATCCGAATGGCCAATATCCGAGCAGGCAAACAGGCAAATGCCAATGCACAAACGCCAGCACGAAACGCAAATTGTTAAATAAGCATGTGCAAATGATGATGATGATGATGATGATGATGATAATGATGGTGATGAGTTGGACGTGGACAACTTTGACAGCGACTTCCACATTTGCCAAATATTTTTAATAACACTAATTAAGTGCTTAAGCCCAGGCGGCGGCAATAAATTATGCAATTCGCCCAGCCCGAGCCCAGTTAGAATAATGCCAGCCAAATGGGCGCGATTATGCAACGCCCAGGCCTGAGGGGCATTTACGAATGGAACGTGCTGCTGGGCATGTAACAGTGTTGCATAACGGTGTTGTATAACGTCAGGGAGAATGCAATTCGCTTTCGCATTGTCATTCATAATTAAATTATGAATTTGTAATTGAAAATATGTTAAACAACACTGTTTACAATCGTTGTTTAGCACTTTTCAATTTGCAATTGCAACTGACAGTCAACTAATCAAATTGTACAACACTGGTCCAACAATTACATCAATTGATGAATATTTAAGTTTATTCTCAAATAAATATTAAAGGATTTGTTGATAAATAATAAATAGGTGAGTCGTTGTTCAACACTGTCTTATATTTTTGCATATTAAAGCGCTCATCAACACTTGAAGGAGTAAATTGTGAAATATTTGATTTAAATATGATTTAAATACAGCAATTATAAAATGCTTTGACTGCTGCATGCTAAAACATAAGTGCGCATGCAAGCATTCTGCATATGTATATGCATGCAAGCGTTCTACATAAATGGATGCTAATATGCATGCATTATGCATGCACGCATGTATAAATTGTACATACATGCAAACATTCTACACACAGGCATGCATGCATTGCATTGTACAAACATGCATGCTTACATGCATGCAGTGTACATACATGTATGCTAAAATGCATGCACATGAATACGTAATTGTGTACATATGTACATACATACATGCATGTAAGCCTTCTACACACAGGCAGGCATGTATACATTGCATGCACACATGCATACGCACTTGTGTACATATGTACATACATACATGCATACATGCTACACACATGCCTGCATACATACATGCATACAGTGTACACGCATGCATGGGTACTTGTGTACATATGTACACACATGCATGCTTAAATGCATGCATACATGCATACATTGTACATACATGCATGCAGACATGCATACATGCATACGTACTTGTGTACATATGTATATACATACATGTATATATACATACATGCATACATGCATACATACATAACATAAATGGATGCATATATGTACACATGCACACATGCACACAAGCGATGTATGGTATGTACATATGTACATTGGCTCACATTTAGCGCTGCGACTGCTGTGGCCGTCGTGATTACATGAGCTGGCGCTCAGATTGCGCATACATCACGTAGAGCGCCAGAACAAAGCCATTGACGTCATAGTCGGTCAGCAGTCAGCAGTAAGCTGTGAGCAGTCAGCAGTCAGCAGTCAGCAGTCGCCAGTAAGCTAAACACGAGATTGAAGGTTAGCCAGCCACGCCATGGCTGGCAGTGACACATGATACTGCAGCTGAAGCTGGGAGTTGGAGTTGGAGTTGGAGTTGAGGCTGGCGCTGCTGTGTTGTTGTTGCTCGTCTGGCTGAGGGCAGACACTGGCGCCAGCAGCATATCATGAGAATCAACTCGATTCTCAAGGTGCATGGCAGCGGCCAACAACTGCAACTTTCATTTGCTCAAGCTCATTGACTCGGTTATTGATTTGCACGCAAGCCAAATGGCAATTGGAGATAGATAGCCACGGCTCATGGAACTGCTGGCCAGCAGCAGCAGCAGCAGCTGGTCACGTTATGCAAAATGTTCAGCTAATTGGTTACGCTGGCCCATTCATCTGCGCAGATAGTGTGTCTGTTGGCACATGCACACCCTTCGGAGCACTTTTACTTTCGGTATTCGTTAATTGCACTACTTAGGCAGCGGGCGGGCCCGGGCTACTTTCGAAAAGCGTTTTCTCGACAACAAAAGAAAATCATATTTTCAAGCATGCTGGTAATCTAATTGTCAGAGTGACATAATGAGCGACACGGACAGCCTCACATTGTACTATAATGCAGCATAATTTATTATAATTAATTGTAATTACTTCATTTAATATTTATGCCACGGAGGAGGTGCATAAATACGGCTGCTTGCCGGGCCAACATGCAAGCCATGCAGAGACTGTTGCCACCATCGTTGTTGTATGGAGCTGTATCTGCCGCGATTACAATATGATCACGGGCTAAATAGAGACGTAAATGGTAGTTCCGGCTGTTGCCCCTGCTGCATCTGCCTTGGCGCCCAGCCTATGCGGATATTAGCAGTCGAAACATTTAGGGAAGTGCCTGTAATTGCATCCGTGAGATCGAAATCATACGTTGCTTAAACGTTAATTGGCTATGAATACCTGGGCGAAGGTAATATGTATAATAATTGATGTACGAGTAGGTGCTCTGTAAGGCTAAGCAGACGAAACTTGCCTCCCTCTGCCTCTCTCTCTATCTCTATCTATATTCCCTCTCTTTCCCAGTCTCTTTCCCAGTCTCAGTCTCAGTCTCAGTCTCAGTCTCAGTCTCAGTCTCAGTCTCAGTCTCAGTCTCAGTCTCAGTCTCAGTCTCAGTCTCAGTCTCAGTCTCAGTCTCAGTCTCAGTCTTGATTCAACTTTATAGAATTCTCTGCTTTATATTTACTTTGCAATTCGATCTCAAATACCTTTGGCATCAGCAACGGCCTAGGTCGTTGTTCCATCCTTTTGCTGCCAGCGAGTGCCAGAACTGAGTTCAATAACACGACAAACATTATTTACACACGTGCTCCGCTGACTCCGTTGCCAGTTCCAACTAAACACATACATTATGTTGTATATAAGTCTACATAAGTCTATATATATAAGGGCACGGTTTCGATGTTATGTACACATTAATATTTGCATTGTTGGCTGGAAATTCGACCGAAAATCTATGCCAAAACTGTGTCTGTGTGAGCCGCATCGAATTGCCTTTGGCAGATCGCCAAGCACGCAGCGCTGGTTGGCTAAGTAAATTTATGAGCCGCACATTAATCAATGCCAATGGGATGTGGAAAAGGAAACGCATTGCATTGGGAGTCGTAAGCTGAGCAGAAAATTGAAAAACGCTTTTCATCGATTCACTAAACGACTCGAAATATGTGCAAGTGAAAGTGTTATATGCAAAGCGAATCCATATCGATCAATTAATCACACGAATCAGATCTGTCGAACGGCAACTAAACAATGCGATGCGAAATTACAAATTACAAATATATAACAATTGCAATAAAAATACCTTTTTCCCGCTTTATGTGTGTATGTAACGAAATATTTGTGAAAATAATGCCAAATGCTTTCGCGTCTGCCACAAATTAACGTCAATTTTGCCATTGTTGCAAAAATAAAGAAAGAAACAAACACAACAGCAACAACAACAACAAAGTAGCATTCACTAAAACTAGTCATAGCCGAGAAGCGTCTATGACGCACTGAATGCCCTAATAACGAGATTAGCATGATGAGGAAAGCAAATTGTTTGGCATTATTTAATTAAAGTAAATTTCCATTACTTTTCTATAGATAAATGTAAAATGTTTTTCAGCATACACTGAATAGACTAATGTAGTAGGGCATAAGCTGAAGATCTGATAGAGATCTATACATAAGAGTTAGACTAGGTATATATATGGAAAAGTATTTATCTGTTTTGTTTTGATAACATTTATTTATATGTGTGTTATATATATACTTTTTCATAAGTTTATTTATCGTAATTATGTAAATATTTTTTTATATATTTTTTAAATAATTATTTTGGCCATTTCATTCATTCTAGCTCTGCACAAATAAAAACTGGTAATGCGTACATTGACATGATTATAATTTCTGACTTATTTGAACTGCTTGGTTCATTGAACAAATTAAACTAAATTAAGCTTGAGATTAGTTAATGGATTCTACTTGGCTTGAAGGGCTATTCAGAGTTTGGCTTGCGGGCGAAGAGCCAGTCTGTTAACCAAATCAGCAGAGATAATAGAAGTGGAAATGAATTGGGAATCTAAGAAAGGTGTTATATGATCATGTGATCATATGATATAATTATATATAACTATATATGTATATATTTATATAAAATTATATTTTTATCATATGATATAATTATATATATATATATATATATATATATATATATATATTTATATATTATAATATGGTCATCAAGTGCTCTATATGAAATTGTTAGTGTATTTGCTTTTCGGTGCGTTACGCTTAGCTTAGAAAGCTGCAAGAGGCATTGGATGTGCACTAATTTAGACACAGACATAGGCAGACAGACAATCGCACATCCACACACGACATCCGCACAACGGGACGTATGAGTAACGTCAATTGAATTGACGGCTTAACAACAATTATGCAACATAGCGACAGGGCGTCTATGCCCGACTGTCTGACTGGAGAAGGGGACGTCGACGCCAACGGACGACGGACGACGGACGACGGGCGGCAGCCTCATTAAATGTTTAGAGTGAAATGTAAGCTAAGCTAATTTTTACACTAGCGCTGCGCTCGCATTGTATAAGCGATAGAGGGTAAATTGTTTAGCTGTTTTTCCCATTGCATTAACAGTAAAGCACAATACAGTTAGCAGACATTGTGCAACCAAACGATGCTAAGTGATTCTTTGGGCCGCAGCGGAAATGCAAGTGACAGGGCAAGCAGCCGTTAGTACCATCAGCTAAGACGCAAAAGCAAACCATTTAGTCACTGCCAGCTGGCTGTAAAGAGCCTAAGAAACAGTTGGGCCATTAGAATGCCGTAAGCCTACCCAGATGAATAATCATGAAAAAAAGTAAATCAAATAACTCAAATTCTCAACTTTCCAACTCTCTTCAGCAACTGATTTGAGACCGAATGGGAATAGTTTGAGTGGTCAGAGCAGTTGGCTGACAGTTCTCCATAGATTCGGTTCACGGCGCCATTGCATATTCATAAATATAATTTATTATTTACGCAATTCAGCCCTGAATTCCCGATGACATGATTAGCATAAATATAATTTCGATCTGCTGCATTGGCAATCGCATTTGAATTCCGTTTTTGGAGGCGTGAAATCGTGAAATGTGACAAATGTATACAAATGGCCAAAAGCTGTACGGCTATTGTGACCCGGCCCATTGTCTTCCGGCCATAACAATAAAGTTCGTCGTCTTGCGCGGCTGTTGCAATTGATAAGCTGCAACGGCAACGGCAACGGCTACAGCCTCTTCAAGGCGAATTTCCCATAATGAATAGCATCAATGTTTTTTAGACATCTGTTGCGATCGACTGATTCGCCAGTCATCATCCCGGCGGTCACAGTCATAGTCATAATGTTGATCATCATGATGATCAACGAGCGTGCTTGGGCTGCTTGACTGCCTGGCTGCCTGACTGCCTGGCAGTGACATTGTCTTAAAGCAACTGTGCGGCTCATGTAAAGATACAGGTACAGATATATGGCTATAGATACGCACGCAATATTATGGCATCAGCAACAACAAAGGCACGCTAAGGAAAGCTATTTTTGAGTTCGTTTTTAAGCAAACCTCTGCATACGCTTTGCTAGAACAGTCATATTTCGTTCCAGTCATAAATAATTATATATTTATATACATAGTCTCAATCGAGGTCAGAGTTATTCCAGTAAACAGGCGCCCATTAAATAAATAATCTTGATATCGTCATATTGTATTCTTCGTTCAGTTGAACGTGTCGATTATGGAGATTACCAATCTGATATTTCGCTGATCGTGTGGCCAGACTTCAAGACGTTGACACGTACATATATGCAGTTGCATATCATCTATATATAGCAGACTCATAAATATGAATCCAAGAGTTCTGTTTACATCTTGAGCTGCGAAATTCGATTTACCATTCCAGCCCGAAGCTAGAGTTACATCTATATTTAGATATTGAATAATTGCCATTGTTGTTGCATACGATTTTAATTATTGAACAATAGCAACAAATACATATTCACATATGTCTCGCCGTCCGTCCGCCGTCCGTAGCTGCGGCACGTGCTTTTGTTGCCGCTGACACAATTTATGGAGCTAAACAATTTCCATGCCTATTGCCAGGCCATTGTGCGGTTTGTTGTTGTTTTCTTCATTCTTCTGTTCATTTCATTTATTAACTTGGCTTTTGTTGTCTTTGCACTCGCTTTGAATATGCGCCGTGAGCCGCGCAAATTGTTGCAGTTGCTGCACTTATTATGCGGCATTTGGGTCACGGGGTTGTACGGATATCTTGGGCAAATGCGATCAGCCAGCCAGCCTTGCGGCAGACGAAGTCAAGCCTTAGACACCGTCAAGGCAAGGTCAAGAGGGCACGCTCTCCAACTCCACTCTCCAGTTCCCATTCCAATCATCAACTTCAAGTCCAAGGCTCAACTTCAACTCCAGCTGCAAGACCATCTTAGGCCGCAGTCAAGTTCAAAGTCGAGTCGAGTCGAGTCGAGACAAGGAAGTGAACACTGCGATAAACGGACGAGTAATAAACAAACACAATCGGTAAATAGACACCGAAAAAAAAAACACTGTTGTCTCTGTCAATAATTATTAATTTGTTTTCCATTTTGCTTTGGCATAGTTTTGTGTACTTAACACATGCGGCCAACCTCCAACAACGCCAAATGCCACTCCATCTACAACCTCTCGTCCATACATACACACATACCCTATTAACTTGTCTAAGTTTTTAGCGTGTGTCTCCATAGACTTGTCAAGCACTTGACATACACGCAAAAAGCTGAGACATAGTTTTTTAAGTCCTTAATATGTATTAAGCTCTGTGAACAGAGAAAATAGCTACTATGATAGATGGGCCAAAGTTATATTCGATATTGTTTCTCTCGCGCTCGCTCTTAGCTGTCTCCTTTACTCATGCTTCTCATCTTCTTATGTTTCTAATCTGCTCTTTTCTGCATCTCTTCGTTCTCTCCACTTTCTGCTCTGCTAACTAACGCCTTTCTATGCGATTTTCATAGTTTTGCCTTCATGCCCGCTTAGTTATGCTTCCTTTTCTCTTTTCTCCTTCTCTTATTCCCTCCACTTTCTGCCACATTCTGCTTATTAGCGCCTTTCTGTGCGCTTCTCACAGTCATCAAGCTTAGATATTCTTATGAGATCAAGCAATCAGTATATTTATTGTATTTTTATTAGCCTTTATGAATGAATCATGTTGCAAGCCTTCATTTGCAGCTTGGAGGGAAACGTCGAAAGCTGACTTATTTAGGGGTCATTGTTGAGATAGCTTTTGCAGGGGATCAGCGCTGAGGTCAGCCATGTAACCAGGTGAATCAATTAAATGCGTTATATGCATTATAGCGTCAATCAAGTTTTTTGTTCCCCGATCTTCCTCGCTCTTACAACAGTTTTCTACGCGTTCGACTTTCAAAATTGCGCAGCGTGAAAAACATTGAATGAAAATGTGATGAGGAAGTTGCTGCCGCTGCCGCTGCCGCCGCTGCTATGCTGCTCGATCTGAACAGAATCTTTTTCCCTGTGCCTTAAATGTTTTGATTCCACTTACCACCGAGTCAAGTCACAAACTGGTTTATCGACTTTTCGTTTGTTCTACACACACACACACAGAGGCAGACAGAGGTGACTGCAGGTACTGGACGGCAACATGGGAAATTAACTTGGCTTGATGATCGCCAAGCCAAGTCGAATTAAGTCGTGAACAAAACCGCATTTCGTGTGGATTTGTGTAAAATAAACAAATTTATATAATCTTATATTATATAATAATATTTAATATATGATATAAGACTATAGATCGTTACTTTGCTAAGTCATTCAAACTCACTCTTAGCCAGCGACTACTGTATAGAGTTTTGCAACAGCGATGACTCAGCCGAGAAGTCTGTGCTGATTAGATAAAAGCCATGGGCACATGTCAGCTGATAGATATACGAACTGATATAGACTATAGTCAATTAGTATATTAGATAGTAGCGTTAACTGATAGGAGTTGTTGTTGTTTTGCTGCGCCTTTTGTTCGTGTCGAATTGGAATCTGTATCTGTATCTGTATCTGAATCCCAATCAGAGCATGGCAGACTTCAAGACTTCAAGACTTAGTTATTAATTACAATGTATTTACTGTGAATTAACAGTGTAATTGAGAACTGCTATTTCTAGCTGTAAAGCCAGTAACTGCATTTTTAATTACGCGAAGCAATCATAAGGCACTAACTAAAATGCTTTAATATAATAACTATTTCACTTGTTGTTGTCAAGACAGCTAACGAGTTCTAAAACAACTCAAGTCAGTTTACAACAAAAGGCACAAACAAACAAAACAGTAAGAACGCACTTCGAGTTCTCTTAACTCAATGACAAATACAGTAAACATAAAACTAAATAAATAAATATATATAATATTGGTTTAAATTTATATGATCTCATCGACTCACTATAGAAACTTTAAACAATAATAATCAAGCATTATTATAAACAAAGTCGTAAACATTCAAGGAGAGATCTTCAGTATATCATCATATCATATTTTTTTGCAGATCTATATAAAATATGATATTCTACAGAATAGTATATATTCATATGTATATATATACATGCACGCCACGCCCCCAATTGCTATATAGATATAATTTTTGGCAAATCAGTAGATAAGATTATGATTTTTTAACTGTAAAGCTATAGAAAGACACAGTTTTAGATGATGTGCCACGCCCCTATTGCTCATAGATATATACGCCATATCATTCCGATCTTGTCTTCAACTAGTAGTATTTCTAAGATATGTATTTGCCTATTTGGCACGCCCCTAGTGGGCGTACTCGCAACGATGGTATACACTAGTATATGCAACAAATTTCAGGTGTCTAGCTTCAATGGCAGCAAAAGGGTTTACGTACGTACAAACAGACGGACGGACATTGCATACAACCAATATGCTCATTTCACCTTCGTGAATGTGTATACTAAAAAGGATTCAATCTGCAATGCTGCTCAAGACATATGCATTCCCAATGCTGACCCAAATGCAAGCAGCCCAAATACTTGACCTCATTTAGCAGGCTTGGCTTGGTAGAGACATCAATTATGGTTAAAGCCAAATTTGGCAAAGCAACAAGGATTAATGATGTTTGCATATGTTTTTTAGGGCAAGGAGCAACTGAGTCGAAAGGCAATAATTCAGCTGCCGGGGCAAAAGTTTGCTTTGTTCTTCCCGTTGCCAAGTGCGTTTCCAATTGCGTTGTTTGCAATTGCCAGCTGCCACAACAACAACAGCAATAACAAGAACTACTTAAAGTCAACAGCAACAACAACAACTGCAATAAAGCAACGGGTTTTAATGCTTTGGGTGCTTTGGTCACGCTCGGCTAAGTAGGCGCGCGCATTTAACGGTGTTTTATTATTTTAGCGCTTGCTGTTGTTGTTGTGCCTGCTGCAGATGCACTATATATATATATAAATGTATTTCTTTTTAAACAATTTCGAGCATGTGTAAAATTACCTGCAATTTCAATTGCACAAAGCGACGCGCATAATTGCTAAGTTTTTATTTTTTAGTTGTTGTCCTTTATAGCACAAAAAACACAAACAAAAAAATATAATAAGAAACAACAAAAAAAAGTCTTAAAGAAATGAGCGAGAGAACTCACACGCACATGTGTTCATAGCTAAGTGTGGGAGTGTGAGCGAAACAGGAGCAGGACTTGCCGTCTCTTTGTTGTTTGACTTTTGCACGAGCGTGCTTTATTGATTTTTAGCACAGGTTCACAAGCCACACACACACACATACTCACGCACACACAAAGCAGCACGAGCGAAAAGGCAAAGGCACAGGAACACACCCTGCTACGGCATGTGTATCTGTGTCTCCCTAGGATACAAAGTGTAAATAGCAGCAGCGTGCGCTAATTAAGTCGGACACTGAGCACAGCAGCGGCTCAATTCAAAAGTCAGCTCACAGCGACAAGTGTATTAGACGGACCTTTTGGCTGGCCATAGGCGGCACGTAAAGCGTGCTAGCATTGGTAATAGCGCATCATATTTAACTCACTTTCAGTTATTCCATTGCTTTTTTGTTATCAGTTAACTAACGAACAATTTACAAATATTCGCGCGCGTCAAATTGCACGCAAAACAACAACAATAAATTGAAAAAAAAAATATTCACACACTTTAAACGCGCGCAACGGTCGCGATCCGCTGTACGTCCGATTCGGTTGGTCTTGTGTTTTCTTCTGTAGCTAACGGCGGCTGGCTAATCGTTATCGACACACAATTGGACCAATTGCCAGCTATCGATGCATCGTTTCGTACAATCGATGTATCGGTCTGCAGACATCGTTGAAATTATCCATCACTAACGGCATCTACTTTTTTTTATCGAGTTATAAATGCATTTACTGGCAGGAAGAAAGTGAATAATATGTATTAAATGGTAATTTGTAGTGTGAAATTTGCAAAATGCAAAAGTGCCTCTAGAATAAATGTGTAAATATAATAGTTATTATTGTGCTGTGCACAAACCCAAATGGAATATGTATTTGTGTCGAGTCGTGAGGGGGTGGAATCGCCACCCAAAAAAGATAGAAAATACGCATTGTTATGCTGCTCGTTATTCTTGTTGTTGTTGCTGTTGTTGGTGTTGTTGTTGCTGCTATTAGTGGCGGGCACGTTAAATGTTCTTGGTGGTGGTGAGGGGGAGCTATACGGCTATTGTCGTCCTCACAAAACCTTGCGAATATATTGATTTTTAACAATACTCTATGCCAATACCACGCACACACTGTGAACCAATACACACACATTTGCATATACAGTTATATATATATATGTATGAGTGTATATATGTGTGCGCATGTATGTATGTATTTTGATGTCATCTAATTCGCAATCGCTGCGCTGCCCCCTAAGATAACTAGACTTTGATAGATGGTCGCATTGCATTCGCTGTGTGTGTGTGTGTGTGTGAGAGAGAGAGAGAGATAGAAAGAGATCCAATAACAAAACAACCGGCGGCTGCAGCGTCCTATTTGAGGTCCAGCCGTACAGTGTATATGCAATACAGTGAACTCAGCGCAATCAATACGCTAAAATTGATGTGATTTATAAGAAATTTATAATCAAGTTCAATAAAATTCTTAAAATAAAATAAAATTGTGAATCATAATGATGAATATATGCAAAATTGTGATTCATTAAATAAATATGCTAATAATTAAATAATTTATTATTATTATTTATATTCATAAATTTTTTTGTATTATTTTAATGTGTTTTATATTTACCCTTACGTTACATAGTTTGTTAACATAAATTGTAGTCTGGCTCAGTGTAGCGATTGCACCCTGTAGCTGTGGTTTGGCTCATGTTACACACGCAGTCTGCTGCGGCTACGGCTGCATCCTGTGCACGAACATTTTTAATTTTTAAAATAATTTTTAAGGCCAAGTTTACATGGCGGCAGTGAAAAGTAGGCTTACACGTGTGCAGCCAATTTGCCGATTGCCCAATCAGCGCCTAATAGCCATAGCAACAACAACAGCAACAACAGCTGCATGGACTAGGTAGCTGCATTCACAGTGATTCATAGTTGATTCACAGTATTAGCTCATGCAAAGGGGTGTGTGAGGTAATTGCTTTCGTTTATGCTAATCAAAGTTGACTTTGTTTTTGCAGGCAACTGACTCCGAGCATAGCATGCCAGCAGCAGTTGAAATATCCACTGGCTGCTGAAAGGTAGACAAAGCTTAACTCTCTGGCAGCGTACGACGAGATGAACTCGTGCAGCGGCAGCAGCAACGAGTCGATGGAGCGTAATGTGAATCATGTTGCAGCCGGCGCTCACTCGGAGCTGCACATGAACTTTGGCGCCGCCTGCAAGCCAGCCTCACAGGAGCGCTACGTCTGGGAGATGCGCACCCACAGTCCCAATGTGACGCCCGCCAGCACCGTGCTGAACTCACCGGATCTAAATGCCGAGCTGCAGTATGCGCCCATGCATCATCACCAGGCGTTTGAGCGGGTATCGCCGCCGCATCAGCTGCCTGGCTACATGGCCTCGCAGCACCAACAACAGCAGCAACAACAACAACAACAACAGCAGCAGCAGCAGCAGCAGTCGGGCTATTATTACCAGCGGCCGCATCCACACCAGATACGCTTGGGCCGCAGCCCGGGTAGCAGTCAGTTTGAGCCGGAGGTAGGAATGGGAAAACTTTACCTATAAGCTTCTGGCAATAATATGGTTTACCTTTAGGGCATAGCGAGTCCCGGCTCGCCCACCGATGTGGGCAAAGCCGATGGGCAATGCTTGCGTGATGGCGAAATTGTTGTGTTCGACGATATCGACACCAACTGGATGAATAAATCGGCGGCTTTGGCTGCCGCCGAAAGAGACAGCAATGAGGATGTACTGAAGGTCACCAAGATGATTGGCCAACTGCCGATAGCCGAATATGAGGGCTCCCCGCGCCGCTTTGGCAACCAGCAGGTGGCAGCCAAGAGCGTTGTTGGCTTTCCGAGGCGCCCGCCTGGCTTTCCGCAACGTGTCTCGCCTAGCAAACAGTGCTTGGATAATAACGTTAAGACATCCGTTGGCAATCTCATCGATCTGATAGATCACGAGGGTACCCCGGCCGCCACGGCTGTCTCGAAGACGCCCACTTTTGATTATCTGTACGAGTTCTCCGAGACTCGCAAAGTGCTTGAGGAGTTCTTCAAAGGCAATCCGGATGACGACGAGAAGCGTTTCACGGACTACACCACGGAAAGTGGAGACGATGTGGCCAGTTCGGTAAGTCCTCAAATGGAGCTAGACTATTGAAACCCCAACTCACTTATTTACCAGGACATACAGCCGCGTGTGTGCGAGGTGGACAAGCATATCGAGCAAGCCTACATTGGCCAGCGTCTAGCTAGAATTCCCAAAGACGAGCTCTACATGGTCCATCGTTCGCCCCGGATGCAGGTTAGTCATGTGCTTATATCATATATATAGTCATCTTTATTATAACTCAATTCCATTCGCAGTCGAGCGAAGCCAATGCCTACCAGGAGCAGAACGACATCGAGCTCTATATCGATTCGAACAGCCGCAGCAGCGGCGAGCTGGCCGACACTGAATTGGAGGCGAATCTCCGGCGGCACTCGCGCAACTTTACGCTGTCGCCAGAGACGACGGATTACGACTCGAACTGTGGCGATTTGGACAGCCTGTCGAATGACATCAACTGCGCCACGACCGACTATGGCAAGCTCTACACCAGCATGCCGGTGCTGGAGGATGGACTCAGCAGTGGCCACGCCTCGGACACTGAGAACAATGTGTCTGTCGTCTGCGACAAGCCGCAGCAGCCGCAGACACAGCTTCAGGCACATCCCGAGCACGAGCACAATGGCAACAGTGACAGCGAGCGACTGCCGGACGAGCACATCAGCGTCGTCGCACTGACAGAGGCCGTAGATAACACGCAGCCGATCGAGTTTGCAGCGGCGCTGGCAACGCAAACGCCACTGCCGATATCGCCCACGGCCACACCGCCGCCGTTGGAGCAATGCGACGAAGAGGCGCTGCCGAACGATGGCAATAATGCTGATAGCGACAGTGCCGCAGACACACACTACGGTCCAGTCTATGCAGCAGCCGTGGCAGCAGCTGCCGCAGCAACGACACCCGGCAATAAGCCAGCAGCAATCGCACCGCCAGTCGAGATACAAGAGGCCATGATGGAGATACGCTCGGCGCTGCAGCGGGCCAAATCGCAGCCGGACAAACTGAAGTTTTGCGATGAAGTGCTGCCCGCTGATCCGGACTCACCGGTGTGGGTGCCACGCAAGAGCGCAGCGTCGGTCTCAACTGGGCGCCACGATGACGAGGAAGCCGACACAGATCTCGAGACGGATCGGCTGCTGGGCGAAAAGGACTTCTTTGCCGAACAGGTAAACGAATGCTGAAATCCCCAATAAGCGGAAGCTATTAATAAGTTTAATTCCTGTAGACTCTGGCACTGACTGGAGCCGCCGACAGCAATGCCAACGGCTTGATCAACAACAATAGCAGCAGCATGAGTATCAGCGACAACAACAGCAATCCCAAGCCGCAAACGTACTCGTCGGCCACCATACGGCAGGGCATTGGCACCTCGCTGACGCCCAACTCGCCGGACATTTGCCAGATTGTGGGCAATGCGGATGTTTCGATCAGTTCGCCGGAGAAGCTGCAATATACAAAAAGTCCAACGGGATCAATCAAATCGCTCAAAGACTCGGCCAACAGTGACAAGAAAACTCATTCACGGAATAAAGAAGGTATGTGTGTGTGTGCGTGTGTGTGTGAGTGTGTGTGTGTGTGTGAAAAAACGCCCCATATAAAAAAAAAACGAACAATGATTTTGACTTTCATATTTTTCCTTTGCCAACTGCTGCATATTGAAATTTTCATTTGTGTATTTGATGGTGTGATGACTGCCATGTAAGTGGACGTGCCTCTCTCTCTCTCTCTCTCTTTCTCACTCTCACTGTCTCTCTATCTCTATCTATTTCGTTATAAGTAGAAGTAATTTGATTTTAGCCTGGGCTAAACTTGTGTATATAGAGAGGATTATCGGATTGGATAGAAATAGTATATATAGAATTATGGAATAGTCAAGAAAAATTGGTTTTAAAGATATATGACCTAACTATAGTAGACATAGACATAGACTGCCTTCAAAGTGATAAATATATATATATATATATATATATATATATATATATATATATATATATATATATATATATATATATATATATATATATATATATATATACATAATGTATGTACTCTGATGTGGAAAATCTGAAATGAAAGATTATTGAAAATTATCGTAGACTATATAATAGACGGGATCACACTAGTTCGAAAAGTCTATAAGAATTAAGATTTCCTATATATTGTATATATTTCTGATATCATATTTTGTATTTTGACTAGAGCTGTTCCTTTTTGTAGAATTTGTATTAAACCAATTTGTATAAAGCGTTAATTGAAATTTTTTCTTAAACATATATATATATATATCATATATATATATATAAATATATATCATATTCGATGTAGAGTGCATTGTAGTTCATAATATAGTTTCCTTATGTTGCACAGAAAACACCTTTGAGTTCATAATCCTTACTAAATGTTGACTTTTTCGCCTCGATCAGGTTTCTTGGAACCCAAAGTGCTCATTGAGGGCGTGCTGTTTCGCGCCCGTTATTTGGGCTCCACGCAGCTGGTGTGCGAGGGTCAGCCGACCAAGTCGACGCGCATGATGCAGGCCGAGGAGGCGGTCTCCCGCATAAAGGTGCGTATGCTTAGCCCATTGGCCATGTGTCCGTCCAGTTGCGTTCCATTTAGTGTGTGCTTGGTCAATTGTTGCCTCTCTGTCTATAATGCATCTCGCTTTTCTCGCCCACACTCACACCCCCAAACTAACCCATGCTGCGTAATCCTCGATATCTTTAGGCTTTGGTAAGCAACAAAACACAAAATCAAAATTTTAGTTCTTTATGATTTGGTCGAAGTCAAATTTGGACTAACATGCGACTCGGTTTCATTTGTCGGCAGGCGCCAGAGGGCGAGAGTCAGCCAAGCACCGAAGTGGATCTGTTCATATCAACCGAGAAGATAATGGTGCTCAATACGGACCTCAAGGAGATCATGATGGATCACGCTCTGCGTACCATCTCCTATATAGCCGACATTGGCGATCTGGTCGTCCTGATGGCGCGTCGACGCTTCATACCCAATGGTGGTGGCGTTGTCGTCGACTCACTCTCGACTCCGGGCGCTGGGGAGACCATCGAGGGCGAGTCGCTGAAGGAGAACAACAAAGAGACCGGCTCATCGAACAAGCACAATCGCACGCCCAAGATGATATGCCATGTGTTTGAGAGCGACGAGGCGCAGTTCATAGCGCAGTCGATTGGGCAGGCGTTTCAGGTGGCCTACATGGAGTTCTTGAAGGCCAACGGCATTGAGAACGAGAACTTGGCCAAGGAAATGGACTACCAGGAGGTGCTCAACAGTCAAGAGATATTCGGCGATGAGCTCGAGATATTCGCCAAGAAGGAGCTGCAAAAGGAAGTTGTCGTGCCCAAGGCGAAGGGCGAAATTCTGGGCGTTGTAATTGTGGAAAGCGGTTGGGGCTCGATGCTGCCAACAGTGGTTATAGCCAATCTGATGTCGGGCGGTGCAGCCGCTCGCTGCGGCCAGCTGAATATTGGCGATCAGCTGATTGCCATCAATGGCATGAGTCTTGTCGGTCTGCCGCTGTCCACCTGCCAGACCTACATACGCAATGCCAAAAACCAAACTGCCGTCAAGTTTACCGTAGTGCCCTGTCCACCTGTAGTCGAGGTGAAAATTCTGCGTCCCAAGGCGCTCTTTCAGCTTGGCTTCAGCGTGCAAAACGGTGTGGTAAGTGTGTTCACCTGTGTCCCACCTGAAAGTATGTCTCATCCCCTTGTCCACTCCACAGATTTGCAGCCTGTTGCGTGGCGGCATCGCTGAGCGCGGCGGTGTGCGCGTTGGACATCGCATCATCGAGATTAACAATCAGAGTGTGGTTGCTGTGCCCCACGACACCATTGTCAAGCTGTTGTCCTCATCTGTGGGCGAGGTACACACACGCATACGCATACATTTCCCTATATATATATTTGTACATATGTGACTAATGTTTTCAAAACTTTTCATTGATTTTTTTCTTGATAGATTTTGATGAAAACTATGCCTACGTCCATGTTTCGTCTGCTAACCGGCCAGGAGACGCCAATTTATATCTAATTCAAGCGTTATATAATTATGCTTATGCACCTCTCAGCACAGACACCCACACACCCCACGCACACACACACACACACACACACACACACACACACACGTATACAGTCCAACATGCCTAAATTGAATTATCTGAATGTACTCTCAGTTAGCCAAGCACCACAAACAACACTCGAACAAACGAAGCTGCAGTTGCAAGCAGGAACTAGCCATACTCTACCAATAATACTAAGCACTCGCTTAAGATTCGCTTTATTTAAATTTTAATTTTAATTTTAATTTCGATGTTTTCCTTTGTTCAATGTACATGAAAAAGACTGAATTTTGTGTTTGCGTACAACTGTGTGTGTGTGTGTGTGAGAGAGAGCGTGTCTGTGTATGTGTGCGTGTGTGTGTGTGTGCTTGAAGCATACATATAGTAAAAATTGTTTATATATATAAAATACTGGAGAACTGGATGCGGCAAGGAAACACGATATTGAGAGGGAATGGAGGAGAGGGAGACGGAATGGGTGCGTGCGAGCAGGACGGAGGCAATACTCTAAAAGGATTTAATTTAGTTGCCAATGCTATAGACAGCAATAATTTATGATTTTATTATTTGGTATTCATTAGTTTGTATTATTGACTACATTTATAATTTGCAGTTATGCCAAATATCAAATATGAGCTGAGATTTCGTTGAATTTTTTTTCGTCATTTAAATTGGATGGATAGATCCCGATATTATTTCTTGTATATGTATATGAGTAACACACTGTATTGTACTGTACGTGTATTGAATGTCAAATACTTATTATAGTTTAAGTGATGAGCCTGGCCAACGGCCGACTAACAAGCAACAAACAGTAAACAGTAAACAAAACGAAATGCATTTAATTAAACGTCGTCAAAACTAATGTGTATAATTACAATAAAGTGCTTTGCGAAATGTGCACTAGAGTAACAATAGATGCCATTCGAAACGAAACTGAAATAGGTGAGCCACGAAGCAATAAAGTACATTAACAATAAAAGCAAATAACAGCAGTAATATGAAGAACAATAAGGTGTGTGCATATTGAATTATTTGTGTTAAGCTACGACATAGTAAACGAAAACTTATATTAAAGAGAGCTTATTTTTGCTATAATTGACAAACAGCACCAGAAGGCAAAGTTAAACGCAACTTTATAAGTACATACCTATATATATATATACACGCAAATATTGAACAATTGAAAAGCAAGCGACATGTGTAATTATTAATTAATACGAATCGGATGGCAAGATGAGAATATTTCGAATATTGCGAAGTGTGCAGGTAATCACAAATTCACATGTATACAACAAAATATACATACGTATTCATTAACTTATATACATACATATATATATATATATATATATATATATATATATATATATATATATATATATATATATATATATATATATATATATATATATATGTATTTGTAACTAATCGTTCGCAATGGCATTATTTTTGCAATAAACACACCAGCCGGCGCCGAGCAAGCAAGTTAAATAATAAATTTATATAGTTACAATTACCAAATAGCTCGTGTATAGAGAACGTTAATGAAACTCTATTGCTAAACGCCTAAACTAATTAACTATCACATTGTATACTAACTAGTACTATTTATTTACCCGCATCTAATCGAATGGAAAGCCTAAAGCGAAAGCAAATCGAGTCCATCAACAAAACATTTTGAATTCGAGCCGAGGGCCATTCAGGTGAAGCGCAGCTTATTTTGCCATTAAAACAAAACACAAATATATAAATCAAATGCTACAAATAACAAATTTCAACTTAACTCGGCAAAAAGTGACATTAAAATAAATACATACAAAATACATTACATATTTATTAATTAAAATGCAAAGAAATTCGTGTTTTCTTATTCCTATGGAGGGAGGGAGAATCTGGAGTCCATTAAAAATGGCATGGGATGGTATTTTGTTTATCTCTGAGCCTGTATGCGGAAGCCATGCAGAAGTGGGCGTGGTGGAGCCTATAAACTATATGTATATATATGAGGAAAAAGAGTTGAGTGAATCTCAGAGATCTCTTAAACTCGAACTGCTAGAGATTGGAACTTTAAGGCACACACATATATATTTACTATATACTACTATACCATATATTATATATAGGTATCATTATATACCTTCTATATGCCTTATCACTAACCTTTCAACACCTGCATGCCACATCCAGAGCAAACGTGTCCATTGGCCCCCTCTTCACGGCCCCTCACGTTTCACGCTCATTGACTGACAGCACTTATGTAGATGGGCGACATCTGGAACAGACTTATTCAAGTTTCCAGCCATTTTCTTATTTCCTCGCTTGATCATCGCAAATATGGAGCCTCAACATTAGTGCGCCCCGAGCGCTCAGCCAAAAGTTTCAATTCCTAAACAAACTCCCACTAGGCGCAAGTTTTTACAATTTGATTAGGCTTTCTTTACCTTCTTTCTAGTATTTGGCCCCAATTCCATTTGCTGCTATTCAATAAGAAAAGTTCACCTTTTAGGCAGCTGCAAATTTGCATGTTGCAAATCGACTTTCGTCGAGCTTAGGGCCAGTTGGACGCTTTCAGCTGCAGTCGGGCATTAAAAATGCATCGGAAACTTGACCCAAGTTACAGGCAGGGAATTCGCTAACTTCTTCTAAATCAACGGCAGTGGAAACGAGGCGGACCGACTGTGTAATGCCTGTTCAAAGTCTAATAAGATGTGCTACTATCTACTACTTAGGCAGTCTGTATTGTAGCATGTCTGAGCTCTGGAAACGGAAAACAATATTCATCCAGCAAGTCAATCAGTCTGTCAGTCAGTCAATCAGCGATTCAATCAGTTAATTACCCAGTCTGCCAATCAGTAATTCAATCGGTCAATCAGTCAACCAGTCAGTCAGTCATTCACCTAGTCAATTAGTCAATCAGTGACTCAATCAACCAGTGTGTCAATCAATCAGTCAGTTATTCTGCTACTCAATCAGTCAGTCAGTTAGTAACTCAATCAGTCATTGAATCAGTCATTCAATCCGTCATTCAGACAAGGGCTCAGCCAATGAATCCTCCCATGTCTCTCAGTCAATCAGTGTTTGTGAGTCCATCAATCTGTCCATCAATCAGTCTATCAATCAGTCCATCAACCAGTCCATCAATCAGTCCACAAATCAGTCCATCAATCAGTCCATCCATCAGTCCATCAATTAGTCCATCACTCAGTTCATCAATCAGTCCATCAATCAGTCCATCAATCAGTCTATCACTCAGTTCATCAATCAGTCCATCAATCAGTCCATCAATCAGTCCATCAATCAGTCCATCAACCAGTCCATCAATCAGTCCATCAACCAGTCCATCAATCAGTCCATCAATCAGTCCATCAACCAGTCCATCAATCAGTCCATAAATCAGTCCATCAATCAGTCCATCAATCAGTCCATCAATCAGTCCATCAATCAGTCCATCAATCAGTCCATCAATTAGTCCATCAATCAGTCCATCAATCAGTCCATCAATCAGTCCATCAATCAGTCCATCAACCAGGTACTCGCACTCATTCAGTCACAGATTCACTAGAGCATCATCTAGCTGAGCAGTCCCGGCCAAAGACCGTTCTACTTGCCACTTCGCTTTCCATTTTGCTGAAATGCCAAAAGTGTAAAACTCGTTCGCTACGAACCGGACGTGTTGGACAACACAGGGCAAACACAATTTTTATGCCGCCCCCAATCTCAGTAAAGTTGTGCGAAGGCAAGCGCGAGCGTGACTGTGGCAAATATCTGATAGATGCGTTAGGTGCCAACGTGGCAAATGTAACTTCTGGAAGTTTGGGCGCCCAGCGAACACAAAGCTGTGCAAATGTGTGTAACAGGCTGAAGGAGGCGTGGCAGAGAGCCCATAAAACATATGCCAGGCTGAGTCGATGTTTCCTTGTACGCCTCTCCATCTGTCTGTCCAGCAGGGTATCTCCTAGTCGAGCACTTTTACTTGAGATATGGTAACTGAGGCTCTGTTTCTTCTTCTATTGTAGTATCTCTTAGCAGATAAATAATAGTCGACTATCTTGCAGCAGATATATTGTTCTGCTTGATATATGCATGTATACAGATATATATAGATATACGTACATATATGCAATTGTTTTCTTTTCGCAAATGTCGAATTTATCGCAAAACTTAAAGCATCAATTTATGGACATATTTGCCGTATTTCATACGGAATTCATATTTGTGGCATTTTTGTGGCTGGCCGCTGGCTTCGCATGGCTATTATCGTCGCTGTTGTTTTTGGGATTATAAAGTGACAACAACAAGAAGAACAGCAGCATAGCACTGCCCGAGCATTGCTTGCATGGGACCATGGCACAAATCGAGAAATTTTTCGATATTTTTGCATTGATTCTATCCCAACAGTTTCCTTTTAGTATAAAAACTGTGACCCAACTAGAGTGATACCATTTCCGAAAATTATAGCTTTACACATGTTACAGTTATTGTTAATATGAGGATGTAGAAATAATTATTAAGATTTGCTATTTATATGAAAAATGTATAGAAAATATGACTGGAAAGCTGTGAAGTTGTGCTCATGAGTTTTTATACTAATTAATGACTTATTCTGGGTTACATGAAGTGAAGTGTTAGTCCTTCATTTTGACAGAGTTCAATGTCTACATTAAAGATGCTTTAGTCGAAATAACAATTATGACAGTCTCTATGCCATATAAGATCATTCCAAAGGAACTCTATGCTATAAATATAAATAAGTAAATAAGTTAAGATATAATATATATTATCTTTTATACATAAAAGTAACATATCATTCTATTTATATAATTTTATTTTAGTATTCTTTTTATTAAGTATTTTTGCACAATTTATTGGCTTTGGTGGCCATCGTTCAGTCTGTTCAGGCTGCCTTCAGCCTTTTTATGGCATACTTTTCAGCGCCGCCTTTACACACATGCACACGCAGACACAGAGACAGACAGACAGACATACAGTTACACATATCGCTTTTAGCATTACATTCGGTTTGCGAGTAGTTTTCGCTCCGTTGTTGCTCTTTTTGCTTTCGGCTGCTACCACAAAATGTAATTTAACACAGGCTCGCTTCTTTGTCTTGCTGTCTCTGTCCACCTACATAGCTAGCACCCTGCCTCCCTCGCTCTGTCCCGTTGCTTGGCTACCTTTCGTTCTCTTTCTCTCGCTCGCTGCTGTTGTCGATGGCGTTTTTCATGCTGCATAACAGGCACTTGTCACATTTTTGTTGGGTTTTTGTTAATTTGCTGGGGCTTTGAAATGTTTATGGCACTTTCGAGTGCCTGAAAAACGAGACCCAGAGCGAGAGAGAGAGCGAAATTTGTATTTTTTGGCCACATCACACGCAAGTGGCTGCCAAATCCAGGCGGACGCCCATTAAAATCAGCCATAATGCATTTAAAACACTCTCCACAGCTGCAACCACTGCACACAGTTCGAAAGTGTCATCGAGCCAATGGCCAAGTCATTCAAGTGGACAAGTGTCTCCTGGGCCTGCATTCTGTAAAGAAAAAATCACTATTTCAGTGTTGACAATTCAAATAAATTTGCCATTTTCCTGATGAGTTATAAAATCAGAGGCAGAGGACAGCCACAGACAGAGGCAGACCTAAAACAGTTGAGCCACAGTTGAGCAGTGCCAAAGCAGAGCCAACGGCAGAGCCAAATGCAGCGATCAGTTGAGCCAGAGCAAAGCCATTGGCAGCACCAAAGCAGAGCGAGAGCAGAGCCTAAACAGAGCCAATGACAACGCCACAGATCAGCCAGAACTCACCCAGTGGCAGAGCCAGAGCAGATCGAGAAGCAGAGCCAAAGCAGAGCCAGAGCAGAGCTAAATTAGAGCCAATGGCAAAGCCAGAGCAAAGCCAAAGCAGAGGCAAAGCAGAAGCAATGGCAGAGCCCGAGCAGAGCCGATGGCAGAGCCAGAGGCAGAGCCAGAAGCAGAACCAGAGCAGTGTCAAAGCAGCGTCAGAGCAGAGCCAAAGCAGAACCAGAGCAGAGCTAAATCAGAGCCCATGGCAGAGCCAGAGCAAAGCCAAAGCAGAGCCAAAGCAAAGCCAAAGCAGAGCCAGAGCAGAGCCAAAGCAGAGCCAAAGCAGAGCCAAAGCAGAGCCAAAGCAGAGCCAAAGCAGAGCCAAAGCAGAGCCAAAGCAGAGCCAAAGCAGAAGCAAAGCAGAGCGAAAGCAGAGACAGGGGCAGAGACAGGGGCAGAGATCAGTTGAGCCAGAGGCACAGCCATTGGCAGAGCCAGAGCAGAGCCAGAGTTGAGCTCTGACAACAGCAGGTGAGCCAGATCAGGAGAAGAGCTAAAACAGTTGAGTCTCACTGAAAAAAACCCACTCAAATTTGGAAATACTCAAAGCACTCCTCGCACATCCTGAATAAATATTGAATTTTGTCTGAATTTACTTCTATCTGAGTCTCCGGCAACCGAGAGCTCAATAGAATCTCCGCTTCACTTTGAGCAACATATAAATTAAATGAAATTCTGAATAATTTGAGCATAATACTCTGAGATCCTTTGCTCCCTTAATGAGCCTTCATTTTTACAGACAGATAATTTCATAGACGGCTTATAATTGGGGCCCAAACGTTAGGTAGTTGGAAGCAGCTTTCTGTCTGGCAGAGCAACGTAAGCCATTTATAAATTATTTTGTCTTAATAATCAATTCATTATGTCGCCTGGTCCACTCCGACTCTGACTCTTGCTGTTGCTAGTGGTGGCTGTTAACTTGGCCAAATGAATACAAAAAGTTTGCTCGCTCTAAATATCATTGGCTTCGTAAACATCAACTTTGAACTTAATTTAGAGCCAGGCACGAGTGCCTCGAGTTCCAGGAAATGCTTCTCCACACAATGCCGAGCCGAGCGCGTTGCCCAGCGTCCATGGGTAAATGGTACAAATAGATATAAATAAGTAATAAGTGTGTGAGTGGGGCCGTGGGGTAGGCTTAAACGGCAAAGGAGCAGCTGAGGGAGCAAGAGAGAGGGAGAGAGAGAGAGAGAGAGATGTATTCCTATAGGATAGAAGAGATTAGCATCATTATCAGCAGACCTGATCAACTGCCAAAATATATGTTTTTATGATAAACTCTTGGCTTCTCCTTCACACATATGCATATATATACATATATCATAACTTGATATCCTTTTTGCAGGAAAGCGCCTGCAGTTAAGCAGCTAACAAGTCTGCAATTCCGCGGGGCATCATTTCGCTTAAGGTTACGCACATAAATCTTGGCCCAAAAAAAAAAAAAGAAAAGAAAACGAAAGAAATACATTGGGCTAGCACGGAGCACATACTGGAACAACACTGCGTATACTTATTAATATTTGAGCAGCTTTCCTTTGTGTCCCTGCGCCCTACTGCTGGCCTTGGCAAGGCAGCATCCGCTTCCGTTTCCGCTAATTGTTGCACTCGCTTCATCTGCAATTAAATAACTGGGTGACTCTGGCTAACTCACTGGAAGTAGGTGCCAAAGTCCATAAATATAAATCGGTTTGGAGCTGACCAGGTCTAAATGTTAATAAATAACAACTCGATGTGGTGCATAAAATGATAAATCGACCACAAAAATATATATGTGTATATGACTAAAGTTTACATATATCAAAGTCGATTTTATTTTGCCCAAGAACTGCCTAACACATCTGCTATTCTATGCCCTTTGTCTAGGGGCAATGGGGCATATTAAATGCTGAGAAAATATAATCAATTTAGAGTACTTTGTTTTAGGCACAATTTATTTCGAAATATATAATATATATAATCATGAAATATATATATTAGAAATATATATTTATAAATTATATAAATTTTAATATATATATTTTATAATTATATATAGTAAATATAATTATAAAATATATATTTAAAATTTTTATATAATATTTATTGATGACTTTTCGTAAATACAAAATATAATTGGTATCTACTAGCCGAACAGTATACCCTGTACACATTGTAGCTGACCATTTGGGGTATACTAATTTGTATGGTATGTATATGGATAACACAAGGAGGCGCGTCTAACTGTATGTATTCTTGATTTAAGTCTACTCATCTAGTCCATATCCGTTCGCTCGTACCTCTGTCCGTCCGTCTACTATCTCGTAGAGTAAAAACGCTGTTAGAATATACATCGTCGTATATTACATATGCAATACAAATATATTATTATTATATCATTTTCTTATCATCAATATCTTGAAGGCAACGATCACTGATTTCCTATATACATATATATATTTAATACACATGTTAGGTGAGGGTATTTCCTAGCCGCTCACAGCCGCCCTCTCCGCACTTTTACTGGTTTCCTATAGCACTGATCACTGATTTCCTATATACATATATATATTTAACACACAATCATAGCTACCGCGCGTCTCTTATATGATCGAGTGTAGGTGAGGGTATTTCCTAGCCGCTCACAGCCGCCCTCTCCGCACTTTTACTGCTTTTTTCGTGGTACTTACTGAGTCGTTGTTCGGCTGCTGCCTTTTACTGCTGGGTGCCGGTGCAGTTATGAGCCGCTATATTGTCGCATAAGTGCGGCGGGCCCAAGAACTCGTCCGCACATATGGCAGTCGGCAGTCGGCAGTCGAAGTTTATTATTTTAAGTGAAATATTTTCGGTGCGGTTAACATAGCGCACACAAAATGGCAGCCGCAATGGCTCTAGAACACATGACACACACACACACACACACACACACACACACACACACACACACACACACACACACACACACACACACACACACACACACACACACACACACACACACACACACACACACACACACACACACACACACACACACACACACACACACACACACACAGATATATATATATATATGAATTGTCCATATATGTGTATATGTATTTACATCTATATGGCCGCAAAGTGTGCATAAATAAAGCGCTGTAATATTTAGATTACTAATATAACAGTACTACATATACCTTATTTATAGCCGATGTGGTCGCGTTAACTGTGAATATTCGATGTGGGGCTGTATGTGTGTGTGCACACACACACACGCGTACTCAGACACATGTCGATGCCACTGGTCGAGGTGGGTCAATCGTCCACATAAATTGTCATGTATAGCTTAGCCACCATCTGTGGCGACAACGGCGTGTGCATAGTGCAAATGGATCGTTCCCTGTTCAGTCAATTTATGAGCTACTCTCGCTCTGCACCGGATTGTTAGCATAACTAAGGTTACTTGGGTTGGGCTGACCTGGATGCCTATGGTTTGAGTAGCTGCACTTGGTGCTGATGAATGCAGTCAAAGGCTGAGAGAAGACTGAGAAGAATGAGAATGAGAATGAGAATGAGAATGAGAATGAGAATGAGAATGAGAAAGAGAAAAAGAAAAAGATATGGAGAAAAGGAGTTAGACAAGTAGTAAGAAGTAAAAGAAAGGGAAAGAAACAGAAGAATGAGAGAATGAAAAAATATATTCAAAGAAACGAAATATAATAACAAAGATAAAGAGATAGAGAAAAAGCTAAAGATATAGAGAAGGAAAAAGAATAGGAAAAAACGAGAAATAGAAAGATATAGAAAAAGAGAAAGAGAACAAGCTGAGAGAGAGAGAGAGAGAGAGAGAGAGAGAGAAAGAGAGAGAGAGAGAGCAAGAGAAATAAAGAAATGTATAGATATATAGATGAGGAGGAGGAAGAGAAAGTGAAAAAATTATGGCTCTGATTAGAGTCCATACTAATTTTAAATTAATTAATTTAATTTTAAATTTAATTTTAATTTAATTTTAATTTAATTTTAAATTTAATTTAAATTTAATTTTTAGTTTAATTTAAATTTAATTTTAAATTTAATTTTCAATTTAATTTTAAATTTAATTTTAAATTTAATTTTAATTTAATTTTAAATTTAATTTAAATTTAATTTTTAGTTTAATTTAAATTTAATTTTAAATTTAATTTTAAATTTAATTTTAAATTTAATTTTAATTTAATTTTAAATTTAATTTTAAATTAAATTTAAATTTAATTTTGTATTTAATCAAATTTTGAAGATAAATATAAATAATAAAAATCAAAAATAATATTTATTTTAAAAGTAACAATAAAATAAGTAAATAAAATAAAAACTAAATTTTTTAAAATGTTATCTTTTAATTTATTTATTTATTTCTTATTGTTTTATTTTTACTTTTAAAATATATATAATTTTTTATCATAATTTATAAAAAAAAAAGTTAAGTTTAATTTAGTTTTAAGTTTTTCAATTCAAGTCGATGCAGAGAATAAATTGTTGCAGCTGGGCAATGCAATGGGAAGAGAATATATAATACATAGTTATGTGCGTGTGATATTTTAACATATCATAAAAGTTATGGGTGGCATGGGGCTCATAAAGCAAACAAGGACATTTCATATTGTCATTTTGCATCTTCTTCTTTTACCGCCAATAATGTTAATCGCCTTGTCATTGTTGAGCGTGAAGACAGCTGGATGGAGGCTAGCGTAAGAAAAGCAAATTAATATTTTTATAACTTATTTTGACAACATAAAATTGTTTAAACCAACTTTACTAAGGAGAGCTTTGCGCGGGAGGGCTCGACTAAGAAGTAGCCTATACTGGAGAGCTTCGTATGCAATTTAGTTACTAACTAAACAGATACTATATCAAATCATATATATAAGTCGGCCACACTTGCTGCTGTCCATGCACATATGCCTTTGTTCAAGTCTAAACTCATTGAGAGCCCCTCGGCTCACCTGTCGACTGCACTTAGGGGCTTCATCCTTGCTTTATTATGCAACTAATAAATATTTGATTGCATTTGAATACTAATCGAGGTATAACGAGCTCGTTAATTTCAGCCATGCTCAGTTAAAGTCGCTGAACCCAAGGTTGGGAAGGTTCTTTAAATTCTTAAACTTGACGTGCGCCGCTTGCGTCAAGTTTAAGAATTTAAAGAACGCCAAATAAAAGAAAAGCGGAGAACATAATCAAGCATAGGTTGCATCGCATCGAACTGTACCAGGCGGCATGAGTAGTGAGTACTCGTGAAATTCGTTTCATTCATAAATCGCTGGCGACTGCGACGCCTGCTGCTGGGGCAGTTTATCCGCGCAGGCGCATCGGCCGCTGTTCCCAGCTGGGGCAGCAGCCGTGCAGAGGGGCGCGACAGTGGGCACAGCAGCAAATACTGGGCACAGCCCTTCAAAATAACGGCAATAACGGAAATCTCGAAGTGGGGTACAGCTTAAGCAGACTTAAGAGCGTCAGCGCTCTCTTAAGTAGCAGAAAATACTGGGAACAGTACGAACCCACTTGCAGCCTGCCGGCGTCGCCTCGCTGTCTATTTGCCTGCGCTGAGCAAATGCAGTTTGCAATTATTTAAAGGACTGTTGAACCTTGGTGCTTAAGCTGAACTACGCCTGCTCGCCACAGATGGGCTCTAATATGTTTACATTCTGCATACACAAATGCCTTTTATCATTTAATGAATTAAAATGGTTGGCTCTTGGCAAACATGTGGTTAACTGCCAGTTAAAGTGCAAAAGGTTCACAAAGGGTTCCATGACAGCGACTCTTGATTGCCCGACTTTTATGTCCTTACTGGGGCCATCAGCCTAATTGCTGCATCATGCTGCCATAGACGTAAAAGGCAGGAAGTCATGCCAATTATATCATCTAATGTTGTCATCTAATGTTCGAGAGGGGCGAATAGCTTCAATTTAATTAACATGCTGAATGAGTGCAAAATGCTCATAGAAACTTTATAGGAAACTATATTAAGTATATAAAGTATATCAAGTATATAAACTATATGCCTTTATAACTATATAAACTATAACTATAACTAACTATATAACTATATGAACTATATTAACTATAATAACTATATTAACTATATTAACTATAATAACTGTAAAATCATTCGCTTTTCAGATTTCAGAGCCATTTTCTATAGCTAGATCAAGTCTTCTATGACTAATTATAAATAATTTCGTCGTACTGAACTTTTTATACCCTGAGGCACCTTGAAAAATGGGAAATCAGGGTATAATTTTTTTTTTTTTTTTTTTTTTTTTTTTTATCATGTCAACTGCAAAAACTGCATATTAAGCTGCTTCGATCTAAGCTTATATCTGTGTAAAATATAATTCGATATAAAATTCCAGCATATAAATTCGTTTTGTTATAGTTTTCATGATTTTTCATATGTGATAAATTCCAGAAAATTTTAAATTCTTTTAAACATTGATTTTCCTTGCCATTCAATTATATTTTTATTAGTTTCATGGAATTTTAATGAAATATATAAAGAGTTTTTATATGATTTACCTGAATTAACATTTGCTATCTGGCTGACTGAGAAGCGAAGGATTCTTGAAATATTTCCTCTATCATGAACTCTGATTTGTTCTGCTCTGTTCATCCTTATCTTGCTCTTTTGCTGAGGTCTAAGAGATGGACTCTATATCTATGATTCTATATCTTATAGAATGATAAGTCTAAGATTCGATATGTTCAATGATCGCATTTGATCCTGGCTAATGGCATCATTCAAATTGCTAAATGGAGGCTCTTTGGCCTATAAAGACAGACAATATGAGGCAGTAAAGCAGCTCATCTGCAATGCGTATTTAATTTGATATAAAAGTACAGCAATGCTAATGCCTAATTACCATTGTCTGCATTTTATTATTAGTACGCTCTGTGGGCAGTAGCTTTGTGTATAGACGGTGTGAGGCCTGACAGCAATCAATAACATTTCCAAAGGCAACGGAAGTAATGATAATATTATTTTCATTCGAATTTGATAATGTGGCTACAGGTGTAAATGCCCCTCTCCCTCTCTCTCTCTCTTTCATTATGCTCTCTGTCTGCCTGCGTATTTTGATTATGTGTGCGCTATTGGCTGCATGCTCTTTATGCTAATCAAAGTAAATTACCTTAAATGCCAATCCAAACACTTACCACACACACGCACACACACGCGCGCTTCGTGCCTGAGGCAACAAATCGCCCTGGGCGCCATTAAAGTAATCTTGGCCAAAACCCCATCCATGCTGGAAAGTGCCTCGAGTTTAAAGGAACAAACAGACAGCTTAGTGCGAAATTTTGTTGCTTTCGCCTTGTAAACAGAGCCTGTGCGTTGCCCTTGGCCTGCCTGCCTTGCCCGTCTTGACTGCCCAACTACAGGCCAAAGTTCATTCATCTAGGACAACTGAGCATCGCGAATGATTTCAATTAGATATATATATATATATATATATATATATATATATATATATATATATATATATATATATATATATATATATATATATATATATAGGGGTCAGGGTATCTTCTAGTCGGGAAGTTCTTATCAGAGCTCACGTAGTTATATATATATATATATATATGTCTATATGATATAAATGACATTTTCTTACAGGCATAAGTAGTATGCCTAGCCTGGCACAGGAACTACGTGAGCTCTGATAAGAACTTCCCGACTAGAAGATACCCTGACCCCTGTGAACAGCTCGTATGCCAATAGACAGACGGTTATGGACACCGACAGGCATAAGGTATATGCCTAGCCAGGCACAAGTCTGTGTGCTCTAGTAAGAACCTCCCGACTAGAAGATACCCTGACCCCCCCGGAAAAATCATATGCCAATAGACAGACGGATATGGACACGGACAGGCATAAGGTATATGCCTAGCCTGTCACAAGTCAGTGTGCTCTAGTAAGAAGTTCCCGACTAGAAGATACCCTGACAATAGACAGACGAACATGGCATATATTTGGCATCTGCCACGCCTCCTGCAGCCTGTTAGCCATATATAGTATAGACTTAGAAGGGTCTAAGCCTACCCTAACAGTTGCTACAGCTGGTATAGCTACAGCCAACTCCACTGCTGGGCCAGCGTCCACATAGTAGTAGTAGAGAGTAGTAGTAGTAGAGCTTGAATATAGTCTAACAAGATAGTTAGTAGCTTATAGTAACTAGTTAGTGAGCTCCTTCACTGCACTCTTGGTGGCAGCTATGCAAATTGTTTAAAATGCAAGCACATCCCTACGATCTCGAGGGGCTCAGCCCGGCCAGTGATTACCCAGAGCAACGGGGCCAATTGATTCTCCCGATGCTCATCTGCTGATTGGCCGGTCGTCAATGTCTGCCGTTTGCAACTTATCTCCACATTGTTTTCGTATGCTTCGTTGGGCTTAGGACACTAAGCTGTCAATGTCGCGTTTAGTGTGTGTCACACACAGAGAGAGAGAGGGAGAGGGAGAGGGAGAGGGAACCATGCGCCTGGTGCCGTTGGCATTGTGGTCGAGCCATATTAAAGGCGCATTTGAAGCCAATTGCCGCATAAAACCAAAATCACTAAAAAGAACTAAAGTGAATGTGTGCGAGGGCGAGAGCAGCGCTGCTAGGGTACAGCCCCGGCGCGATTTGATGCCCACTTAAAGGATATCTTATATTATACGAGCACCACTTCAGCACCGCAAATGCCACCTGACTTGGCGCTGGATTTTGAAGCCATCTGAATGAAAGTTCAATTTGATGCCGTTCACTTGTGTTCGCAGCGTGTAAAAATGTCTAATCCGCTGCTCTTGTCTGATTTAAATCGATGGCCATGCCGTCGCTGTCACTCAGCCAGCCGACGGAGGAGCCTGGGCAAGCCGCTTACTCGCTTGAGTGGCAGCGCTGCAAACGGATTTCAATAGATTACACATTAGTGTAATCATGGTCGCGGTCCATGAATGACTGAATGAAAATCTGCCAGCGACTTAAAAAATACAAAATAAAATGAATAAATAAGAAATAAAAGATTTCCAATCTACTTATTTGAAAATAAATGCCAAAGTTCCCATTTCTCAGTGTCTGTGGCAGTGTTTCGAACCAGTTCCAAGTATTATGCATAGCACTTAAAGTTCTTTAAGCTCTGGAGTATTATTATGTAATATTTCTAAGAGTCTTTTCAATTCAATTAAAATATATGACAGGGCTAAAAGAGGTGAATGGCTGTATGTTAATAAAGCAGGCTTACAAACCCGCCGGATTGGAGCCCGGACACTCACCTCACGCACTACTTAGTAAGTCGAGGGATTCGCACCATTGCCGCTTACACCACACACTAGCTAGCAAGTCAAGGGACTAGTTTAGCCCAGCGACAAGTTCACCGGATTCGAGCCCTGACGGGTGCTGAGTACCTCACGGACTGCCTACTAAATCACCGGATTCAAATTCTGGCTCTGAGCTCACACACTAGCTAAGCCCAGCGACAAGTTCACCGAATTCGAGCCCTGACGGGTCCTGAGACGGACTGCTTACCGGATTCGAGCCGTGGCTCTTAGCTCACACACCAGTTAGCAGGTCACGGGACTCGAATCCTGACACTCAGCCCAGCGACTAGTTCGCTGGATTCGAACCCAGTGACTAGTTACTAACCCGCCGGACTCCACCTCGACGGCATTTCACTTCTCCAACTGCAACCCTGCTGAGCAGTGTACACTTGTAAAGCGTTTATGCTTAAATTGCTGCTATTCACGCAACTTAAATGCGGATTATAATTCCTATCAGTTGGAAACTTTCAGTTTTTTGTGCCCGGCTCAGCTTCAACTCAGCTGAAATTCAAAGGTTGCGCATCCTTTTAGGCTTTTGCTGGCCATCGGCAATTATTTCGGCAACAAATTGACAATAAATGAAAAAGAACTTTTAGATTACTTTGTCACTGGCTTTTAACTTGCAGTTGGACCTTTGGAGGCGCCATCTCATTTACATAGACAGAAAGCAGCCGTTGTCCGTCCGGCGGCTGTCCGGCAATTCGTTTAGCGCAGTTCAGCAACAGCTGCGTCATGGCATCGCCGGCCTGGCCACTGTGATTGGCTTTGTTCACATTGTGTCTGTGTCATTAGCAGCAGCGACAGCATTTTGTAACCTTTATTGGCCGGACTAGTCCGAGCCGGGCCGGGCCGGGTCTGGATAATTAATTTGATTTACGCTTTATGGTTTTAAGTTAATTTGCAAAGTTTGCTCGCCAAATATATTCAGTCACGCATTCCATCAGCTGCGGACGCACTACACTCCCGGCTAATCATTGATCAGATGATGTCCTGCAGTAGGAATCGAATTTGCAGCAAGCAAAAACTTGAGTAAATCCCTCTGCCCCACCACTGAGATAGCGTGCAACAGATGTAGATAGCCACTTGCTCGTATGTGTGTCCCGTCCTGTGTGTTGCTGCAATCGATTCGCTTATGCAGCAGCATCAACAGGCCCTGAGTCACGTTCGACCAGCTGAGCTATCGGTTCAAGCTGCCGCAGGCCACAATTTTTTGCGCTGCCCTCTCGCTCGCTCTGCTCGCCTGCCGTTTTTGCAGCCTCTGCCACATTTCAGCGTTATCAGCTATTTGCTAGTGCGCGTAATCCATGTAACCAGGCATACCCTATCCAGTCGGCCAGTCGGACAGCCTCTGAATGTTGTTGACCGCCGCCGCCGCCGCCGCCCTCACAGCCTCATCGCTGCCGTCCTGCTAATGCCCAAACTTGAATGCTGAGCTTTTAATACGAGTTATATGACTAGAACGATATGGGGGCGCTGCTAGGCATTGTCTTTTGACTGACGCCTAATACCCTTAGGCCTGCCCAGGTGCAAGGTCTCCAGGGGCGATGCATCGGTAAGCTGCCAGAAACATTGATGAGCTTAAGTTATGCCAATAATTTAGCTTTTCCTATTATTTCTTACTTGCCTCATTACGCACTTAAGGTCCTCAAAGGTCTTCAGCTAAAATTGTTCTTTATCTTAGATTGTTATAGAGCTAAAATGTTATTCGGAATTGACGGAGCTGAGAATAGTTGCATTTAGCGTGGTATGTGTTAGCCGCTCATTGCAGTTAGCTCTAAGCGTCGGCTACTTTTTATACTCATTAACAAAGTGAAGGGAGTATATAGGTTTTATGCTAAGTCCATTCGGCTAGCTGTCCGGCGTGGTCTCCGTCTGTCCGTACGGCTGTACATCCATCAGTCCGTACGGCTGTACATCCGTCAGTCCGTACGGCTTTACGTCCGGGTGTCTATCTATCCGTCTATCTGTTCGACTGTCTTTCCGTACGTCTCTCCATCCAGCCGTCCATACATCCTCCCGCCCGCCCGTCTGTCTGTCTGTACGTTTCTGCCATAGATAGAGATAGTTTAGCTGCTGCAGACACCATCCTGACTCCTTAGAGAGTATTATATAGTTGGTAGCGCCCGACTGCAACATTCTTATTCATTGTTGTTTTTTTCGGAGCTTACTTACAGGCGCAGCATAAAAGTTCTTGAACGATGACTGCTCAAAGTTTCTGCAAAAGTTGCTGCAGTTGCCGCCTATGTGGCTCTCTCTGTGTGTGTGTGTGTGTGTGGGTGGGCGGGTGTTGCTATACGTCAATTTAGGTAATATTGTCGACGTTTATGATGAATTTATATGCTGCGGTTTTGTTTCAGCCAGCCAAAGGCAAACAAAGCCATTAAAAAGGCAGAAAAAAAGACAAAGTTACAGCGTTTTATGTTTATAAAGGCAACAGCAATCGCAGCGGGCAACAGCAACATAAACAACAACAGTACGAGAGTCTGCTTAAACTCAATTTGTACTAAAGTGCGCACGCAGACACTGGCAAAGGCAACTTTTGGCAGCGCATTGGCACTTGAACTTGAAACTCATTTCGCTAGAGAGAAGCCCAGCATTCAATTTATTTAATTTTTTTCGTCCAGTAGTTAGTTTTATAGAGTTGAAAAATGTCTTTTCTTATAATGAAAAATAATATCGGCCTTGAGGGCAAATTGTGTATGAAGTAGATGAAAAGAGATGGGCCTACAGCCAGACTAGGGACTGGACATAGACATATTTATAGATATTTTTTAAGAGTTTAACTTTAACTTCAATTTAATGAGTTTTTTTATACAGAACTTAACTAAGATTGGAGATATTTATATAGACAAATCAAGTTGGTATTTGCTCACTTTTTAGGGAAGCGAAATACTTAAAGTAATAAATCTTGTTTCAATACAGGCTTTGTGCATAGTGCCCGACTGGCAAGTATCTGGAATATTTCAACTTTCTTTATATATATATATATATGTATATATATTCTTGATCTGGCTCGATCTGGTCATGTCCTTCTCTTGCTCTGAGTGTCTCTGAAGGCAGCGCGCTCGATGGCCACATAAGCTGGATACTTTATATATGCCCATGTCTTGCTATCGATAAAAATCGATATATATTTTTTATTTTTTTAAGCTTAGCTTGCAAGCCACAAAGCCTGAAAGCTTTCACTCTGCGCTGGGCTACTAGCTAGATTTGTATATATTATTTTATATCAATTTAAATATATATATATATATATATATATATATATATATATATATATATATATATATATATATATATATATATATATATATATATATATATATATATATATATATATATATATATATTATATATATATATATAGTCAATATATTTTTCTTACAAATGACACTCTCAACATTCTAAATTTAAGATAGAAGAAGGTCGATTTAAGACTACCTCCAATATATACTTATTTATTGATACGCATCTGTCGCTCCCTAGACATGTCAACTAAATTACATTGTGATCAGAAAATTTAATGTTTTTTACTGCTTTTTTGCGTACACAAGCCCACGCACAGTTGGAGAGAGAGAGAGAGAGAGGGAGAGAGGGAGGGAGGCAGAGAGAGCGGAGCGAGAGACATTTCCAATGTAATATGTCAGATTTGTGTCTCATTTGTTTGTCTGCATTTTTGTCGTCTAATGTTGAATGTTGAATGTTGATGCCACAATGCGTTTGGTTTTTATTTGCTGATTGTTGGCTGTAATTGTTGTTGTAGGTGTTTGCTTTTTATTGTCTCCGTTAAGAGTATATTGGCTTTGTTCAATGCACGTCCAGCTGTGGATTTGGCCTATGGAGGATTAACAGCCAATGTAGAGGCGTGGCACAGTAGTAGAAACTATGCTGTACCGTCTACCATCGACCTGGCCAATTGCATAAGCCCATATCTACCCAAGCTCTAAAAGCAAAACTCGTCCAACTATAATTCACAGTTGAGTTGATCTCTTCAGATTCAGCCATAAGTCATGTATATATACAAAATTATTCTTTAGTTGTAGCTGTTTCTGCCCTCAGTGCGTGTATCCTTGAGTCAATCACGCCCGACTGCAACGTATTCACATGATTTTATTTGTATTTCTTTTGCTTTTCGTTGCCTTTTTGCAGCTTGCCTCTGCAAAGCATTATGTGCTTAAGCGTTTTCACACCCACGCAGACAGAGCACACAGCAATTAATATCCCATGTCAGCGATGCGAATTTTTTACTTATCATTCTGCTTCTTCTTGTTTTTTATTGCGAATTTGTCTAATACTCTATGGCATTGTTTGATGCAGGATCGGAATGAAGTACATCTAGAAACTCTAGATCTCTAGAGTATGAATATATATAGATCTGCATTTATATATATATATATACAGATCTAGAGATAATATATCTATATATATATTATATATTATAATATATATACATACTCTAGATATATTTTTATAGCGCTTTTTGGTCCATGCAGTCGAGAATCAAAGTTAGCTCTAATCCTTGATTTTTCCTATACAGATTAAACTATATATATGCCTGAAATAATTTTTTTCTCAAAGAAAATCAATTTTGTGGCTCACATAAAAAATTTGAGCAATATATATATGCCTTATACATATATAAATATTATTAAATTTGCCTGCGCTTTCCTGATGACGAACTTTGAGCAACAGTTTTTCGTAAGCTTATTTTCAAACATTTTTAAAAAATACTTTCAGAAATGATATAGAGCCCAATTTTGTTTTATTTGAAAAATAATTAAATAGAGCCTAATAGGAAAAAAAATTTAGGATTATAGCTGATATGATATAGAAAGTATTCTACATTTATTGAGATAGTATCCTGATGCCCCTATGTGTAAATATTAAAAATAAATATTAAATTTGCATCAATGGAACTTCAAAATGATGTAGTTCATAAATTTTGGAAAATTTCAGTTCGTTTTCTAAATTAATAAATATTTACTTCAGTTTACTATTATATTTGACATATTTATTGACATATGCTTAAGGCACGGTAAGAGTATTCCGATTGCTTTGGTTTATTCCGTGCGGCTGCTCTCTTGCTAATGGGACAGTTAAATTGTAGCGTTGAAATGAAATTCGGCTCCATACATCACGGCGGGAAAGCGGGACCTATTTAATCACTCGCGCATATGGGTCGTATGAGCAATATAATTTCTGGCCCGCTTTTAGGTTGACTCCTGCTTGCATTGTTTAGCCATTTTCATTGGGTGACTCCGACTCCGACTCCGACTCCGGCTTTGCGCTCTGAGTGCAGCTTCAGCTTTGGGTCCGGACCGGGACCCGGACCCGGGTGCTCGTCTCATTAATGTGCGCCGTGTGCGATTCAAATTAGGCACACAAAGCGCTGCCATTAAAAACGGCGACAAAAAAGGCGGCAAACAAAACAGAATAAAACAAAACCGAAGGCAGCGGCAGGGACTGAGTGAGCAGTAGGGAATGGAACTGAAAACGAATCTGTCGCATAATTACAAAAAATGTGTCAGACACGGCCGTGTGAGCAGCTCGGCTTTTATGTGGAAAAGTCTAGACAAGCGCTTGCCGGCCAAAACCATGAGCAGCCAGCCGGCTTGGCTGCTTGCCGACATCTTACCCTGGCCATATGTCAATGCGAGAAGCCTTCGCCCAGCCACCCACTCACATGAGTGCCTATGTGTATGTGTGTGCCTTTGCCGGCTTAAAAGCAATTGGTGTCTGCCTGCAATTGTTGATGCTCTGGTATAAAATCAATATTTATCATTGTTGTGCTGGTCCAGTGTTAGCAAGAGGCCTGAAGCATCAACTTTTTGGCCTCATCAATGCTTGAGAGTTGCAAGCAGACGTTATATATATATATATATATATATATATTCTCATACATATACATGTGTTTTTTTGGTATTGTTATACGCACAAGTGTCGTAATTGCCAGCTCCCAAGGCAAATCCTCAATTTTGTTAAGATCAAAGCAAATGTTTTTTTGCATACTTAAAGCCCGTTGGACATGTGATGAAGACGTGAATATACCCTGTTCATTATTCTTATATTTTATTTTATTTTATTTATTTTTTTTAATAATTTATGGCAATATTCAGCCAAATTTCCCATTTATAATCAAATATTACAAAGGCGCAGTATTTAACTAGTTGTGCATACCCTGCCTTTATAGGCATTTTCGTCCTCCAAACGATTTCACATCTTCAACTAAGCAATTGCACAAGTTTAACAATAGCAATGTAAATATAGGACCTTGACCTTGACCTTGACTGGGCTCAGAGAGCTATAACTTTTAATTCTTGTTTGTAGATTAATACATATCAAGACTAGGACTAAGATAGATTTATATAGATCTATAGAGAGGGTCCAAGCTAAAGTAATTGTTAAATTTTCGACGAAGACTCAGATCTCTTCAGTTTGGTCTATATAGTACTTACTGAGCCCAGGGCACTACCGACTGCGTGCTACTCTAGTACTAGGGGCAAGCCTTAATATTCTATAAGGCGAGGATATACATTTTGTATAATATATTTCTATATTCCATATGTCGCCGGACAGCTAGACGAACTTATATACCTTTGCACTGCACGAATGATTCAAGGTTCAAGTTTAAGAAAATCAATATACTCTTTAGACTACTTGAACGAGTATGCCAGATAATTATAATGTGCATAGTCTTCCGAAACACTAAAAAAAAAATGATAAAAATATAAATTACAAAATGCAAATATTTATTCTTATTAAATTGCCAAAAATCAAAAATTCCAAAAAGAAAATATTTTCAGAATCAGAATAAATTTAAAAAAAAAAAAAATATATATATATATATATATATATATATATATATATATATATATATATATATATATATATATAAGTAAATATGTAAATGTAACATAAAGTCATATAGAATATCACAAAAAATAAAATCTACAAAATATTTGACACATTTTAGTAGTTCCCTAAAAAAGAGCAGAAAAAGCAAGTTAAACGTCAGTTGGCCGTTAGTTTTTTTGCTGGTTGGCAGGCGCATTGATTTAAATTGGCCGTTTCATTGCTTCATTATTTGCTGGCGATGTTCAAGATGGCCAAGATGCTCAGATACCATCACACAGATACTGAGATGCCCAGCTGCCGAGCTGCTGAGCGACTGAGCTGCTGAGATACTTAAGTTGATTGTTTGTTTGTCCCTCGCTATTTATTCTCTGTTGGCTCTTAGCTGTTAGCTGTTTTTTCATTTATTTATTTGCCTATTTCTGGCTTTGTCTGACTTTTACTAGTATTTATCCTATTGTTGGCTATATATTTGACGCTTTGCTATCTTCTTTACTTCGCACTTTAATGTGCTCAAGTGGATTTGTCACGGATTTAAAATGTGCAGTGCGCCCTTGTCCATGAAGCTCCTGCACTCCAGCTGCTCCCTGGCTCAATAACGATTCGCCATTTTAAACTTTATGCCTTGGGCAGGATGAATGGACCGTGGCGTGATGCTCAAGGCAGTGCCACCTAGAGCTGGGAGGCCACTGTCGTTCACTATCCTCAAGAATCCTTCTATATCCTTAATTCCTTCTTTAACATTCCTTGCTTAGCTCATCATCGATAATTGCCCTTTGACTGCACCACATATCGTAGTCGGATACTCCCGCCTGGCATCTCATTCGCTCTGTCCCTATTTGCAGTGCCACCTAGAGCTGGGAGGCCACTGTCGTTCACTATCCTCAAGAATCCTTCTATATCCTTAATTCCTTCTTTAACATTCCTTGCTTAGCTCATCATCGATAATTGCCCTTTGACTGCACCACATATCGTAGTCGGATACTCCCGCCTGGCATCTTATTCGCTGCGTCTCTCCTTGCTTAGGCCTAACTACTTTTATAAAGGAGCATTTGTTAATTTGTTTTGGCCAGTGGCATGAAAAGATGCAATAACATTGATGGGGCTGCATGTCTGCCTGCTGTCCGTTAGACAATTGAAGCTCTTCAATTTCATTTAATTAAACAGCCACACGAACGGCACACACACACAGATAAAGCCATAGCTAAAGCTCCGCTTAGGCAGTTGGCCTAATATGAGGGCCGAGCCGACTCTTGAGTGCCCTGCGCCATGGAGTATGCGGAATATGTTGAGAGTAGGTTTTTAATGTTATTTAGATTTATTTTTATTTTAACAAGGACTGAAACATATTTTGGGAAAGTATTTGAATTTGGCTAAAGCCAAATTATTTGTCGACTAGTCTAGTCTTAACTGAATCAAATACTCTTTCCTCTGCGGCCTGCCATTGTCTTAGGCCTGAACTTGTCTTCCATAAAGGCCAGTGAATCGAAATGAATTGAGCACACACGCACATAAGTCTCTGCCAATTCCGAGTGTATGTGCACTGATAAGCATTGAAGAGAGAGAGGGAGAGAGAGAGAGAGAGAGAGAGAGAGGGTGGGTGGGTGGCTCGCCCACACTGCGCACCTTTGGGAGGCTGAGCAAATCTGCGTGCCAGCCGCCGACTAGCTAATGCCGCGTATACCCTAATTGTTGCCCTATAAAAAATTTAACTAGCTGCTAATGGCAGCGCCAAGTGCAATAAATAGTCCAGCCAGAAGAAGACATAGCCGCGAGGGTGGACACAAAAGTTGCAAGCCTTAACCACCATATTGTTGGTCATTCTATGTTGAATTTAAGGCACTTTAGGTATAAATGAATAGATAATATAATATAGTATAATAAAGTAAAAGCAACTCCACCTAGAGCCTGGCACAGCAAGAGTGATACTATTTTCCCGAGCCAGATCTCAGCTACCCTACAAGTTAGAGCTCATATGAAGCGCATCAGATATTCTACAAGCTATGCCAATTCAAAAAAATATATTATATACATATATTCCAGGAATAGATAACAATAATAAAATACAATTTCATATAAAGTCTTCTCTAACAATTAGCAACACTTATCATGCCACCCTCGTGCGCACCTAAATGCCCCATTATGCCATAATTAGGTATATCGAAACGGGCAGCTGCATTTGCAGTCTAATATCCAGAATTATCTCGATTTGTTGACGCCAAACGAGTGTAATTAAAAACGCCGAAAAGGCAAGCAGAACACTTGGCCAACACGCCCCAGCTGAGCCCCAATTACGTGTGCGTGGCTGCCCTATACGGAGTGAAGACGGGTATGCACATTTCAAATACCTGTCAGTCATGAGAATGAAGCTGTGATTACAGGGTATCCTGAGTGCAGGCTGAGTGCCTGCTGACCTTTACTGCATACACAGAATGTTAATATCAACGCTGTTGGCCTGACCCAAGCCGTTTAGCGTGTGTGAAGGTCATGGTGAGCCGTAGCCGGAGTCGGTCATCAGCTGCTGGGGCGAGGACTATGCCATGGCTGCGTGCTTAACTTGTCAATTAAAGGCAGAGAAAGTTTTTATTTTCAGGCGACGCACACACACACACACAGACACACAGCTAGGGCCAGGGGCTCAGGACACCCACACTTTTTGATGCAATTAAAGCAAGCCAACGTCACGTCCGTCAATGTCGGCTGCCAATGCTGTGAAGGCAGTGAAGCGCCGCTCTGAGCGCCTGTCTGAACACACACACACACACATACGTGTGTATGTGTATGTATGTGCGTACGCATACATATTTGAGCCAGTGTTAGTCGCAGTGCAATATGCTTGCTGCTGCCGTGCATAAGTGGTCGCTGCGACCAGCTGCTGGTCACTCAGGATTGATTTGCATAATTTGGAGCCTAGTCGCAGCCAAAGTCGATTTGGAGCTGACCCAATCAATTTGGCAGCGCAGCGGGCCGCTTGGGCTGCCCAGTTGCGGGCACCTTTTGGCCAGGCGGCCAACGGATCAAAATTACCCAAAAATATATAGAAAAACTTGGCCAATAGCATTTGGCACAAGTGAATGAGACGGAAGAGAGAGATGGACGTTGGCAACTGGCAGCTGGCAGACGGGACTCAGGCTTAGCTGGCGACTCGATCAACGACGCGTTCTGGCTAAGCTCTTGAGCACACGCTGCTGGGCGCCACTGGCTAATGGAGTACATAATTCAATTTACAACAATTACCATACACACACACACGCACACTATATATATATATACAATGTGCATGTGTGTGTGAGTGACAAATACACAAATATAAATATACACTGAGAGAAACAAGAGGAATTGCAGACAAAAGCTGTTTAATACGCCTAAACATTGTTAACAATTGTTAACAAATTTTCAATAATTTAATAACAGTTATTTATGGCCGGACAGAACCTGGATGCAAGATCAACTTGGCCATAGGTGAGACTAAGACCAAACCATTTAACCACTAAGAAACTCTCTGCTTTTAAATGTAATCAACGATCTTAAATCATTATATTTTATATATACTCATATATATGTATATACATATATACTGCTGACCCGATGTCATTCCTGATCGAGCCCACTGCTCAAGCCCACAAAATAGCTCAGCAACAGGTCGAGGGGCAGAGTTCGAGTTCGAGTTCGAGTTCGAGTTGGAGTTCGAGTTGGAGCGGTTGGCTCGCCCTATATAAAATCGCGCCTGCTACAGTGTTTCTTCAGTCGAATGCCTGATCTTCTGGTGGACAGTCGGGCAGCGGACCTCCTCTTCTTCAGTGCGTGTGCTGAGTGTTTAAATAGTTAATAATATTAAGCAAATTATTGTAATAGCTATAAGCATTCTTTTAATAACAATTGTAAATAGTCTTTATGTTTAATATATATCCATATTGATTTAGTCGTATACATATATAAATATATAGATTTATGTTTAATTTATTGTGAAGAGCAAGCGGTCTTCTTTTGGAGCGCAATCCACTGAGCATCAGACACTGCGTACATAAGCGACGGAGGTAGCAGAGAGCACAGCGTAATAGCGCCAGTACGTAAGATCGTAATTACGTAAGATAGTAATTACGTAACAGTTACATTACGTAGGAGCGTAGGAGCGTAGGAGCGTAGGAGCGTAGGAGCGTAGGAGCGTAGGAGCGTAGTAAAGCTCTTTAGTTAGAAACTCAGCCAGAGACAGAATCTCAGAGGCAGAATCTCAAAGGCAGAATCTCAGAGGCAGAATCTCAGAGGCAGAATCTCAGAGGCAGAATCTCAGAGGCAGAATCTCAGAGGCAGAATCTCAGAGGCAGAATCTCAGAGGCAGAATCTCAGAGGCAGAATCTCATAGGCAGAGAAGGACGTAGCAGAGGGCACAGCGTAATAGCGAAAGTGCGTAAGATCGTAATTACGTAAGACTATTTTTACGTAAGACTATTATTACGTAAGACTATTATTATGTAAGACTATTATTACGTAAGACTATTATTACGTAAGACTATTATTACGTAAGATAACCAATACGTAACATCTCAATTACGTAACAGTTCCATTACGTAGGAGCGTAGGAGTGTAGGAGCGTAGGAGCGTAGGAGCGTAGGAGCGTAGGAGCGTAGGAGCGTAGGAGCGTAGGAGCGTAGGAGCGTAGCAGCGCAGCAGCGTAGGAGCGTAGGAGCGTAGGAGCGTAGGAGCGTAGGAGCGTAGGAGCGTAGGAGCGTAGGAGCGTAGTAAAGCTCTTTAGTTAGAAACTCAGCCAGAGGCAGAATCTCAGAGGCACCCATACATACATTCATTCACATTCATATTAACATATAAATCAATATATACTTATAATCACATCCATATACAGACATCTGCAACTATTTCTCCCAGTGTATGCCTGCCACTTGAGCTTAATAGCCATTTCCATATGCATATTTGGTGTCAATCAGAAAATATTGACACTTTGCCAGCCATCATATGGCAGCCATATCCACATAACAGTTAAATTTAGGATGCCATCAGTATAATTTCAAATCGCGCAAGGCACAAAGTATATATGTGCATATATGCCTATGTATGTATGTAGCTCTCAGGCTTTCTTTATCTCTCTCTCTCTCTCTCTCTCTCTCTCTCTCTCTCTCTCTCTCTCTCTCTCTCTCTCTCTCTCTCTCTCTCTCTCGCTCTGTATATCATACGTTCTGTCTCTCTTTATCACTTTCTCTCTCTGCCGCAATCTACTTTTCTCTACATTTCTTTCTCTCTCTCTCACACACACACATAAGCCTCTATCTATTTCTTTCTTTCTCTCTCTCCCTCGCCCTCTCTCCCACTCTGCATGCACAATTAAAGCTCATTTTACAAAACCAAATTGAACTGACTGAAGAAAAGCTCTCGAAATATTTCCATCTCAACGAAAAACTCCCAAAACATGCACCAATTGCTTTTCACCATGGATAGCTTTACACCACAAAGCTTTCAAGTTTGAAAGATGCAACTTCATCTGATCTGATTTTAATTGGTACATCAAGCTGAAAGCTCAGCCTCAAACAAAAGCTCAAACTGAAAGAAGATTTGAGAGAACTTCGATATGGAATATAAGAGGAAAAACCTAGATGCGTTCCAAAAATATTAAAAATAATAAGTAAAATAGTTATTTAAACATCGTGTTACTACTGCTGGATATATCTATATATATAAGCCAAATTATTCCCACTGTAAGCTCCCGTCCAGAAGCAACCTGCAGATCCAGATTTAGGACCCATTATGCAACTCTAAACAGTATCCATTTATCAATTCCATCCATTTCAATTCAAACTAAAATAAGACTTGTTGTTTTTTATATATGTATTTGCTCACAAACATGTAGAATTCATTAGTTTTTTGCTAATTGATTTACTTATAGATAATATTTTTCGTAAATACTGCAATAGCACTAAACAAAAAAGTTTCACTAAACTTAAGATACGGAAATATATGATGCAAAAGTTGTAATATATATAATTTTAAATTAGGAAAGAGAAGAAAAAAAAACGATATTTTATAGTTAAACCTTATATATATATATATATATATATATATATATATATATATATATATATATATATATATATATATATATATATATATATATGTATAGTAGATACTCGGAGTTTGTTTTTCCTTTTCTAATATACGCTCAATTTTTATTTTTTATTCTTACGGATTTGTGTTTTTGGAAATAGCAGTTCGGCATTCATGGTACATACATTAGAACTAAGGAGAAGCTAGACAAATAATAATAATAAAATATATTTGTATATGTATATATATATATATGCAGGTTTCTATCAATGTGTGTGTGTGTGAAAGACAAGCCGATCCAACGTGTTGCGGGCCGTTCACGGTTTTTCTCTGCTTTTTGGTAAAATAACTCTATTTCAGCTGTTGCAACATTCGTATATCGATCCCTCCATGCATCGGTGCTCGAGCCTTACGCCGTCTTCTTCTTCTTGAACTTATTCTTGAGCAGGCCGGGCAGCAGCGAGGCGCACGCGCAAAGTGTCAGCACGCCCATGGAGGTCCAGGAGAAGGCTTCACTCGAACTGCTCATCTTCTGCAGCGTCTTGCCCGCCTGTATGGCAATCACGGACGGCGGAGCGACGCCACAGAAGGTGCCCAGGGCGAAGATGTGCAGCGGCACGCCAATGACGGGCGAGGCCAGATTGATGAACCAATTGGGCAGGATCGGTGTCATCCGCAGAAAGAGCATATAGTTGAACAGGCTGTCGCGGTACTCCTCGACGTGGCGGGACCATTCACTCGTTTTTTTTGGCCAAAAGTGCCGGATGAGACGACGTCCGACCAGATTCGAGAGCGTGTAGCAGAGCGTGGCGCCCAGCGCCGAGCAGAAGCAGATGAGAAACAGTGCGATGGGAAATTTGTACAGGAATCCAAGTAAGATCGACAGGAATAACGAACCAGGAATGGCAAATGTTTGTAGGCTAAAAATTGTCTTCAGTTAAGGCAACCAATATCAGGTAAGATATAGATGGCTATATTTATACATATATAATAAACTATGTCAATGACTTGTGCTAAACACACACACAGACGCGTTGCCGAGGGCCTAGATAATTGTGTCTAAAAACAGATCATCAGATAAATTGCCAACTGGCTGGGCTGATCGCCAGCCAACCAACTATTAATAGCCAAGTAACACACAAGTTGACAATGGCAATCGCAATCACATTCGCACTCGCCTTTGTCCCACAAGCCCAGCCAAAATGTGAACGATAACGGGAAATGGCAAATAAAACGTTTTTACATACTTTGCTAAGATATTAAAACATTAATATCATACCACTTGAGCTTCGATTTTCGAGCGAGTATAATTAAACTTTCGATCTGACTCGCGCTGCTACCTCAGTTAACAAAAGCTTCAGTTGCATGTCTCAGGTGCATTTACATACATACACATATTCATGGGTACACACATATGTACGTGTGTATGTATGTATGTATGTATGTATATGACAGCTAAGAGTATTTTTCAACGGAAATTGACACGTGGTAGAAATACTTTTTGCAATGAGTCTTATGGAAATAACACGTCTGTATAAGATTAGTCATATAAAATATATATGTATGTATATACTCTGGCCAGCTTGAAATTAAATATTACACATACACATACATACATACATATATGTATGTAAATATTTGCACAAATTTTACATTTGTTCATTACAAGCGCAGCGCAAAATTTGTATCGTTCTCGAATACAGTATTTACATACATACACGCATATGTATGTACATATGTATGTACGTGCATGTGCACATTCACGGATTACCAAATGCTGTACACAACTAACAACAAAAACCAGCTTACAATCATTCGATCGCTACGTAAAATCGTAATTGCGTCGCCAGCTGCTTTGACGAATTGTACAACAAAATAAATAAGACGAAAATATGTAAACACGTATACAGAGGCCGAGTATTTACATACATACACACACATACACATGCATGCATGTATTTCATGCCTCTCAATGAGCGAAAACAATGTAAATTAAATAGAGTGACCAACTCTCAGCTGATTTTGGTATATTAGACTAGCACACAGACGCACAAACATGCGTGCATGTGTGTGTGCTTCTTTTTATACTCTCCTTGCTCAAAGTTGCTACGACATATTAAATGCGCAGTGCTAGACATAATTAATACAATCTATTTTTTTCAGGTCGGTATTCGAATGATTATAAACATGCTCTTATCGAAACGGCACAACAGAAATGGCATTGTTTTGGTCATAGCATACCAAGAGTATTTAAAATTCGTCATTCGTACTAACTTCCTTTTTGTTTATAAACATGCCTGAGAACGCAAATCAGAGTGCGACAGCTAGAGAGCGTCCATGTATGCGTCAGCATGCGATTCCTCTCTCTCTCTGTCTCGTTCTGGCTACTGCAGAGAGTGCAAAGTGCACTTGCTCAATACCAGCAGCGTCAATCAGCTGATCAATTTGAGACATGTTCGCTCTTGTCGTTCTTTACGTTTTTTCTTTGAAACTTATGTATGTATGTGTGTATATTTTGCTTCCTACATGCAGCCAACGACGACGACGTCGTCGTCTTCAATGCTAATTATGCGTGCCCGTGCATAATATTATAGAAATTTACGCGGGTGTATGGACGCACGTGTTGTGTGAGTGTGTGCGACAGAGATTGTTGACCATGAATATCGCATATTGTTGTCGTCGTCGCACACTCTTTTTGGTCTAAACTGACCATTTGTAGAGTATTTAACAATGGGGTCAAGGTTACAAGTGCGCTATGAACGTGAAACTTGTTGCGCAAGCGTCGTTATCTAGACACGCAGCGTGTGCGTGCGGCTGTGTGTATATGTGATAGTTAATCAGAGATTACTGGTGTTTTGATTAAGCAAAGGATACAATACGTAGGCGACGACAACGCCGAACATCACTTCAAAATAATACATGTCCTTGTAGCGATCCAGGACCTTTGCTAGCATCTTCGCATCTTGAATATCACGTGGTATTTTCAAATGTTCCTTCTCAGATCTAAAACGAAAAACACGCATGCAAGCAAACAAAAAGCGTTACTTACGACTGTAATAAATGCACAAGCTTCATCAACCGTGTCTCTGTGTGTGTGTAAAGTGGCGTGACTTTCGGTGAGCGCAAGCTCCCGTGCAAAGCTCGATACAATGTCAGAGGGAATTGACACAAGCACAGGTGACGCCGGAGCCCGACTAGCGGATAGCCTATTTAATGCTATATATACATATGTACATATACATATACATATATAATAAAAGCATATGTGCTAATTGACCGATTTTGAGTAAACAAGGAAATTTACAGCGTAGAATATTAATAATCAGTGAGATATTTGATAAATGATATCTATATAGACTATATCTAGTATAATCTTGTCATAAGATCGGATGGACTTCTGAGAGAGCGAGAGACAGACAACTAGTCTGCAGAAGAACAGCATTTAGAGACGAACAGCCAGCGATAGTTAACGATAGTTGCCGATGGCTATGAACTATGACATGAATTTGTGGAACAAAGTTGTTGGCCTGACTAATTCCTATTATCATTAATTGCTTTTAGACGCAGACACATATGGCAAAGTGTTCCACATATCCACATAGACCTTTGGTTTCACTTGCACTTAAAAGTTAAGCTCGATCAGCAACACTCACGCATTCAATTCGGGAAATATTGCATATACGTAGAACATGGTCATCAAGCTGGCCACAAATATTGCAACCACGATGACTAGAGATTTCTTGGTGGCTTTTCGCTCGTCCGCAGACATCGCCTGTTTCTGTGGCGTCACTGGCGGTGGCTGCTGCTGTTGTTGTTGTTGCTCCTGTTGCTGCTGCTGTTGTTGTTGTTGTTGTTGCGGCTGCTGCTGGAGTTGATTCGGTGGTTTTGGCTTGCCATTCGCGGGAATCCGCGTTCGCACATTTGACATCTTATCAGTAATATCTGTGTTAACGTTCAAAACAAACAGGTCAGCAAAGAAACACGTCAAGAGAGTGACTGGGACTGACAGTAAGTGTGGAGTGGGGTGAGCGGGGCCTAGTATAACTAAAATGATTAACTACTTACCGCTGCTGTGACTGCTGCCGTTGATAAGTGTTACGCCGCTGTCGCCGCCGCCGCCAACGTTGCTGTTGCTGCTGTTGCTCTCCGCTTTGCAAGACATTGCGATGCGAGCGAATTCTCGATTTGGATTAACTCAGCGCTTGAGAGCACTTCGTCAGTTTCCGCGTTTGGCTTTGTTTGCGAGCTTTTTAGGGTGTTCCGCTTCTAAATGTATCAACTATGGGTTGTTGTTGTTGCTGTTATTAGTATTATTATTATTGTTGTCGTTGTTGCTGCAAGTGTATGAATTTGTGTGTGTGTATGTGTTTGCGCGCCAGCACTAGTCGCAAATATCTTTTCGTACATATACAATTTAATCGATAAAAACAGCGAAGGTAAAAAGAGACGCCACCCGACGACAATCAATGACAGTTTTCAACTATTAATTTGTTCTACATGTGGCACATGTATTATGCCCGCGATATCATGCAATCGGGTTGCATTTTTTTAAAAACTCATGTTTTCCTTCAGTTATAGTTTTATCAATTAGACGACGAAATCGCCTCCTCGCTCTTGTGCTTCGCGTAACACTATTCAACGGTGTGACCAGAGACGGCCAGCAGCTAAAATACAATGTGCTTGTGTTTAATTTCAGACGAATACACCAAGTTCCTACAAAAATACTAAAACAGGGTGGTTGTGAAAAGAAAAACGATGTGGTGTGTCAACACTACCACAGAAAATGGTTGCAATAATTTGTAAGACACAAAATTCATGTTTAGTCCGTTAATTTTTTGAATTCAATTTTATTGTTAAACTTCATGAAATACAATTGATGTATGATTTTTGATTAAGAATACGTGTTCGTTTCTGCATTAAAGCATTTGAACGGATATAATATGAAATGTTTTGATTTTTCTTGAAAATCAATTGATTAAAATTTTTTTTTGATTAAGGAATATGTGTTCGTTTTGGCATTAAACCATTTGTACGGATATAGAATATATCACTTTAAAATTTAAAGATCATATGAAAAGTTGTCCTGAGAGTCATTTTCACCGTTTAGATTCAAAAAGTAAGCGCTGTTATCGAAGCTCGAAGCATCCGAGCTGTTCATATTTAAATTATTAGAGATATTGGAATAATTGTCCCTCAACGGATCGATTTTATTATCACTGAGGTCCTGTTCCGGTCCGGTCTCAGCCGATTGGAACAAACGTTGGAAGCTTAGCTTACGATCAGATCTACTCGAAATCGGTGAACCACTGAATGGAAGTGGAGGCAAAACTTCCACATTCTCGACAATGGCGTGTTCAGGACAATATTTCAAGTTACGCTTATTGCCCTTCTCCGACGAATCGGAATCGGACATCTCACAAATCTCATCAGTTCTAAGATCGATAATTTTATCAGCCTCGCTTATATGAGTTGGCTTTGGCAGAGGAGCAAAATGCACCTGCTTATTGGGACTAATTGAACGTTCCGAATCGGAGATTTCCATTGCACGATTATGCAATATGGAGCGCAACGGTTGCTCCATTGCATCATCCATATCGCAATCGATGCCAGTGAGTTTCTTGCCCTCAGCAAAGCGATCAACGAAGTCTAAAGCATTCTGCAGCGGTATCTGATCGATCTTCTTGTGCAAAGCTGAAGCGGTGGCCTCGTTGGTCGGGGGCTGCGTGGTCTTGAACTTCAACTTGAACTGAGTGTCCTAGGATTGTAAGAAATATAGTTGACTGCAGAATCAATTACCCTTAATGATTACCTCGGACCCTTGCTGTCTTATCTTGACCAAGGACACAATCTTGCCGTTGCGCTGCTGTGTGGCGCGCTCTATTTTCTCCTTCCACTGGCGCTCCATTTGAGCGAACTCCAAAGCAATGTTGGAATGTTCGTCCTCAGCCTCCTTCAACTCGCGCTGCCATTTGCGGAACTCTTGAACTGCAGGCATTTTTTTTTTTCATATGCAAACTTTTTTCATTTTATAAAACGAAAAACACACATACCTATCAAACGCTGCTCCATGGAATATCTGTTCTCATGTAGCATTTTTTGCTGCTTTTCAATATAGCTGATCTTCTGATGCACTTCCTTTTCCTTGCGCAAAATGCCGAAACTCAGCATATTTTTTACCTTGGCATCGTCGAACAAACCACCCATTTCGAGCAGAGAATCGTAAAAGTTATCCAAAATTCCCGCAATGCTTTCGATCTGGTTGAGCTCATCTTGGCGCACGGCGTTGGCTTCGCGCAACGACGTCAAATCAATGCGCAAATTTTTCAGATCCTTACGAATCTCTGAAAAAAAAAAAAAAAAACATTTTCACGTGCACATTTTTTAACGGCGGCTAACGTACTTTGCTTTGCTTCCTTGAGCTCGTAATTCTCATTAAGAGCAGTTTCAAGACGCGCGAACACATTGCGCAATCCCTCATTTGATTTAGTTAAATTCGAAATACATTTAAAAACACGAGGAAAATTGTCAGCCATTTTCGTTAGTTAATACTTCTGAATAGGAAGAGGCGCCAAGTGCTTTATGAATTAAAGTGCCAACAGCAATGACGTTGCATGTATCGATAAGTACTCGATGAACTAACCCATTTATCTATCGGAGCTGGAACACTTTTGGAGACTTCTTTTTTAATCGGCTGGGACTGCGACCTTGTGCATAGGTTTCCCAATTTGCGTAGCCTTAGTAAAAACAGTCCAAAACTTCATAGAATTGAAGAAAGGCTTATTAATTTAAAGCAATTTTTTTCCAATTCATTTGCGCTATTTTTCCAATTCATTTGGGGCTATTTTTGTTAATTTGTAAGTAAAGTGATTGTTTTATAAACTTTGGTTTCTTTAGCCAAGTTATTTAATTTAGTGCCTTTATTAAGGACATTCCACTACAGCGTATTGTATATATTCAAATTAATATATCGATATTTAAATTTCTTCTTACCACACTATTATATGCGATATCGCTCATGCGCGAAATCTGGCAATATTTGTCGTGACGCAGACAAACACACTCGTAGCAATCAAGCTAAGCCAATCACTTTCGTAAATCGTCTGCGGTGCCCTGAAGATGATGTGAAGAAGTGAAGAATCGAAACGCGATATTCGACGCGACTCCTCCGCTTTGCTTTGGCTGCAATCTCAAAATCGAATTAGCTAACGCGACGTTATTCGCATGCCAAGTTGATTGCGTTTTTTCATATCCAGCTAACTAGTCCGTCGTCAGGATGTCGCAGTACGAGCGTGAACGGGGCTCAGGCCCACTGCCCAACCGCTGGCTTTATTGTCCACGAAAAAGTGACTCAATTATAGCGGAACGGTTTCTGGTGTTCAAAACGCCGCTAAGTCAGTCCTTCCAAGACAAGATGCCGATCGAGTGCACCTTCCGGCCGGAGATGCTCTTCGACTATTGCAAGACGCTTAAGGTAAGAGTTGTCAGCGTGCGCTTAAGTGGATATTGTGTGATAATGTCTGCCTAACACTCAGCAGCTTAAACTGGGTCTTTGGATTGACTTGACCAACACAAAACGATTCTATGACCGCAGCACGGTAGAGGAGCGGGGCGCACAGTACATTAAGCTGCAGTGTCGTGGTCATGGCGAGACGCCATCGCCGGAGCAGACGCTCAGCTTCATTGAATTGGTAGACAGCTTTATCAATGAGCGGCCGCTGGACGTTATTGCTGTGCATTGCACGCACGGCTTCAATCGGTCGGGTTTTCTGATCATATCGTATATGGTGGAGCGGATGGATTGCTCTGTGGAAGGAGCACTTGCGGTATTTGCCAAGTCGCGCCCGCCCGGGATATACAAACAGGACTATATTAATGAGCTCTTCCGTCGCTATGATGACGAGGAAGATGCTCCCCAAGCCCCAGAGCAGCCCAATTGGTGCCTAGACTACGATGATAGCAATGGCAGCGACGATGTCGGTCACATTAACAAGAGGCGATACGATGACAATTGCTCGTCCACTTCGCAGCAGGCTGCTGCGGCAGCGGCTGGTGGTCTGATCGATGAGGATGATGAGGAAGATACAGGCGATTCAAATGTAAACGGTGAAGATGGCAGCGCCTCCGGCGATGGCGTCACCAAGAAGAAGCGACGTCGCGAGCTGATTGTCAAGAATGCAGCATTTATGGCTGGAGTGCCCGGTGTACGGCAGGTGACTGATCAGCCGCGCGTGACTGAACTACAGCGCAGGGTGCAAGACTGGTGTAACTGGAGGAAGAGTGGCTTTCCCGGAGCGCAGCCCGTATCGATGGACAGGCACAACATCAAGAGACTCAGCGAGATACCGTACAGGGTCTCTTGGAAGGCAGATGGCACACGATACATGATGATGATTGATGGACGCAAGGAGCTCTACTTCTTTGATCGTAATCACTCCTGCTTCCAGGTGGACAACATGTCCTTTGTCAGTGGCAAAAATCTGCACGAACATCTTGATGGCACACTGCTGGATGGCGTAAGTGAATAGTGAATCATATGATCCAACTCCAGCTACAATTAATATATTTTTTATGTACATTTGCAGGAAATGGTGCTGGACAAGATTGGTGACGCAGTGACGCCACGTTTTCTGGTCTATGACATCGTGCGCCTGGCGGGCCGTGATGTACGGGAGGAACCATTCTTCCCACATCGTCTGGACTACATTAAAAACGATGTTATAGGTACGCATTATCTATATTTCATTTGGTAATTTGTTTTAAAAACATTTTGTTTGGCAGGTCCACGCATCCTTGCCATGAAGCACGGCATTATTAACCGTGCCCTGGAACCCTTTAGTGTGCGAAACAAGGACTTTTGGGACATACGCACTTCGGCACGTCTTTTGGGCGAGAAGTTTTCGCGATCGCTAGCTCATGAGCCCGACGGCCTCATCTTCCAACCCTCACAGCAGCCGTACACAGCGGGCGTCTGCGTGGACGTTTTTAAGTGGAAACCGCATGAGCTCAACTCCGTGGACTTTCGTCTAAAGATAACAACAGAGCGCGGCGAGGGGTAAGAGTTATTGTCTCTAATTGCAGCCTTCACGTAGAGTCATAGGCATTGGCGGCTCTTAGATATATATCTATTTTATATATGTTCTTGAGTAGGATGACGAACCTCAGATAACAACTGTCTCGCTCGCATCATTGTCGTTTCGTTGCTGTCGCGAGTCTTACTCATCATTTTAAGTGCACTGACTAGATTGGACAACAGATCTGGTCTGTTCTATTAAGTATCATTAACCAAACCACCTGTTAATGCTTCCAGGCTGTTGACTAAAAAGGTGGGCTTTCTCTTTGTTGGCGGCCATGATGCTGCCTTCGGTCGCATGCAGAAACTGACTAAGGAAATTCGCGAGCTAGATAACAAGATAGTGGAATGCACCATGAATCAATATGGTACCTGGGACTTTATGCGCGAGCGAACGGACAAAAAGTTGCCCAACAGCTTCAACACAGCCGTCGGTAAGTTGCCCTCAATCTGAAGTAATCTTGTATACAGATCACAGATGATATATAATGTCATATGTTTAATTGCAGCCGTCGTGGAGAGCATCAAGCATCCGATTACCAAGGATTATTTGCTGAGTTTCATTTCAAATTTCGGGTTCCGTGATGATCATATAATGATGCCGCCGCCAGCCGCACAGCGACGTTAGTTATGCTTAGAGCAGCTATCTCCTCTCCTATCCTGCACCACAGCCCCCACATTGAGTCGGTTGACACACTCTTTAGGAAATTGATAAACCGTCATAAAGAAAGATATCGTTTTTTCTTTGTTGGAGCATGGAGCAATCCTCAAGGATCCTTAATCATATAGAAATAATAACATTTTCATATTTTTACTCAATTGTATTTTAGTACATTTGATAGACTTAAATTATAACAAAATTCATTATATAAAAGGAATATAATAACAGATTACATATCGTATCGCTAGTCCAGGACACTTAACCGACTAATTGAGCTCCATTGTTACGTGGTTATTTCTTAAAAACGTTTTCTTAGCTACCCAAGGCACGAGGAAAACAGTTGCTAACTTAATCGGACTTTAGCTGATCAGACTGCCATTGTCGAAGAGGGTTTGCTCCGTGTGGTGTCCCAGTTGCAGCAACGCCACCAGGGCGGCGCCCTGCTCCGCCTGCTTCTTGTTCTTTTCCCAGAAGCTGCTGCTGAAGCGCTGTCCGTCATAGGTGCAGATGGATCGAAAAAGCTTGTCGCATTGGCGCGTCTCGTAGCTGGGCGCCCGCTTGCCCAGTTTGCCCGCTAGCACATAGAGCGCCATCTTGGGCAGCTGAGTGTCTGCAAGGGTAGATAAATAGAGTCGGAGGCTCGCGTAATACTTGGGTATGCTTACCACTCGTATAGGTGGAACGTAGGAAGGCCATGTTGCGGCAAATGACGCCCTCGTACTCGTCCGCTCCATCGTCGGCCAACTCGAGCTTTTGCCTCTTAGCCAGACATTCACTTAGTATTACATTGGCACGTCCACCATTGCCGTGCTCCTTCAGCTCGAGCTGCTTACGCCTGCAGTAGTCACCCAGCTCCCATATGTCGCAGATCTGCTGTAGCGTCTGGCACTGCAGGAATCGCTTACCGCGCGGCGTTTCCTGCAACTCCTTGAGGATGCTCTGCACGCAGTACTTGGAATTGTGCGGCGCATTGTCGTAATCGATGCACAGGCGCAGATACTTGCAGATCACCTCATCAATGGGCAAAATGCCTTGCTTGCGAAATATGGACACATTGAGTTGGGCGGCGCGGGCGACCATGACGCTGTCAGCGCCACACAGCTCCTGAAATTTATGTATGTCCTCGTACGTGTGCATATTCCGTGATCCCCCATTGGCTATGATAGGAATGTCAACGGCGCTAGCGACAGCTCGCAAAACATCCGGATGTGGACGATGCTGAGGTCGTTCGTCCCGTGTGCGTGCATGAATGCCAATAGCGGCAATGCCCGTTGCCGCCAATTGCTGCACCAGCTTTATAGTCTCCAAGGTATCGGGCAGTATCCTTATTTTACAGGTAATAGGTATGTCCAGTTCCGAGGTGAGCGTACGTAGTATATGCGCCGCTTTCTTCGGGTCAGCGAGCAGCGCTGCTCCCATGCCGCCCTTAATGGAGAACTCTTTGGGGCAGCCCATGTTTATGTCGAGGCCAGCAATATCGTTCTGTACCAGCTTGCCTACGGCTAGGGCACGTGCTGCATCGCTTGTGCCCAGCTGAAGTACGACTCTCGATGTCTCCAAAGAGCACGTGCGAAACACAATTGTGCCGTCAGAGGGATCCACGAAATCAATCGTATTCAAGGCGGCTAATAGGTTCAAAAATATTCATATTATACATATATCAGTTATGTTTTCTTCATAAGTAAACTAACTTACGATTCGGGCGACGCAAACTTTTGATCAGCTTCAGATCCACCAGCTCCTCGGTGTAAACGATGTCAGCGCCCATTTCAAGGGCCAGCAGCCGCATGGGCAATGTACCCACACGCACCATTGGTGCCATAATTATTTTGTTTCTATAGTCAAGGCGTGGTTGGTTTTTCATTTTAAGCTTTGCCCAACTACTGAGGAACGACAACCACTTCAAGCGAGACATTGAGACGGATGACCAGCTGTTGCATGACAAATAACAAATGGTTTTGCCAAATAGATTGTCAAGCCATCATTGAAATCAATAGAAATCAAGAGACAACTGTTGCATGATGAAAATCTAGTTGCTTTGCATGGCTTTTGAATGGATTATTGAATTTGCATCTACAATCCTTATATCCTTGGAAGCGCATAATTAAAAGGGTCCTTATACGAGTTTAGCTTTCTTTCGACCACTAGGAAAGTGTAATTAACTTATTACACTTCGCATGTTCAATTTTTGAATTGATTAACAGTTGCTTACGATGATTCTTGTACGACAATCGATACGTGGGTAGACCCCCATAACTTTACACAGCTGCATTGGAATCGAACAACAAATAAATAAATAAATCGATATTCCAACGAGTATCCGTTTGCAACTCTGCTTCTGTTTTTGTTGTATATATATATATATATGATCCAAACTTTGTTTTGGGTTTGTTGTCAAAATTCAATAGTTAATAATCAGAACAAACGCTTCAACGGAAATCCTAATATCGATCAGGACTTATACCAAATTTAATGCCAGCACGTTAAAAGCATTCACCAACTAATTGGCGCCACGGCAGCACTAACACCACCTCGCCCAACATATACCAAAGAGGAATCAGCGTTAGTCTTTAATTGAATTAGCGCCATTCATTCAGTGGTGCGCCTTTCTAATTTCGTTTGTACAGCTTATTGCCAACGTTAGACCCGGGAACGTGTGCAACTTAACGCTCTAATTTAATTCTATTTTATTTTCTATATAGCAGGACAAGTTAAAGAGCAACTTACGGCGCAATAGTGGTCAAGCCAACATCTCTTTGTCATCAGCTACTCCAGCACTCGAGTACTGAGGTCATTTTGAGTTCTGCGAACCATTTGCTTTGCCTGCTGATCCAGGCATAAGTTATATTTAGCGCCAGGGCGCGATATGCTAAACATTCACCTGGACACGCTAAAGAACTGCAATTGCGATTTGCGCGATCAAGCGGTACTGTGAGGTCGACGTACAGCACCCACACGATTGGAGAACATTATGTCCCTGCTGGCCCTCGGCGGCGACGGCGACGGCGCTGGAGGCACCGAAGATGGCAGCTCCAGTGACACCGAGCCCGATGCACTAATCGATTTCACGGCAATGCTAATGGAGCGAAAACATGACTGCAATGGTGGCTGGCTCAGCTGCGGCAGCAAGCTTCAGTCGCAGTCTCGCGAGGATCACGGCTACTACCTGGGACAGTATGTGCTCGGCGTGCTCGACTTTAGCTCGCAATATGGTATTGACTACAGCATATCCTACACTGCAAGTAATGTGATTGGCAGGCCAACCAAGTTTCCTGCCTACGGCGACTACCCAGAGACCTTTACAATGGTGAGCCAAGATAATTGTTGACTGAGACAGGTTAATGCATTGCTTTGTAGTATAATGATAGCAAAACATGAGCAGGGTTTACAAATATTTTATATAATAGGTATGGGATATCTATGATAGAATAGAGGAGGTCTTCAACAGTGAATTGTATATTCCACAGCCTGACGTCCGTCCGCATTAACTCCGTTCTTGCTGCACTGATTTCCTTGCTCTTTTCAGTAATACCAATTTGATTGTCTATACTTTCAGCGTACCTACGGTGATTGGTGGCAGCACATGCCATCGGCCACCCAAGAGATTCAGGGACAGAATTTGCCAACTCTGCCCACACATGACTTCATTGGTAAGTGTAGCATTTGCAGCTGAGCTGAGCACGAGTTTGATCGACTTGTTTCACGGCTGCCTGCGCAGTTGTTTATTTCGAAAAGTTTGTGGTGCCAACGGAGGTGGCCATTTTCGAGACATTCAATCCGGGCGGAGTCGTGCGAATTTGGGCTTACAGCATCACCAAGCGTTGGACGTGCTTGTGGGAGGCAACAGGCACTGACTTGAATCAGGTGCCGCGCGACTCTCGCCGCTTTGCACCGCCTCTAAGAAAAACTAATATGATTACAAAGTAAGCTGGAAGTCAATAATCAACTATCGCGAACTAATGTTAATTTCCCTATTTAGAACGTTGCGCATTGACTTTAATCACAGTCGACTAAATTATTACACCGAGATAGATGCTATTATGCTCTGTGGCAGGACGGTTCCCATGCATTGCATGCATCAGATGCTGGCACCCGCAGGAAAGCGCATTGATAACTCTGCAGAGGAAAGTGGCTATGGGCCGATCAGCTGTAAATTGCGCACGCTGAAGTTCCAGCCCACCTGCCGTAAGAACGATGCTGTCAACCTTCACGAATTTATAAACAACGACTTGAGCAAGTTCTTGACGTCCAACCGTGTGGAGACTGAGCAACAAAAGCCAAACACCGCGGCGCGACTCTGTCTAACGGATCTGCCGGTTGGCCAACCAATTTGTTTTACCAGCTGCGCACTCCATCTCATGTGTTAAGTCTTTCTCGTAGTGTGAAATCCTGTTGAAAATACTCAGCTATCTGGACCTAAAGTCGCTCTTTCGTGTGGGTCAAGTGTCGAATCTGTTCTACGATATTTCCATCCATCCGCTGCTCTACTGTGAACTCAGCCTAAAGCCCTTTTGGCATTTGGCTAACTCCGAGCTGCTCTGCACGCTGGCGCAACGGGCGAAGATGCTGCGTAAACTGGATTTGTCATGGTGCGGCGGGTTCGGAGAAGTTTCACCCACCGAGTTCAAAAAGTGAATAGACTTCAGCAGCCAAATGATAAGCTGATGATTATTTGTCTAGCACTTTCCCTTTCATTCGTCTTCCACAGATTTGTAACCCAACGTGGAGATAATCTCACCCATTTGCGCCTTAACTCCTGTAAGTTTCTCAATGCCAGCTGCATTGAGACAGTTGGCATAGTCTGTGATAATCTGATAGGTAAGTCAGCTGCCTTTGCTCATCCTCCTTCATAATCGTCAGTTGTTCTTCCATTTGCAGAATTGAGCCTTCGAAATTGTGCGACGAACCCGCCGCTACTGAATTTCTCCTGCTTAGCCAATCTGAAGAATCTGGAGCGGCTTGATCTCTTCCAAACTGCCTTTGAGTCGGAGCTGCTACTAAGCATGCTAGAAAGCAATCGCAAATTAAAACATTTGAATCTGGGTAGGATTTACTGAAATGACAACTTGAATGTAAATGCTGTAGAAGTGCTTTAACCTCTTCCATTCCGTTAGCCTTCTGTGGTGTTTCGGTTAACATGGATAATGTCGCAACTCATCTGGCCACATACAACACCCAACTCGTTTCACTGGACATGTGGAAAGCACACTTTCTGTCCGCACGGGGACTTCAAGCGCTATCTCGCTGCCAGCACCTAGAGGAATTGGATCTGGGTTGGTGGTAAGTGAATACTGATCCATACGGTACTCAGACCTGACCTCTTTATCCCTTTATCAGCATGCGGGAAGCCACTTTGGGCGATAGCCTATACCAGCTGCTCTACAACTGCCCCAAACTAAAAAAACTCTTCCTGTCGGCAATGCGAGGCATCACGGAGCGTGATCTGATGCACATCGCAACACTGGGGAAAAATCTAGAGCAGCTGGATTTGATGGGCATACTTAATATAACCCACGAACGTGTGTATGAGTAAGTGCCGAAAATAGTATATATATTTTGAGTTAGATCTGCTTAACTTATATCACTTGGCTTTCAGCATTCTGGTGCATTGTCCAAAGCTGAAATTGTTGGATTTGTGCTTCTGCGACAACTTCATGGATCGCGATGTAGGTCTGGATGTGATATATAATTGATTGCTACTAATCATCTGGACTCTCTTTTGCAGTTTGATGTGATTGCCGATTGGTCTCGACTCTTTAATGTGGATATTAAGAATAGCCGCATATACAACTCCAGATAGTTTTAATTAAATGGGATACCGTATGTTATAGAGTAAGCAACAATATAGCTAATTATTATTATCTATGTCTAAAGCGTTTGCGCCAACCTGTTTCGAGTAACAGTTAACTGTTACGATTGTATGGGCGTAACAATAAATTTTATAAATTATTATATGACATTTCACCAGACAGAAAACTGGAGTTTCTTTCAAGGATATGTACTACAACATTTGTATTCAAATTGCCATTGAACCCTGTCAGTGCTGGGCAATGTCTTCTAGTTTATTATAAATAACGATGTATAAAAAAAATATTTTCATTCTTAACAAAAAGTTGAGTTGGCGAACTACAAATTAGGCCTTTGAGGGATCCTCAGCTCTGCTGGCTATGGGCTCAATTTCCGGCACTTGTTCAACCCCATTCGCGGCTGGAGCTATGTCGGCGGTTTGTTCGATGATAGGGGCAGCCTTTTCGCTGCTTTCGGCGGCGGCTGCTGCCGTTTTGGGCGCTGGCTTGGGCGAGCTGCGTCCGAAAATGGCCTTTTCAATGCCCAGAATGGGGGACTCAAAGGCGAGCGTCGCAAAGATGGAGAGTGTTAGCGTGATGCCGAAGTCGTGCCACCAGCGCAAAATCTGCAAGCAGACAAGCATTAGACTTGTAGCGAATATAATGAATTGGATGTGAGCTAGCTTACCGCATCGTAGTCGGAGAAGTGTGTGTCCGTTTGCAGCCTGGCGGCGTTCACGAGCTGCACGATTCTGTGTATGACGTACATGCAGTAGCACAGCCGACTGAAGCCCGTGAAGAAGCTCCACGAGAGGAAGTCGTTGATGAGGCCGCCGTGGCCGTTGTAGCAGGCCCACACGATCCAGCCGATGGCCAAGGCCCAGGAGCTGCGACTGAGTGGCTCGAACAGGGCGCCCTCAATGAGCGGAGAGTCCGGGGTGTCGGGCAGAATGCGCCAGAAGGGACCCCACATGTCCGCAAGCATCGTGCCAAAAGCCACAACCCAGCCGGTGATCACCCAGTGCCTGGCCAATGGAATCTGCCGTCCACGATTGCGCGTGAACAGGAAGTAGCCGAAGACGACGCCGATCAGCCAAGTCGGAATGCGCGTGTGCGTCGGATAGTAGGTCAGGCGCTGGCGCAAGTCAACATGATCGTCCTGCACGCGGAATAGGGTGAAGTCGTTGTGCAAGAACGTGGCCACCGTGCAGCCCAGACAGAGTAGACCGAATATCCCAATGGGTATGAGCGCCTTCTTGCCCCACTTGTACAGGGGTATCAGGAAGAGCGGGGAGAGGAAGTACAACTGGGTGTCCACAGCCAGATACCAAGACTGCGAGACGCACTGTAGCCGGGAAGAGGAGAAAGTGTAAAGTGAGGAACACACGATCTATCCATCGATCTGCCACTTACTATGCTGTAGGGGAAGGCATAATTCTGCACATAGAGCAGCGTGGCCCACCAGGTGTCCGCACAGCGCTGATCTTGGGTGCCCAGCTTGAACCACATGGGTCCGGCGCCGGAGTAGCGGTACAGCGACATGATGTACAGGACGACAACGGCGACAACTGGCGTCAGGCGGATATAGCGATGGAAGTACATCATCGGTATGTTCAGCTTGCCCTTGGTCCGCTCCATCTCGCGGAAGGCGCCCCAGCACATCAGCAGGCCGGACATGAAGAAGAACGTGTCCACGCAGAGCGAGCCGTTCTGGACGAGCATCGAGTAGGGTGTCTGCAGCCACGTGTAGTACTTGTTGCGATTGATGTGCGGCAGATCGTAGAATGTCATGTAGCCGTGGCCAAACACCACCCACATCATGCTGAAGCAGCGCAGCCCGTTCAGGCAGTGGATGACATTCGGGCTGTTCACCTTTTTGACCGTGAAAATCTTGGGCGCATTGTGCAGCACCGAGAAGGCCAAGTAGAGCGGTTTCTTGGGAGCTACCAAAGTGGAAGGGAATAAGCTTAAGACTCTATTTACGGATCAGAAAAACTTACCGCCCTTTCGGGTCTGCACAAAGTCATAAACGCTGCTGGCTATCAGGAAGAATATGATCAGCGAGAAGAACACACTGCGTGAAGGGAAATAGGAATTGTATTTAGCTATCCACTATATTACTGTATCAACTGTGAGATCTTAAAGATCATCCTTGAGTCCCACTTACATGGCACAGATATCCACAGCGCGTAGCTCGATGGGCGCATCGTATTTACACCATTTCTCCTGCACCATCTGAAAGTTAAGATCGATGACATCGTTGCCGTATAGGTGCGCAATGGCGTACTTCAGCAGGGCGTCAGTTTTCTCAGCGCTGCAGGTGCTCGGCACACAGACGCCCAGCTCGAAGATCTCGGGATCCGTTTGCTTGTAGCTGATGCGTGCGAATTCCTCGTGGCGCCGCTTCACCTTGCTGTAGAACTGTGTGATGTTCAGGCGTGCCAGACAGTACTGCCCATTCAGCCCATTGCCATAGGTGGCTGTGGCTGCGACGCACTCTTCGTACTGGCCCATGCTGATCAGATGGCCCCAGAAGAAGCCAACTGGCAGGCGACCCCATGTGTCCGGAACTGCAAGTATGCGATTATAATATGAGAAGCCAACTCGCACTAGTTTATCTAACTCTTTCTATGCAAATCCAGCTCTTTCGCTGTCTCTCTCTCTCTCTGTCTCTCTGACATCGGAGTGCATAGATCGGATTTCTAAGCCCTCATTCACTTATGTCAACCACTTTGGTCACATGGAATGTTCAGTTAAGCTGTATATAGTCTATATCGTTTAAAAGAATCGTTAAACGATTGGCCTATGCTCTAGGCAGAGTTCAGGATATCTTCTAGTCGGGCAGTACCGACTTGAGCCGTGCTACTTAGACTGATTCGATGTTTGAAGGGGCTTTTGGGTTGGGAATTATCTTGAAGTCGGTCAAAAATAATTAATACTATAGCTTAAAAAATAAAGCACAGAATTCGCGATAATTTCAGCACAGATACCCAGGCAAAACATGGAAAGGTATTTAATCTATTGCGTGCGATAGGGATAACATTATCCCACTTCTTCCATATATATTCCAATCAATGATTAATAACACTTCTGATATGCACTGAATGTTATTTTCGGATTGGGTTATTGTTGAAGAAGTCGGAAGATAAACACTGAGGTTATTTAAGGAGCGCTTATCAGATGCGGCCGGGTGTTCGCGAGTCAAGCAGCACTTTACTGATTCCGATATCGATCGCTCGCATTCGACTTCCACATCAATTGACGAAATGGGGAATATCGGAGTGAGCTTTTCCATTCCCATTAATGGTCGCTTAATCATGATTTATGGTGCTTTGTCGGTTAATGTGTCAGCAGAGAATCTTGCATCATAATCTAATTAACGCAATCTAATCGTTTATCACTATATAGACGAGTGCATATGGCCAATCACTTTGGATTTCCAATTTGATTTACGATGCAGCATTAAACGGTTTGCGTTCACTTATGAATGGGGAATCAGAAAAGTATATTCGAGTATGTGACCCACTTGGGAAATACTAAACAGGAAGCTCTATTCTCAATCTAGCTCCTGATTGCGTAAGTTTATTAGTTTATATAGCGCTCATGGTAGGTTGTCTCTTTGCCTTGGCAACTGATTAGCTGGGCATCAGGTAATGGCCATGCAGCTGATTGCTGATTGACTCGATTGAAACATAAACAATATAATTTGTATTAATGCACTTTGAAATAAAGAAAAATCAGTTCACAAAGCAAATTTATGAGCTCTCCTAAGAGGCTACAACCCGAGTGCCCAAGTCTGTGTAGACAAAGTTTGACCGATGGCTGATTCGTACTCCTCCCTAACTCGCATTGTTAGGCATAATATAATATATTATATTATATATATAATATTATATATATATAAAAGATAATTTTTATATTTATAGATATTGGAAAGTCATTTTATATTATATTTATCTTCATATTTATATTGGAAACATCAACTTTATTTGAAGCAAAATTCTGTTTTATTTAGATTTTCTGTTAAAAATCGATAAGTTCACTTTATGCCTCCTAAATTTGATTCATTATTTAGTTAGTATACCCTAAAGATACAGATACAACAGGCAACAGATATAACATAAGCTACATATATACGTTCTTGATCTGTACGTCTTAGTATCTGACCGCAAAAATCTCGTAGGCTACAAAGTTAAATACTGAAATTTTAGACATATTCTCATATATACCATACCCAGTACGAGTTCAATCTTTTTTTTCCGATAACTCATCTTATAGATAAAAATCGATAATTTAACTGCGTACTCATAACTTGAATACCGAAGAACTAGAGATTTCATACATATATATATCTATATATATATATATATATATTTTTTTTTTTTTTTTTTTTTTATTTCTTCGATCACCCTTAGTTGGTTTTCAAATTGGAAAAACTAAAAACATTTCGAGATTCCACGATGATCGCACTTTAAAAGATCACAGATTTCTTAGCATTCGCGTAATAAAAAATCTATAAAATACTAAAACTCTTATAACTAAACAACCAAAACATTCTCACACTAGAAACCACTAAAAACTAAAAACACTAAAAAAAAAAATCCGACATTTGAGCAAACTGAAGCTAAAAATTGCTTCAGATTTGCCAATGTCCTTCAGCTATATCCTTTTGCTGGTTATAGAGAGGTGAGAAACTTGTGTATCGCTTACATTCGAGGGCCCACTCCTCCATGTTGTTGATGGCGTCACGTATGCGCGCCACATCCCTGTCGCACAGGACATCGTCGTAGGTGCCGCGAGGCGAGCTGCTCCGGCCCAGCTGTAAGCCCGTGCTGTTGGCTACGGCCGCCTGTTGCGCGGCCAGATCGAAGAACTGGAAGGCCAAGCTGCTCTGCATGGGCGTCGAGTATCCGGTCAGCAAATCTCTGTCATTATTCGAGTGAGCTGTGCTCGTGTTGGCCAGCAGCAGCAGCAGCAACGCTGCCGCGAGCAGACCCAGCTTATGGAGCTGCGCCATAATCCCTATGTCTTGGCCTGTCCTTATCCTTACGCGCGTTAGATCAAGCTGGTCGCCAGCTAATTTGAGATGCGTGCGATTTTGAGGGTGCGGTTAACTAATTGTATTGCCAATCGATGCTATTGCTTTTATAGCCTCAAGTGTCCACTTCAGGCGCTGTCAACAGCGACGTCAACGTCGTGTTGGTAGTTAAAGTTGACGCGATGACCAAACGCTTTTGCCCATGAAAATTTATAAATAATTCTTCAAATACACAGATACAGTAGCTGGCTAAAAACAAAAAATAGTGTGATAAGCAACTCTATAATCAATTGCTTATCTTTTTGACAAGCTGAGCGCTCGCTGGGCCGGCACACCAGCGCGGATTTAGCTGGGATTTGCCGCCAATACGCGCACTCGTACCCGTGTCCATGCCATAGGTGTAAATTATGTCAAAGCAGCCTTTAAAACTGTAGAGATAACCCGCTTACGATTTATAGCCGAACGCAGTTAATTAAATTATTGGAAAGCCCAACGACTAAACAATTGAACTTTGAGCGCCGTGTAAGGTGGTGAGCGAGCTGTGAGTAAACCACTCTTAGCTTCTGTTTCTTTTCCAGTTTCACTTACCCTTTGCTCGGGAAATTATCAATATTGCTCATGAAATCTCACCACAATGTAGCCGAAATACACATGACATTAGTAAATCATAAACCAACTGTTTGCCTGGACACAACCGAAAGTTTCAGGTCTAGAACTGAAAGTATTTGGATGCGAAGAAAAATTTGTTGTGCTCCGCAGACGAAGTGTCTGCAGAGAATCTTGGGATATGTTTAAGGTACAGATGAGATGGTTAAGATCAAGTTTTTTTTTTTTTTTTTTGTGAATTAGTGTTACTTTTAATATATTGGTAAAACATTTAAATATTCCCATCGAGAGAATTAAAAATTCAAATGTGATCAAAAATTGTTAAGTGTGGAACATTCCGCAGTGGGGCTTTTGCTCATTTTGCATTTAAAAATCAAGTTATTTGAAAATTTAAACAGCAGTTGACAGAGAATTCTTCAAGCTTTAAAACTAATCTATGCACAGGGCTATCCATTGACAGGTTGTCAAACGTGATTTTGGTCAAATAAAACGTGTTTAGATAGCCTAAAATAATTTTTTCTTTTTTTTTTGGAAATATATAATAACATTATAATTTTTTTTTAGCTTGACAATAAAAATAAATAAAATATAAATTTTCAAAAATTTTGATGTTTATTTGTAATTATTTATTTTAAATATATATATATTTTTTTTATTATTTTATTAAATTTATTTTTTATTTGCATAAATATAAATATAAAATTTATTTATTTATTAAATATTGGGAAACTTTTATTTTTATTTAAAATATTTTTTTTATTTTAGAAATATGACAAGAAAAATACATAAACTATAACAAGTGAGAAATTTTTTTAATCCTTTAGATCAAGAATACATAGATTTATGTCTTCGGCACTGCCTTCTTCAGCACGGTATTTACTGTGATTCATATGAAGTCTATGAAGATCTAATTATCTTGTTATAACATATAAATACTAAATCTACTTCGTTTTATTAAGCTGTATAAACGATCAGCAAACTCTTTAATTTTATAGATCTGATGATTGCATCAGAAGTTGGCTTTCTCAATCAAATGCTCACTCAGAACAGTCATATGCATACGCCAGCTTATCTCAAATTTGCTTTTACGATCCCTAAGCGGAATTTTTTGTTCGTAAAGAAATACACTTTATTGTTTCGCTGGCGCAATAAAATAATAAAACTAAAATAACAGATTAAGTATAGTGTGGACACATGACATATGACACAGAAATGATTCTATAAAAGAGTTTTTGGCAAGTATGTACTGCTTGATATTTAAATTCGATTAGGCCGATATGTGGGAAAAACAATATAATGGCAAAAATATAAATTTATTTTTTAACTGCTTTTATTGCATATCATAATAAATCTTATATACAAGCACATAAAATCGTGTACTATAATTAAATTAAATTTATGACCGATTATTGCTCTGATGTAAGCGTAGCATCGACCTTGCTGTACTACAGTATCAGAGATACGAACCTATCTCAAACTTTGTGATCAGCTAGCATAGAAACAGCGAAAGTGATAATCAACTCATCGCACGTGCGGGAATCAGCCAGACTCAAAGATACCGCGTAATCAGCGATGTTGCTGGAGTACGTTTTATTAGTAGCCCCTGGTCTGGGTTGGCCAATTAAGAGCTATATGAAAAGAAATATCCATAAATTAGGCAAGAAATGAAATATTGAAATATTGAAATATTTTTGGTTTTTTTTTTAAGTTACGTCCATGCCATCGAATAGTCATATGACTTTTCACTCAGTTTCGCTGGCAGTGCTTTAAACTTAAGCTCTAATTGTGAATGACTGAATTGAAAGTGTACGTCATTTGCGATGCTTAAGATAGTTTCTGATCAAATGGCACGTCTTGTAGAATAGTGTGATATATAAAACTTATCGATAACTTAAGAAACTTTTGAGTTTTAGCTATCGATAATAGTGTCACTCTTGTTTGGTCGCCCAATATTGGACCCATATTAATAAATATGCAATCAGGGTATCCTCCAGTCGGTCACTGATTTTCCTTGTCACACATTTTGGCTTGACATTTGATGCTCAATAGCATCAGGGTAGGGTATACACTTCAGGTTGACGGCTTATTGGCACCTTCCTTCAGATTAAGGGGCACGCCTGCAATCGATAGCCATTAGTTTATACCCAGCTCGTGCGAAGTAGGCGTCAATCAATGGCGTGGGAACGGCAAGACCCAAATTCTGGCCAATAGAGCGTTCCGTTTGTTCTAATCTCTGGCCCTAATCTTATCAACGGCTGCTCGCTTACGAGTTTAACAATCGTGCACGAAGTGAGAGGCGTATATTGGCTTTGTGCAGTGCCTATCTTTATTTGCATACAAAATATTGATATTTCATTGAATGGAGCTGTTTGTGTACCCTGAGCGAGTATTACGCAGTCTGTTAAGCCCGACTGGTTTATTTACGGTTTTAGCTCTAGCAATAATAAATTAAAAATATAACTCTGCTTTACTATTGTTTAACAAAAACTTTTTAATGAGTGAGTTATCAGTTTGTCGATTTGATTTGCTCTGGCATTGAAGATATTTATTTAGAGTTCAGTTCAGGGACGCAGCGAACATGATGGAGAGTTATTGTTATGTTCTGAAATCGTATATCTTACTATATTAGAATTTTATTCATGTGCAAATGGTTCGTCTTCTCTGTTCTGCTCTGCTCTTTACTCTAGTTCCTACACCACTTTCTATACTGATCCCTACTCTACTCTGCTCTCTGCACTGCTTTGCTCTGCTATCCGCTTTGCTCTCGGCTCTGTTCTCTGCTTTGCTTTGCTTTGCTTTTCCTTTCTATGTTCTTTGCTCTGCTCTCAACAGCCTACTCTACTCAACTCTACACTACACTACTCTCCACTCTGCTATGGCCCACTGCTCTATGTATAATGCATTGCTCTCTAAATTACTTTCTGCTCTGCTTTCTACTTTGCTCTACTCTGCCCTGTGCTATTCTTCTCTACTCACTGCACTGCTTTCGACACTCCTCTTTCCTCTACACTGCTCTACTCTATCTTTGCACTGCTTTCGACACTGCTCTCTTCTCTGCCCTGCCCTGCACTGCTTAGGTCGGCTCTTCTTTACGCTCTTCTCCCATTGATTCGGCTTATGGGAAGTACAAAAGTTATTCACGTCATTTGGGCCCGTCAAAACCGCACTTTAATATGATTAATCGCAGAGGACGATTATTCATGCGATTTATAAATAACACAATATGCAGCTAATTAAATTCACTGAACTGATAAGCGAAAATATTTTTTATTATTTGTATTCGAAAATAATAATGAGACTAAATAGAGTTTATTTAAAGACAGACGTTTAATTAACAAATTCTTGGCTAGATAACAAAACTAAAATAAAGAGAAAAATAATAAAAAAAAAAAAAACTATGGAAATTTTTACACTATTTCTGATTTATCAGAAAAGTAGACAACAGATGGTCTAAGAATTAAATAGCAATGTTGACAGATATAAATAGGGTGCCCTAAGATTTCTTAGGTCAAGTCAATATAGAGCTATAGAGAGAATTGGTTTAATATAGAGTTGTACTGATGAAATTAGGATCGGATGCTCAATATATAGTATACATATACATATATGGAAGTCTATCATATATCACACATATCCTGTATATCCTATATATCATATTTATGCATATATATCTCCCATATATGTAGGTATATCTTCAGCTCAAGCATTATCTATAGTATTTCCCCATTCCGAATTGATGTATACTATATTATATATATTCATATTCTAGCAATAATAAAAATGCATTTAGTGGACAAATTAAATTTCATAATTTTTATTTAAATTAAATTATTTTACACTTTTTAGCAAAGTATTTTGTTAATTACAATGTGTGTGTGTGTGTTGGCGTGGGTGTGGTTTGTTGTTGTTGTTGGTGTTGGTGTGATTTATGTTTATTTTTGTTACAGTTTAATCATGTTTAATATATTTATATTAAGTTACAAAGTACAAAAAATTAATCAATACAAAAAAACACGTTTGGTAAAACAATGAATGAATAAAAAAAATTGTAATTAAAAAATTAATTATGTTAAGTGACAAAATCGCAATGATTTTTCCTTCTTGTTTTTGTTTTGTTTTGTTGTTGTTTTTGTCTTATATGCAGAAATACATTTCGAGCTATTTTACAAGTAAATATTACAATATATTGTAACCATTGTATAGATTATAAGTTATAGTATTTCTTTGCAGTTTGTTGTTGTTGTTGTTTGTTGTAATTATAACTAGTTTTACTAAGGCTTGGCTTACACACTTGACTTAACTATGTTGTTTTCGTGGTTTTGTTTGTTTGTTGTTGTTGTTTACTTCACTTTGTTGTTGTCGTTTCTCTTTAGTTTAAGAAATTGCATGTTCTATGCATAATAATAATAATAATAATAATAATAATAAACGTTGCTAGCAATGCGGATATAACCTCTCCCCACTTGCCGTTCGATTAAATTATGATTTCCATTCTGTTTTTGTATTTGTTTTGCAATTTACATTCGTACTTAACTAGTCCGCTGCTTGTATATACGCATACATATGTATATATATATATATATGTATATAAATATTAATTAGAGATGTCCCTTGACTTTAGGCTAAGACTTACGTGGCTAATGTTATTACTCTCATTTCGCGATATACACAGTTAATGCATGTGTTTTGTGTTTTGTGTTTTGTTTCCTCTCTTCATTTATAATTGTAATCACAAATAGTTTTGGAATATGCTCTCTCCCATCCTACCACCCACCCACTCACTCACTCACTTACTCTCCCTCTCTCTCTCTCGCTCTCTTGCATAGGTGCTGTCTTCAGAAATTAGAGTTGCTTTTATATAACTTATATCCCATGCACAAATCAATACACACGCAAACACACATACACGGACACACGCACACAACTCATTAAAACTTTGTTCATTGCTCCTGACACGGGACCATATAACAAAACAGTTAGATAGCCAACATCGGATCTAACTTATCCATTTTTCTTCTTTTTTTTTTTTGGTTATTCAATTATTTTTTGTTTTTTGTATTTTTTTTTTGCATTTTTGTTTTTTTTTTTAATTTTTTTATTTAGTTTTTTGTGTTTTTTTTCTTTAATTTAATTTGTTTGCTGTGCCCGCGCGCGTGCCGCTTAGCGCGCCATAGCGACCGCTGTTTAAAGGCAGCGTCATGTTTCCGTTTCGTTTTACTTGTATCAATATATTCTTTACAAGGGCCCCAGGAGCTGGGCGGCAACTCCTCCTAAGCCACTAATTGGGTTTACGTTTATTATTAATCTTTTTGTTTTTGTTTTGTTTTGATTGTGCGGCCCATATGGACGCTAAGCGGCAGTGGCCCAGACACAGGACTCTACTTTCTTTTGGCTAATTTTTGTTTGTTTTCCTTTCGATCGGTTCTCATTATTATGTAGTTAACAAACTATTGGGTTTAAAAACACAAACTCTATATGTACATACATATATATATATATATATATATATTTATTTGTATATATGTATATATATATATATATATCTATCTTGTGAATGGTTTTATGGTTATACATATGTATAGATATATGCGATGCTAAGAACTAGGCCATTGGATTTGACTTACAATCGTTTTATACGTACCATATAGCAATGTACATACGAAGCTCAAGCGCCAAGTATGTTTATTTACAATAAATGTTCAATTTGTATTGTTAACGCATTTATGAAGGCATTTGTTATGCGCAGTTACATCTCGACTTAAACGAATGTTAATAATATACTCTGTATCTATGCATATACATATGTATATATATATATATATATATTATATTTTTGTGTGTATAATATGAATACATGTTTGTGTTATGTATATGTAATTTACAAAATGTTTAACGCTCCTCACACACTCCTCTTAACCACTTTCCATTCGAATTCTCATAATATTTCTTATTTCTTTTTGTTTTCGTTTTTCTCTCCGTCTATACACGATTCTTGGGCGGCGGCAACTCTTGTAAAAAATATGGGCGTATTCCAAAGCTTATAAAAAATGTAGACTACAATCTAAATGCTAATCAACTAGTAAATAGTGTACGCCTTACGACTAGCTCCCTATGTCTAAAATGTATATCTCTAGCGTTAATAAATAGCAATTATTAAAATTTCAATATTCAATTAAATTAACATGGTATATTCTGCCTTGGTTTTTTTTTTTTCTTTTCTTTTCTTTTGTTGTGTTTTTTCTTTCTACTTTTGTTTTCTTGAGACAATTCTGAACAAAGTTCAAACTTCGAACAACAACGAAATAAGTAAACAAATATAAATCATATATATATATATGTAAGCTGATATAAAATTAAGACCGATTGCTGATTCACTATTATTTGCTGTTCCTCCCCTCTTTAACTATCACAAAATGAAATACTAAATAAATTACGTTAGTTATTTACAGTTGGTGGCAAAAACTTCTGTGTTCTCTCTTCATCAATAGAGATATTTAGCAAAGGACAAACTGAATCGAAATATTTTAACGAATCTTCCTCCTCATCTTCATCTACATCTTTTGTTATCTATATATGTAATATATATATATATATATATATATATATATATATATATATATATATATATATATATATATATATATATATATATATGTATGTAAGGCTGTACTATTTTGAATAAGTTGTACAATTCTAATTGGTTAGTGAAAGCATTTGACTATTGCTTTAATTGCTTCAAGTGAGTGTTATTTGGTCGTTGGTGTTATCGGGTTGCAAGTTGCACTTCTACTAATCTTATTGTTGTATGTCAATTGGAAGTTGATATAAAATGGAGCGTTTGTCGGTATTGGTTGATTGATCTCAAACACATTCAAGCATATATATATATATATATATATATATATATATATATGCCTATATATGCATATGTCTATGATCGACATCATCATAGACATGTATGCACATATATGCAGATATATACAGGCATTCATACACGTCTATGTATATATGGTGGTATCTAAATAAAAATATTCCTAAGCGTGTTCCCAATTCAAGCTCCTATAAGGAGCAGTTAATAAACTGACGATCGCCAACAACTAAGCTTTAGAATCGAATAGCCATAAAACACTATTACGCATGCGTTTTTATAGTCTATATTCTTTTCGATAGTTATGATAGTCCTAACACATGGTTTCTTTTCTTTTCTGTTTTTTTTTTTTATTATTATTATTATTTGTTAATTTGTTATGTTTTGTTTTGTTGTGTGTCTCTTGGATTTAGAATGATATTTTGGACTTAAAGTTAGGTAAAAAAATTAATCATTTAAATAAGAATAAATTAGCTTCAAGACTATTTGCATCGTTGAAATGTTCGATTTAAGACATATAGGTAAAATCGCATTTACGTAGAATAAGACGACTTAAATAAATTAAATGTATAATAAAAATTATGATCTATTTTTGTTTTTCAGTTATCATAATATAATTATAATGTACGATTTTTCAATATTTTCTGATACATTTTCGTTTTTGCTATGTTTACTTTCAGCATCTTCAGAAACATAAGTTCTCTATATATTTATGTGCTTGTTTGTTGTTTACAGTTTGCATACCAAAGAGAAAACATAATCAGAACGTTTTACGTTTACAAAGTATATAATATTACCCATCTGCCATTGTTGCGAGCGAGTCTCCTAATCGATTGCACTAAACATTGATAGAAAAGATTTCGAATACGTAGATATTAAAAAAAAAATAGTAATGTATATATAAATTTATATATATATTTATATGTGTATGTGTGTGTATGTGTTACGCTCCTGCGATAATAAGCATATGGTACATAAGAATTAAAATTAGAATTAGAATCATAATGAACTTGATTTGCATTTGCATTTGCAAATGCTGTCTGTGCTGTTATCAATAACAAAATGTAAAATTATAAGGTGTATATTTGTATATAAACGCGTGATTGCCATCCTCTTGATGATGCATGTTCAAGTGCCAATAGCACGACCTGCGGCGCAGGTCCAAAAATAAACTAAATTACATAATAGTACAGCCGATTGCTGATAGTTAAACATATTTCTACATAAGAAAGTACATAACGATTATAACACACAAAATTTTAGCTTTTTTTTTTTTTTGTTGTTTTTCTTTTTGTTGTTTTTGTTGTTGTTTTTGAAGCATTTATCCGTATATCCTATAGAAGAATCAACATAGGAGAACCACAAACGCCAAAGGCAAACATCAAAAATAATGGGGTGAGTGTGACGGTTGTTGCTGCTGCTGCGGCTTCTGTTCATTGTATTTGTAATTGTTGTTGTTGTTGTTATTATTATTGGTGTTGTTGTTGCTGATCTTGTTGTTGCTGTTCTTGTTGTTGCTGTTCATGTTGTTGTTGTTGAGTTTGATGTCGCTGCCGATTCCATTGGCATTGTTGCTGCACTAGAGCCGCTCCACAAACTTGCTCAGTTGATCAGAGGCATCGGGCAGAGAGCCTCCGGCATTGCCCACATTGCCGGCATTAACGCCAACGCCGACACCAACACCGACGCCCACACCACTGACGCCCACATCCTGGGGCACACCCGGCAGCGGCGACTGATGATGCATGCCGTGGTTGTGCAGCCCGTCGTGTGGTCCTTGGGGCGCCGGTGAGTGACTGCTCATGACATGATGTGGCGACGGCTGCGCCCGAGGCGATGCAGAGGGTCCGCGCGGCGACGGCGCTGATCGCGGCGATGGCGTTGGCTGCGGCGATCGTATTGGCGGAGAGGAGCGCGCCGACTGCATTAGTTGCTGCTGCAGCGTATGCGGCGTTGGCGGGCCCATCACATTTGAGCCGGGTCCGCCCGGCCCACCACCGCTGCCAGGCAGCGTATTTTGAGGATTGGCGCTGCTCATGCCGCCACCACCAGCGGACACAACCTGCATCATTTGCTGCTGCTGTTGCTGCTGCTGCATGGGCTGTTGCTGCTGCATGCCTGGTGGCATCACGCCCATCTGCTGCTGCTGCTGCTGTTGTTGCTGCTGCGGACCGGGCTTAACGCCCGCGCCGCCGCCGCCTTGCTGCAGCATGTTGGAGGCCGCTGCATTTGCCATGGAGTATTGGTCAGAGCCAGGTCCGGACGCACCGCTACCAACGGCTGCACCGGCTACTGGCAGTCCGGTAACATTTCCGCCGCCTCCGGCATTAAAGTTGCCGGCTGTGCCGCCCGGAAACGGCGGCTGCCCAGCAACGCCCATGTGTGGGCCGCGCTGACGCTGCGGATACGGCGGTGGATACTGATTCATTTGCATATAGCGCATTTTATTCCAGTTCTGGTTGGGCACCTGTGCAAAAGAAACGGCATGTAATCAGAAAAAATGAGACTTCAGATGAGGTGAGAGCGCCTTGGTCTACGGTCTACGACAAGGCTAGGCAGTTGATGGTGTTGTGCAAGGAATCGAAATTTATATACTACTTATATATATAGCTTATGTAGCTGAACGCACTAGTATTAAGATTGACCAAGATGGTCTAATCTTCATAATGTAAAGAGAGCTCATCATCCACTTACCATGCCTCCTTGTGAGCCGGGTGGCAAATTGGGCAGCATCATTGCTGTATTCTGCATGTTGGCCATGCGCTGGTGTGGGGGTCCCTGCTGCTGCTGCTGTTGTTGTTGTGCGGCCTGCATTAGGCTCACCTGCTGCTGCTGACCGGGTCCCATCTGCTGGGGTCCGGGTCCGGGTCCCTGTTGCTGCTGGTTCATCAAATGCTGCATTTGTTGCTGCTGCATCACCTGCTGCTGTTGTTGTTGCTGCTGCTGCTGCTGCTGCGGTGTCTGTGGTCCATTGCCCGCCTGCAGTGCGCCGCCTGGGCCACCAGCTCCGCCGGCGGCAGCATTGATTTGGCTCTGCTGCCGCTGCTTGATGATGGCCGCCATAATTTGTGGATTCTGCTTCAGTATGCTGAGTATATGCTGGTTGCTCTCGTTGGCCGGGTTGTTCTTGATCTTCTGCATGATCTGGGCCAGTGTCTGCGTGTTGAGTGGCGGCCCATTCACCATATTGGGGCCCGCGCCACCGGCTCCACCGCCGCCCACGCCTTGAGCTCCGGGTGGCCGAACACCGCCACCAGAGGCAGCAGCGCCGATTTGCCCACCCAAGCCAATGCCATGAGGCGCACCACCGGCGCCCATGTTCACACCAGTGCCCACGACGGGCATTTGACCAGCTCCAACCCCGACTCCCACGCCAACACCGACGCCCAGCTGATTAGGTGGCATGCCCATCATTTGCTGTTGCTGCTGGATGTTCTGCTGCATTAGCTGGTTGGGCTGCCGCATGCCTGGCTGGTTGGGCGCATTGTTGGTATAGCGCTGCTGGCCAGGACCACCGCCGCCGCCCCACTGCTCCAGGGGCAGCAGATTGTTGGCGTTTAGAATATTGTTGCAGTTCGCCCCGCTGGGCAGTTGTCCGCCGCCGGGCACAACGCCCACATTGCCAGAAAGCTGATTGCCGCCCACGTTGGCGACCATGCCGCCCATTGCGCCTTGGTTGGATACACCCACGCCCATAGGTCGTTGCATCACAGGCGGCGCCATGGGCACGCCTTTGCCGAAGCTTCCACCATGCGGCACCTGTTGTCGGGCTGCCTCCTCCTGCACCTGCTTCACCACTTGCAGCACATTCGGCGAGGGCGAGTGTCCGCCAGGCTTCATGCCAATGCCCGGCTGGTGCGGATGCGGCGATGTCATGCCGGCCATAACAGCACCAGATACCGGCGACGGCACCGTCACCGTGGAGGGACTCATGCCACCGCCGCCGGCTGGCAAAATGGCGGCTTGCCCACTCATCACCTGCTGACTGACTGCCACACCAGCCATGCCGACAACTGGACCACCAACACCCACTGCACCACTCGCCACCACCGGTCCACTGACCGCCGGTCCGGGCAATGCAGCGGGCGCTGCCGTCCTCGACATAAGAGCGACGCGCCGCCGCAGCAATTGCTGCTGTTGCAATCTAAAATTAGCAGAGAGTTAAACGTCAGAATTGAGCCCAAATAGAGTTGCCTTCGTGAGCAGGGTCACAAGAATCAATGCTGTCAAAATGCCAGTTAATATTTTCGGTTACTTACTTTTGCTGGAGTTGCTGCTGTTTCAGCTTGTGCTTAATATTGGGGCAGAACGGCACTGGACACTTCTGCTCCTGACAGTGCTTGGCGTGGTAGCAGCACAGGGCAATAAGCTGTTTGCATATGGGACAGCCACCGTTGGTTTTTCGCTTGCAGTTCTTTGTATGCTGGACGACGCGCTTCATCTTCTGGCACGAGGGCAGACGACAATTGGCATCGCGACACTGGCAAGCATGCACCAGAGACTGAATGCATCGCTGTATGGACTGCTTGCGTGCCTCCTGTGGATTGGCCTGCTTGAGATCAGCCGGCGCCGAACCATCGTCCAGATCGAAGCCCAGCTTTTCCATCTTGTGCGGATGTCCAACTTTCTCCTTGCACACCGTGCAGAGATCAAAGTCCTGCAATGACCAAACAGAATCGATATGAACAACCATTGTTAAATTAGATTGAGAAATAGATTAAATTGAACTTACATCACAAACGGTGCAGTGGTAGCGCGTCTCAACCGCCGTCTTACAGTTGTTGCAGGTGTAGACGAACTTGTCCTGGCCCTGGTTGTGCAGCTCGTACAACATGGACAGAGTGGAGAACTGTGCCCGTCGCAACGAGGAGAACTCGTAGTGCTTGTCGCGGGCAAGTGTTAGGAATGCATCGCGTCCATCCATTAGATCACAGGTCAGCAACGGATCCGGATCTTGAATAGGCTGCGAATAAACAATGGATGAATCAGGGAATGGCAAACGCGATTGGCGTGCTGTGACCTACCGCCAGACTTGCTGCTGATTGGGCAGAATGTAAACGTATCACAAAGAAGACCTCTTTGTGCTTCTCCATGGTGGCATAAATCTTTGCTGACAAATCATTGCCTGACTGATGCTCATTGGACTTTTTACTATTTTTTCGCTGTGCAGCTTTGGACTTGTTTGACTTTTTGGCCTTCTTTTGACCTTTCTTTTTGCCATCACCACTAACCTCATTATCCTCAATAGAAAAGAGCTGCAGATCATTTGAAAAAAGCTGTTAAGTTACACAAATTATTTTGTAAATAATTATGCCTAAAAAAAAAGAAACGTACGTTAGCGGCGGCGGCTGCTTCGGCGGCCTCGGCCTGTTTGCGCTTCTCCTCCTCCTCCTGGTCCAGCTCCTTGATGCTCTCCTCGAGCACGTTGGGCCAGAAGTCACCCTCAAAGTAGGGCAGTTCCGCGGCGGAGCCAAGCTTGTCTTCCATCGCCTGTTTAAGTATGTCCTTATAATCCTGGATGATGCGCTCAATCATGCCCTTGTCAAGCATCTTCTTGTACCACTCCTGCAAGCGCTTCGGTTTCGGTATTTTCTGATCCGTCGGATGACAATGAAATATATAGTCATCGCCCTCAGAGGGCGGACACGCCCAAATGTGCGCCATGGTATAGCCGAGCTGCTTCACATAGTCCATGTAGCCCAGCAGGATCTCATGGTACACCGCCGTTCGATATTGTCGAGGACGAAAGAAGTGCACGGAATCGAGGTAAGCAATATAGACGCGGCGCGTATTCGGCGCCGGACACTCGGACCCATACTCCTGGACGTGCATGCCGAAGAAGCAGACATCAATGCCATCTACTTCTTCAAAGGCAAATAAGGCCTTCGCCCGGTATGGGAACTCCTGCATCATCTCGCCGCCCTCGACAAATCGTCGGCGCATGCCCGGCTTCACCTCAACACACTTGTCCGACGAGGACACGACGCGTATGTGCACCTCACCGGCGCCAGCTTCCTTCTTCTTTAGGAAATTATTCACGCGCGTCTCAATGTAGACGCCCAGCTTGGTGGTGGGCAGACGCTTGGCATTGAACTTGTTCTCCTTTCGTTTGGAATTCTTCTTCTTCAAACAATTATCACATACGAAGCCGCCCGGCCATATCGAGTCGAGCCAAAGCACGCAGATCTGATGCTGCTTCCGTCCGCACTCCTGACAGTCCACAAAGGGCTCCAGCTCCAGATGATCGTTCTTCATCTCCTTAAACTGGTCCTTCTTGATTTGGCTAGAAGGCAAAGTGTTAGCAAAAACTTTATTGTGATCGGGGGAATCCCATTATCTTTTCAACTTACGTTTGCGACTGCAGCGGATCATCGCCCAGGGTGACGGTATCTCCTTGTATATCATTAAAGCACTTTTGGCAGAACGTGTATCTATTTGAGGCGACACCGTATTCCTTTAGACTGTGTGGTGATTGATTGATTTGCATGGCAACACAATTTACGAATTGATGGCGATGAGCAATGGCGAATAGGCGATGAACAATTGGACAATTGGACAATTGATATAACACACGTACGACATACGAAATGATTGCCAAAGGCAGCATAAATAAACCAAAAACAAAAGAAATAATGTCACACAAACAGCAACAACAAGGTACATAAGAATATATCGAGGTATTTCATGTAGATGTTTATCATATGAGCAAATAGTATTAATATTTTGAAATATTTAATAGTGGCCAAATACGTAAGTGCATTAACAATTTGGTTGTGTGTGTGTGTGGGTAGGTGTGTGTGTGTGTTGATTGTGTTTTGTTTATTGTTTTTATTTAACAATAATTCGTGTGTTTGCAAATTACATCAAAGTCGTGTGTCGATTACAATGTTTAGGAAATGAAAATAAATAAAAAAAGAAAATATTTCAAATTAGAATCTTAAGATATACACTTATTAAATTATATTAGGTATAGAGAGAGTTCAAAAAGTAAATAAACAAAATAGTCTCTCATGAGATGAGCTTCATTCAGTGCGCTAATGAGCATTGTTAACTGAATTAGCTGCAGAATCGTACACATCGATACACATTTATACATATATAACAGATGATTTATCAAATATAGAATATAGAATATAGAACATAGATATATATATATATTTATATATATATATATGTATTTATTTATTTATATATAAATATTTAGAAAGCGAGCCAAATCGAAAGCAAATGAACAGTTTTTATTAGTTTTGATGAGAAAGCTAGGGTACACACACAGAAAGTAGATTTTGATAGCTCTCAAAGTCAAAGAAGAAGAAGAAACTGCCGCTCTAAAGGCAGTAGAGACTGCTGCTGTTTTTTTTTATATTTTTTTTTTAGCGAGCTCTTGCTCAGCCTTAGTTTTAAACCAATCAATGTGTTGAATCAGAAAAAAGTCTCGTTTTAAATAAAGCAAGTCACAAATAGTCTTGGCAAATGCATATATCATGTATGTGTACATATAGTTTTTATTTTTTGTATTTTTGTATTTTTATATATATTTCAGACAAACAACATGCACCAGGCAGACGCGCAGGACATCAAACTGTGTGTGTTTTTATGTTTGTTTGTGTTTTGGCCACTACAATCGATGCATGTGTGTGAGGCTGGCGAATTGAATTGTATATATTGAATACATATATATACAAATGAGGCGATGCAACACAGATGACAAAAAAAAAAATAAACACACACACGCACACACAGAGACACAGATACACACACACACACATAGTTATATGCATCGCATCGCAGTTAATTTCAGCTAATTTCTTACTTAATCTTATTGTGCCGAAGAAGCAACTTAATGGAGAATGAGGGCCGTGTTTATGTGCTGTTGTTGTCATCGCTTGATGTGGCAAAGCCCTTTTGAGTGGCTCAGAGCAGCGTGTCGTTATAGGTATATGAAACATATTTCCATTTCTTTTATACTATATATATTGAGATATATTTGATAAATGTTTTTTCTGTGTGTTCGAGAAATGCAATCGAAATGCATGAGATACTCCGAACCAAAGTGTTTTTTTTTTTTTTTTTTTTGAGTTATATTTGAGGTAAACTTTAGCGAGAAACTTTTTTTTATTTTCTTTGTGTAACTCTCTCTCTCTCTCTCTCTCTCTGTTTCTCTTTCAACAGCTTTCGTTGCATAAAACAAACAAAATGTTTTGCTTTTTGCATGTTTTTACATTAGTTTGTTGTTCTTTTTCTTTGAAAGTCGAAACAAAACATTTGGCTTAAGCAACGCTTGTTATATATGTGTACTTGTGTATATAGGTGTGTGTGCGTGTGTGTGTGTGCGTGTGTGCGTGTGTGTGTGTATTTACATACAGCTGTTTACAATGTAGTTAAAGAACAAATGGTCATATTGACTATAAAATTACGAAATGTGCCAACAAATTTAAAAAATAGATGTATATATATTATTATATATATATTATACTATATATATATATACTATACTATACTATATATATATATATATTATACTATATATATATATACTGTACTATACTCTATATATATATATTATACTATATATATATTATATATGTTTTTAAATTATATTATTTTTATTATTATAATAATTACTTTAATTATTTTTTGTTTTTATTTTGATATTTTATATATATATATATTTTTTATATATATTTTGTATTTTTTTTTTTATTAATTATTTTTTTTATTTAGTTTTTTTTACGTTTATTTTTTTTTAAAATTATTTTTCATAATAATTATTATATAATATAGTTAATTATATATTATATTTGAATTTTCTACTTTATATTTTATACATATATATATATATATGTTTTTTATATTTATTTATATATATTTTTTTTATATTTATTTATATATATTTTTTTTATATTTTTAAAATTATTTTTTATATATTTTTTAAAAATTAAATTTTTTTATTGAATTTTTTAATTTATTGTTGTATAATATAAACAATTATATATTATTTTTTATTTATATTTTGTATTATTATTATTTATTTATATATTTGTTTATTTAGATATTAAAATCAATTATTTATTTTGCCATAAATTAGAATATATATATTTGTTAAATTGACTTCAAACTAACACTTTTTTCTATCAAATTTTTTAGTCACTAGTCTAAGTCACACACCAAAACGTTGTGAAGCTAACAAATGGATATTTGCCTCTATTACTACGTTGTCGGAAAATCGACTTTGTCTGCAAAATCCAATAAAATTAAATCATAAACATTTGTTGGCACATTAAGCGCGAAGTCGCCTAAAAGTATATTAACGCACAACAGCTGTATATTAACGTATCTATTATGTGCCTATATATATATATATATATATATATATATATATATATATATATATATATATATATATATATCGTATATGTGTGAGTGTGTGTGTGTACGTGTGAGTGTGTGTCTAAGTATATTTACAATTACAAATAGTTTTTGTCAATTGCACAAATGAAGTCAACGCACCTGTTTTGGTAGCTGTAGTATTTGGCGTCGCGCGGTATCGTACACAACTGTTTCCCGTAGCAGCAGAGCACCTGAGGATTGAACGTGTACTTGCGGCCGCAGCAATAGCCCAGCGCCTGCATTACGGGATCTATCTCCTGCTCGAACACCTCCGACAACTGTGGGCAGCGAGTTAAAGCAAAAAAAAAATAAAAGAAAAAAAGGAAGAGAAAAAAATACATTGTTTAGTTATGCATGGAGTCAGGGTATAGTGTTTGCATAGATCGAGGAATATATTTCAATAAATGTGAATTAATGACAACACGGATAATTCAGATCACGATTTACTGGCGATACGAAACTAATTTGTGAACATTCAGAGAGAGTGCGAGTGATTCAAATCGATCGATCGATGACGTTTATGACGTAGTGTGAATAAATTAATTGAAAGGTGCGTTACCTTGGTGCAGTAACGGTAAACACGCGATGTCTTGCGATTGTAAAGCCACGCATTGTCGAACATCAGCCAGACGTCGTCCACATACTCCCACGGATCACTGTATTTGCCATTCAGTATGTTGCTGCGTATGGTCCCTAGATCCATCGGCTTCTTCACAATCTCAAAGTAGTCGGGTATGCCGAGCGCTTGCGGATCGACCGGATAACGAAACGGCACCGACTCCGGCTCCTGACGGTACAGCTTATCCAGCGTCGGCAGCAGTGCAGTGCGCAGCTCTTCCGGATTAAATTCTACAAGGAAGACAAGGTCAAAGGTAAGTTTCAGTTTCTACTCCGAATACCCATGGACAATAGCTGACGATCGCAGCGATCTTCTTCAAGCTACTATTGCCATCTCTTTCTTATTAATGTAGTCGGGCAATATTTTGCCGTACTGCTCCCTCTCCCTCCCACCAACAATTGTTAACTTACGGCATTTCTTCTTCTTGTCGCCAGCAGCGGGTGCCAGGGGCTCTGGAACATGCGGCTTCGTCTCGGACTTGATCTTAATATCCGTACCGAGTTTTGATACGCCATCGATACCACCATTGATATCGTCTTTACAATCGACTCCGCCCATCGTTCCATCGCCGTTGGCGCCACCGGCAATGCCGCCGGATACGGCCGATTCATCCACGTCCATGGGCTCAGACTTGATCTTCATCTCGCCGTCTTCCGTCTTGATTTCGATCTTCAGCATGCTGGTGCCGTCGTTGTTGACGTTCTTGCCCTTGCCACCCGTCGAGCAATCCATTTGTGAGCTGTCGCCGTTGCCTCCGCAACTGTCTTCCATGAACTTCTTCTTGATGCCGTCCTCCTGCTTGATGGAGTCCAATTTTCCCTTCGATGACATGCCACCACCACTGCCACCATTACTGCCATTCGTATCGTTGGCCCCAGCCGGCGACGGCGTCTCATCATCGTTATCACGTGCCGCCGCCTCCAGCGCCGCCATTTGCGAGGATAAACTGCTCGAGCTGCTCATCACTCGGCCAGGCGCGCTGTTCTCGTTGCTGCTGCGGGCCATCTGGAGCAGGGTGCTGCTCGCTGGCGTCGAGCCGCCATTGCCGCTCGTCGACGTTGTCGTCGATGTCGGCGTCGCACCCGATGACGAGGCACAGCTCAGTGGCGTCGTCACCGCCGTCGTTGCCGTTGTCGTCGCTGTGACGGCCGTGCTGCTGGTGCTGCTGTTATTGCTGCCATTGCCACTGCTGGAGCAAGTGGCTGCTGCCGATGCGGGCGTACTGCTGGCCGTTAGGCCAGAAGCGCTAGTCGCCGGCACAGGCGAGGTAGGTATATATGGCGGAGTTGCGGCACGATTACTCAACGGCTGCATGAGACTGCTGACGGAGGGCGGATTGTTCGATGGCGTGCCAATTGGACCATTGGACATGAAGCTCGGCGACGGACTCGGAGCGGCGACAGTGCCGCCACCAATGCTACCGGCGCCCGCACTAGCCGCGCCCGCATTCAACGCATCCAGACTGGTGGGCGTAGGTGGCATATTGTTTAGCACACTGCCAGGTGGCTGAGCCGGCTTCTGCTGCATGGGCGAACTAAACGCATTCGTTTGCTGCTGCTGCTGCTGCTGCTGCTGTTGTTGCTGCTGCTGCGGCTGCTGCTGAATGGGCGTGGCGTTGCTGAAGGGCGACTGCGGCAGGAGCATCGCTGCATTCGTTTGCTGCTGATGCTGGAGCAGACGCTGCTTCATAATCTCGCTTATCTGAGGATTCTGGGCGCCCGCGTTGCCGTTCGCATTGATGAACTGCTGCTGCTGCTGCTGCTGCTGTCCGGGCACCGGACTCGTGAGTATGCCCGGACCACCGCCCACGGACGTCGCGGACTGCATCGACTGCTGCGTATTGAATGGCGAGAGCACTGGATTGGCCACCATGCCGCCCGGACTGGGACCGGGCGGTCCGACCAACATATTGCCCTGGCCGGGCTGCTGCTGTTGCGGGAATTGCATGCGCTGCTGCTGCTGTATGGCGAGCATATTGCCGCCGGGCGAGTGACTGCGCATGCTCGCCGCTACGGCCACCATGTTGGGTTGGCCGGACGCCGTCTGCTGCTGCCCGCCCATGCCGGGTGCCTGGGGACGCATCTGTTGTTGCATTATACCACCTGGACCACCGCCGCCACCACCGACGCCGGCACCGCCCATCGGACTAATAATGGGACGCACACCCTGGCCCGGCTGCTGCTGCTGCAGCGAGTTGTTCGGCACGGACGTCGGATTGACGACGACGCCGCTGTTGGGACCGCCTTGCTGCATTTGGAGCATCTGCTGTTGATGCTGCTCCTTGCGCTTGAGACGCTTCTCCTCCAGCTCCTTCTGTATCTTGTAGATCTTCTCGGCCAGCAGATGGTAGTACTCCGAGCGCGATTTGGCCATCTCGTACATGTCCTTCTCCACCTTCTCGGCGTACGAGACAAGATTGTGCATGCGCTTGTCCTGCATGGTAGTTGGGTCCGAGGTGGGAAAGATCGCCTGCACCAGCTTGTGGACCAGATGATTCCGCAGGTCCGCCGTCACCGACTCTCGCCAGTCTTTCTCGTTGTCGCTGCCACTGCCAGGCGCGCCACCGCCACCGCCTGCACCGCCAGCACCAGGTGCTCCCGCGCCAGGACCCGATGCACTGTTTGCACCGGCTGATGCCCCACCCGTCGTATCCGCTGGCATCAGGACGCTAGCACCAGACGCACTGTTGCCGGCGCCCGGCGCACCAGCCGAGACGACATTGACATTGACATGCGCCTGCACCTGCGCCTGCGCCTGAGCCTGCAGCTTCAGCTTGGTCATCTGATCAGGCTGGCCAACGAGCTGCTGCTTGTCGCCGACGCCAACGAAGTTGGCATTGTTGAAGCCAACGTTGACGGAGAGCGGCGTTGGAATGTTGCCCAATTGCTGCTGCTGCACGCTCTGCTGCTGGGCATTGGGCTGCTGCTGATCGACCATGTTGGGAAGCGCGCGCCTGCGTCCAGTGCCCGTGTTGCAGCCCTGCAGCATCAGCTGTCCACTCTGCTGTGCGGCCTGCGCCTGCTGCTGCTGTAGACTGTTCACGTCATTGCCGCCGGAGAGTACGTTCTGTCCGGGCACGGGCACAGGCACCGGCACGCCGCCAGATATTGAACTACCTGGCTGGCCGGGCTGCACGCCGAGCACACGAACCGACGGAGCGCCCTGCATCCGTATTCCGGGCGCCATACCCTGTCCTGGCGCACCCAGCATGCCAGCCGTGACCGGTCCGACTTGACCTATGCTGCCCACACCCTCGAATCGTCGCAGTTCCTGTTGTCCAACCTGCTGCTGGTGTTGCTGTTGTCCCATCTCCGCATTGCTCTTGGGCACATTCGTCGCGCCGGGCGTCTGCTGCTGTGGCAAGACGATTGCCGTATTCTGTGCGCCGCAAGTTCCAGCGCCCTGCGCCACTTGTTTGCTATCCACGCCGACTCCAACGCCGCCAACGCCAACGCCACCAACGCCAACCCCAACACCAGATGGATTTTGGGGCACCTGCTGCTGGCCCTGCGGCAACTGTTGCTGCTGCTGCTGTTGTTGCTGCTGCTGCTGCTGCTGTTGCAGAGGTGATGCATTGGGAGCTCCAGCTGCACCACCTCCTCCGCCGCCACTGGCGTTCTGAAAGAGCGAATTGTTCTGTCGAAAGGGATAGCATATGATGCAATCGGATCGCTGGCAGGTTTTGTAGTGGAGCAATATCTGGCGCGACGACGTACAGTGCTGCATGGTGCAGTCCTTGCTCTGCTTACACGTCGCCATGTGAGCCAGGACCGCCTTCATGGCCTTGCAGTAGTTGACGCTGCAGACTTCGCGGTTGGGATTCATGTTCTCCCGCCTGTTGCACTTGTGCGCATGCAGCAACAGCATCAGCTGCTGCTGTATCTGCTTCTTGCGCTCATCGGACATGCTGCCCGGCGCTGGAGCCGCTACGCTGACAGACGACGCCACGCCTGAGCCTATTGCTTGCTGTTGAGATGTGCCTGGCTGCTGCTGCTGTTGCTGAGAATGTCCTAAGAGTTGGTTCGGTTGCGGCGCCCTCGGTCCCAGAGCGCCCTGTTGGACGCCCGGTGGCTGTTGCTGCTGGGAATTCATTTGTGCATTCGCCGCCGCCAGCTGTTGCTGCTGCTGCTGAGGGTTGCCAACGAGTCCGCCAGCGCCTGGTGGCGCACCATCGCCGCCCAGAGTGGACATCGGCACAACTGTGCCAATCGGTCGGTTCCCCTGGGGCATGCCGGCGCTCATGTTGGGCGCAACGACTCCACCGGCGCCGCGCTGCGCCATTTGCTGCGCGAGCAGCTGTTGCTGCTGCTGCGTATTGTTGTTGCCGGGTGCACCGTAGTTGCCGACTCCATAAGGCATATTATTGATTTGACCTGCACAAAAAATTTCATTATTTAAACAGCTCTAGATGGATGGATGGGTACGTGGATCACTTACCCAGCTGCATGTTTGGGTTCTGCATCCGAGGACCGCCGCCGGCCCCAACAACGCCGCCCGGTCCATTGCCACCACCAGCACCGCCGCCCATTAAATGCGGCCCACGTAGCAAATGCTGCTGGCCCACCATGCGCCCCATCATCGGTCCATTCTGCATATGCATGCCCTGACTAGGCGCTGCACCGGACACCGAACTCACGCCTACCGAACCGGGCACGGCGTTCATCATCGATGCCCCGCCTGGCTGCTTCAGCGTGTTGACCAGGCCGGCGCCACCAATCGTGCCCATGCCGCCACTGTTCGTCAGCACCATATTGCCCAGATTGCCCTGGGCAATGCTGTTCATGCCTGCAACAGAAGAAGCATTGAATATATGTATCTAGTTTATATATATATATATAGTTTACCTGGTATTGAGTTCATGCCGTTATTGCCATTATTCGATATGGACATGGGCATTGAGTTGACCATGCCCATCTGAGTGGCCACCTGCATGCCGGCCGTGTTGGGTGATTGCAGGTTGGGCGACTTGCTGCCCAGTTGATTCATGCCCGGCACAACCATGCCGCCGCCGGCGCCTTTGTTGCCCTGCTGCTGATGTTGCAGCAACTGTTGCAAATGCTGATGATGTTGCAATTGACGGAGTTGACTACCGGCAGCGCCACTACCGCCATTACCGCTGCCATCGTCACCGCCGCCGCCGGCTCCGTTCATCTGTGGTGGCACGACGCCCGGACCAGGTCCCTGAGTTGGTGGCTTATTTGGCCCACCAGCGCCAACACCGGTTGCTGTGGACACAACGCTAACGCCGCCTCCGCCACCGCCAGTGTTAAGCTGATCCGACCATCCACTATTGGAGGATACCAGCTCATCGGGCAGGTTGTCCTCCAGAAAGTAGAGATCCGCTGCGCAAGGAAGAACGAAAGAAAAGATTAATAAATATTTTTTATTTATTCTTATTATTATTAATAATAAATATTGCCAAAAAAAAACGCCATAAGGACTTCTTGAGGCATAATCAAAGATTTTTGTATATTTAGTATTTCTGTCAAAAAAAATAAAAAACCAATTTAGGCATAATGAAAATAAGTATTTCTAGTTAATTACAAAATGTATTCGAACTGAACTGTGTATTGCTAACTGTATATGAATATTTTCTACTAATAAAATTCCATCGCTTTCATAGACTTACTTTGATCCATTTTGACCCGCTTCTGTGGCGGTTCGTCCAAATGATCGGCCATCATATATATAATTATTTGCTAGCCTTTATCGGGCAGCAGTACGTGTCCTTGTTGAAATTAATATATATATATACATATACATATACATATATATATACATATATATATGTATATATATATATATATATATATATATATATATATATATATATATATATATATATATATATTCTGTCTGCGATTTAGCAGTTACGAAAGTCAGTAAAAAATATAAAAAAAATATATTTTCTCTGTGTGCAACTCCGAAAAATGACGCGTTGAAGAGTTGGTTGTGTTGACCAGTGAAGAGTTGGGTATGAAAAAATATTTTTGATTGCTTGCGTTTAGTTTGACAGTTCTCGCACGGATCTTTGATTTTGCGCAGTCAATTTTTTTCTGTTCTTTTTTTGAGTGTATTCTTATTATATTTCTGCTTTTCGTAGTGTTTTGCTTGCTTGCTTATCTCTGCTCCTTCGGTTCCGGCTTAAAAATTTGAAATGTTGGCGCCAGTCAACCACACTTGCTCAGTAAATTGGTTGAATAAAATTTTGCATAAACTAGCGGGAGTTGTGAACAGTTGCAACTCCTTTGTTATTCTTTTCGCCGCTGCTGCTGATGCTGCTGCTGCTGATGCTGCTCCTCTTCCTCCTCCTCCTTCTACTGCTTCTTCTTCTGCTCCTTCTATCGTCTGCCGCTGCGACGAAGACGTCGACGACGTCGTCCGCGCTATCGTCACCGCGACCGTGCCAGCTGAGCACGTCGCTGACTCCGTTGGCTCGCCGTTGAGATCGTTGTTGTAGCTGCTCCTGCTACTACTGGCGTCCCATGCGCCGCCAGTAGACGTCGTTACTAATATACGCCTTTGCTCGAGGTACACCGCGTCCGCTGCCGCTGCCTCCGCTTCTGTTGCTGCTGCTGCTACTGCTGCTGCTTCTGCTTCCGCTGACTGCCCAAGCCTTAGATACTTTTGACGCTCCTCTTCCTGCTGCTGGTTGATGTTGATGCTTGTTATGTTGTTTGTCATACAGCAGCATGCGCACGAGTGCATTTTGTGGGTAGGCGCCAAATCCACCAAATTGGCCGAATTCGAATTCGAATAAGTCGGCCTTGGTCAGGATTCGAAATGGTTCCTACGGTCTGCAACAGCTGCTGCAAGTGAAATTTCAAGTAAAAGAAGACGCCGTGTAAGAAGAAAGACCACTTAAAGCCAGCTAACAGCAAATGCGTCGTTTGATGTTGCATTTGCCGCTGCTGCTGCCGCTGCTTCTGTCGATTTGTTGTGATTTTGTTATTGTTTTTGTTATTGTTGCTGCTTCTGCTGCTTGCTGCTGCTGTTGTTTGTTGTTGTTGTTGTTTCTGTTGCTATTTCTGCTGTAACATTTTGTTGACATTAGTTTGTTTTTGTTTTGATTTGCAAATTATTTATTTGTTATAATGTTCATAGAATTTGAGTTATTGTTGTGAAACGCATTCACGTTTCTGCACTTTTTCTTTTCTTTTTTCTTTGAGTGACTGTTGCTGGTGCTGTTGTTGTTGTTATCGTGTTTACATTCGCTGTATTCAACATTGCACATAACTGTAAAGACTTAACAAAGTTATGCTCTGTGCTTAGAGTAAAAGTTAGTTACACACACACTGAGACCACACACGCACACGCACTCACACACACGCACACTTATTAATTATATGACCTATAAGATTCACATTTTATACACAATGTATTATAACAGCATATTGCAAATGAGTTTATATTTTTCCCGAATTGCGGCTGCGGCTGCGGCTGCCGTTGCCGTGTCTTTGCCGCCTGTTCACCAAAAACAACTCGCTGTTTTCTGATTTTAGGTCTTGTTGTTAGTCGTAGTATTCGCCATCTCGCTGATATTTCTTCTCTATCTCCATCTCGCATACGTCTACGTGTTTCGCTCTCTCGCTCTCTGCCTCACACGCATTCTCACTCACACAGATGGGTCATAATTAAGCGCGCAAGTGTGTGCGTGTCTGTGCGCGCACTATTACTTGGCCAACACGCACGCACGAAATGGGCCAGCAGCAGCGTGCACAAGTGCGGCGGCAAACCGCTTGAAAATTGCGCGCAAAAATTATTCAACATCAAAATCAAATTCAACAAGCATTATTTTCTAGGAAAATTGTGCACAGATTTATCTACATATAACTGTATAAGGGCTAGCGGCCAGTTGCACTAGAGCAACGACCATCGCGCGCGCATTTCTTGAAAATTCATAGTTTGTATTTATTTGACTTCCGCATGTTAGCGCTGGCTCATCATGTACATGTGAACATCAGTGCTTTCTGCGCCAAAGATGAGTGGCGAGTAAATAGTCGAAATATACCAAAGCCCCCCCGAAGCAGCAGCCGAAGCTTTTTTTTCACATACGAACGATTGCCGCTACGATTGCTGTTAGTTAGCTGATTTTATTATTTTTTTTATATATTTTTTTTAGCGAGTACATCGCAACACAGAGCGCTCAACGCATATGTACATGTAGACATATTGTGTACATGTATGCGTACCTTGGGTTGTGTGTGTGCGTGCCTCTGTGTATAAATATACATACATGCATACGTATGTATGTGTGTGTATGAACGATTATTTTGCGTCTCGCCCGAGACGCGCGTTTTCACTCACTGCACACATGTATAAAATTCAGCGAGACAATAATGGTAACGAGTACAGAGCGAGAGAGAGAGCGAGAGCACACAATAAACGCTTGCATTGGTATTGGTATTTTTCACACTGGTGTGCATACACACAGCACGGGCACTGCCAACGAGTGCGAGCAGCATTGGAAAAAGAAAGAAAAACAGACGACAGAAAATATATTCCTTTTTTTTGTCGTTGCTCGTCCGTTTTCTTCTTCATGTCGTATCAAAGTTTTCTATTGCAGAAATTTTGTGTTGTAGGCGTATTTTTGATTTATAGCGGCGTGAAAAAAAATTATTAAATTTTTTGCACTAAATACGAAATTTGCAAAAATTGCAAAGAAAAATATAAAAAAATCGCAGCCAATTTTAAAAATTCGGTTAATTATTTTTCAAAAAAATTTTTGAGGCACTTTTAATTTTTAAATATTTTATAGATTTTTATTTAATTTCGCATTTTTACCTAAAATTTTTCACATTTTTCGTTGATTTAAGAAAATTTTTACAAATTTTTTTGCAACACTAAAACAAAAATTTTCAGTCCGCTTGTGTTGCAGCAGAAAGTCAACTGATTTCGCGAACGAGTAGCAACAGAACTAGAAAGAAAGACCGAAGCTGAAACGACTGTGACTCTTGTGTTGTGTGTTAGTGTCAGACGACGACTACAGACAGCGACCAGTAACGCCAGCTAGTGCCAACAGCGACGAGTAAGCGTACGGAGAGCAAGAGCGCACGCTTGCTTATGGGAAAGTGCCCGTCGCCAGAGTGTGCGGAGCTCAAGCAAGTGTTTAAGCAATTGGCTGCTTCAGGCGGCATGCAATAGTATGTGTGCGTGAGAGAGCGTCGCTAAATAACACAACAACGAGTGGGCACTCTCAGTGTTGCATAGTGAGGAATGTGAATGTTCATGTTTTTCAGCCGTGGCGGCAACACTCGGCGCAGTCTGTATTTCGAAAAACAATTTAGTGTGTCGTCGTATTAGCAAGCGTCACTATTGCTGTCCCTGTCTGGCAGCTAAGCGACCGGTGGCCAACTTGAGACGCAAACAAATAAAAATAAATATAGTATTAATAAATTTAATATATCTAAAAGCAAGTATTATATGTAAGATTAAATTTATGCGCAATTTTATATAACAGAAATAAAAAATGCGACCTCTTAATAATTTATACATATATATATATATTTTATTTTATTGTTAAATGGTTTCGCGCTGTTGCACACTCGTTCTTATGTACGTATTTCAACACAGACACGACATTTGTGCGACAGCATAGATGTGAAAGAGATGGACAGAGTATACACAGTATAGAAATTAGCAAAGTGCGAGCTGGACAAACAGTGCCGGCCGCCGTTCTCAGCGAGTCACTGCAGCGAGTGCCCATCTCCAATGTGTGTGTAGTGGCATGAAATTCATTTGCTCTAGGCATTTTCGTAGCGGCAGCGATTGTACAAATTCTTAAACGTATACAATACTGTTTGTAAATAATTATTTGTGTGATGCGCTTCTTTCTACTCTGACCGGCAAAATGCACAACAATCGAAGACAGATACAACAAAAACAAATAAAACAACAATTACATGTATGTATGTATGTATTTACTTGTTCATACACATACACGCAGGCACACAACTGGCGCATCACCTTGACTCTACGCAAATTGCGCCAATTTTCTTTTACCATTTGGGAAACGATGCTCATGCCGGATGGTTAGTGTTTTATTAAAAAGAAAGAAAGCTAAAATGAAGCAAAGACAGTGTTAACTTTAACTAACAAATCAGCATCACGAATGGGCAAGCCGTTCGCGCTAGATTAGAGCACCACAGCCACTAGAGATGTGAGTCTATTATTATTATTGTTATTTTCTTTCTATTTATACTTTAGAAAAGGGCGGCAAAGTTATTCAAATGAATAACTGTGTAATATAAATTTGTTTAAAAAACAAATCAGCAAGAGAAAAAAAAACATGAAGTAAGCTCCATATTTATAATTTCTATAAAAGAAATACATTAATAAATAATTTGAAATATTATAAACAATATGTGAAATATTTCAGCTTTAGTAATTAACTTTAAAATAAATTATTTAAAAGCAAATTGCTCTAATTGAATTGATTTATAACAATTGCGTAATCGATTAAAAAATATACATCAGATCTTAATCATATTCTTGGAATTTAAATGACGTTCACCAGAAAATGTAATAATAATGATATAATATTGACGGGAATCAAGTAAAAGAATATGGCTGTTCTGATTTTGAGTAGATTATACTGTATGAGAACATACAAATCTATAGACTTCATATATTTCAATTCATATAAAGTTCTTGACAAACTTTCTTTGATTTCTCTATTTAAATATGTAAAATATGAATGAAAAACTCCGAATTGCTAATAAAATACGTTTTTTGCATATCTAAGAGACTCAAGCGCATATTAGGGGAGTAACATAAAACAGATTTTCATACTAAATTTGATTTATTTATTTTTTTAAACTAATTTTATTCAGTTATTCGCACTCTATCTCTATCTCTGTTAAGCTATCGGACAGACTTAATTGCTTAAAATATCGATAGAATCGATAATTAAGTAAATAGTTTTCTCTCCCTGCACTAATATTTTCAAATTACAAATATGCACATAGATGCAAGTGAATGAAGCCGGACAGAAAGGAAGAGGAGAAAGTAAAATAAAATAGAAATTTAAACGCGAAATGAAAATCAATTTTATTAGAAGTGTAAAAGTATGGTTAATTGCTAATTGGATATTTAAGTTAAAAGGCTTTAAAGGACATCGGCAGCACCAAAAAATACGTAGTAATATATATGTATGTATATGGCAGTGTGTGTGGGTGTTTGTACATATACATTATAAAGTGGAACGCATATATGCATATGTATGTATGAAAATACACCTGTTGATGCATGTGCATATATACACATTTGTGTATATACGTATGCATGCATATTTAAAAACATTTCTAGACTATTTAGCTCCGACTGGGATTTGAGGAAAGCTTAAAGAGGTAAGTATATAACTGATTTGTTTATAATGCTCACATTATATTAACTATTTAATTTTGCAGGTAAACGCTACGAGTATCAAGGGAGTTTTCACATGAGGATAGTATTATTAAGTTTAATATAGTTAATGGTGTTAAAGAAAGTTTTCTTGTAAACAGTATTAATTATACAGACAGTAAGAGGTGGCAGAACCTTTGCAAACTTGTATTAGAATCAATAGCAAGTTCGATCCCCATCTCGAGCTGAGTATTTGCCATTTTGCACATAGTTTCTTCTAGAACGCGCACAGTTCAAGCCTGTTTCAAATAGCTTAAAAACAATATAGAGATTCAGATATTTGAGCATATCAGCAAAGCAACTTTATATGTAGATTAAAGAAGTAGACTAGACCATAGTATGAGATCGATCAACATATGCATATACATATATGTTATGTTGTCTATTTTTGGAAGTATACACATATGATGTAGTCTAAGCAATGATTCATAAATGAAGTCTCTATATCTAATGCTAAAGCTGTGCATATATCAGTTATTAAGAGTCCAGTTAATTTAAACGGTTATATTTACTTCACTAATAGTATATGACATTTTTGAGCTTTCTTTTTGCTTTCAAGTTTAGCTATAATAAAATTTTCATTTATACAAATTTCGTCTGCAATTTGAGGAGAGGTAAAGAGTGACTTCTATGGATTTCCAAAGGTAAGGAAGACTTAGCTTAGTTAGGAGAACCCATTTACGGTTTTATATGGATGTAATATACAAACTTCAGATGATAGTATTCCATCTTCAGATATTCTTATAAACACAAAGATGTATCTACAACATTCCAGGGCTATTGGCGCATTAATCCCTCCTCCAGTAGTTCGTAGTGCTTAAATCTCAAAAAATAAATATGAATTTTAATTAAAACAAAATAAATGATAAGAAATTGGAATTGCTATTAATTAATAATAATTATGGGAGTAATGAACTTGAACTATTGTTGCCGTGCGAGTTGTATAAAGTTAAGCGACTTCTGCAATGCGTCGGTCAAGTCAGTAAGTGCTGAAGTATGCCGTTCCAAATGGTTAAGTCTCTTGTTCTCACAATGTCCGAGATAAAAGAGTTTTTATAAACTACATTTCTTCTGCTCGATGCATTGCATTTTCTCTGCATGTTGATAAGATCTTTTATCACGAGTGCTGTGCTAGCATCCGGGGGCCGTGTCGATGATATTGGTTGTGCGGGGTATTCTGTTAAGGGTATAATGTCTTATGGATGATATAGTTGATCCTGACATAGTAAACGATATACACATGTTAATCCGCTTTTTTGTCGTAGTTTTGGCATTTTATTTTACGAATTAGGGCTGTATGTAGTAAGCAGTATCGATAGTTGTTGTTATCGATGGCAACAGCAAAAATCGGATTGCATAATTGTGCCAGAGCCCGCCAACTCGCTTTGGTTTTAAAAACTAAGTAGATATTTTTTGAAATGATAATCGAATAATTGTTATGTATATTGAATATAGAAAGTTTTTTTAAAATATATTAAAATTGATGAAAAGTTTTATATATTTTAAATAAATTATTATATTTTAATAGCCTAAAAACTTTAATTTTATAAACTGCCCGTATTTGACACCCTCTAGCGGCTAAAACTTAATTTTCCCTGCACTAATAAGTGCTGATTATCGATGACAAAGAGCCATTTCAATTGTTATAATTGCGGGCTGACTTTGATATTGTTTAACATTGTTAATATTGTTTTTGGTGTTATGTATTTTTTGTTATTTATAAAATTAAAAGCATAAATAAAGTAATACTGACGCAAAGGCAGCGAGTAATTGTCTATCACCACCTGTTGTCATGGCACTTGAAACATAAACAGCTGCTGCACTTATGTGATCGCTTTCATAGCATTCAGCTTTGCCGCGTTGCTTGAAAGTCCTAAAAGTATGCTTTAAAAATTTAAAAATTTCAAATGAAGTGATTTATTGGACTTATAAGATTTTGCTTGCCTTGCCAGAGGGAATTTATACCCTTAGCCCGATGGGTTCAAGCGGGTGTGATGATTGATTTGTGCTATCTTGTTGAGTTGAGCTCATTATTTGTGATAATATTTGAAGGTAATGTGAAACGCCAAACAAGTTTATCAAATTATGTGCCATTAACTCATATCAAATGATTAAATAGGGTATATTAGTTTTGTGCTTGAGAATGAGACATGTTGATATATGAACCTGACTTAAATATATCATATATATTTAATTTGTAGTAAAATTTTATATATTTTCTATATATGTTTTTCCATATATTTTCAACTTCCAAAAATCTATTTCTGGGCATAGCTCGAGAACTATAAGAGTTAAAGGCAACGATTTGGGTATATTGGCTCTTGAGTACTTCAGACAGGTCTAACAAACTTAATATTGCAAATTAGCTGCATTGAGTTATAGAATTCATCCAGACTCAAGATTTGCATTATCCATTGTCAGGACGTTATATCTAAATCGCAATTGCGTAAGTCTGTATGGGTAACGCTTAACCGATTTCACAGTCAACTCTTATTATTTAGCTAGTGCTGACTTGGGAACTAACTGGCTGGACAAAGGACTAACTGCGGCAGGTTCTAAGGCTGGAAAGAACAAAAAAACAAAAAAATCGTCGCAATTTGTAGTTCGAGCAATTAATGTGGCCATTGTCTTCGTGCTACCTTTTTGATTTGTCCTCCGTCCGGCCACTTGCCGCAGCAGTTCGCAAAAAAAAAAAAAAAAGAAAAAACAAAAAACAAGAAGAGAAAAGGAAAAACGATTTCAATTTGGAATTTTCACATCGCCTGTGGCAGCCACGGCCGCTGCCTCAGCCTCAGCCACTGCCTCTGCCACTGCCACCGTTTCGATGCGGCCCAAACAGCGGCAACGGCGCAGCGGGGCGTGCGGTGCCAGATGAGAGAGGCCGCCCACCGCGGGGCGCCTGGCTGATTATCATTTCGACACCCAATTTCTGTGCAGCGACGTCGGCATTTCGTTCTCTGTTCTGAACGCCGAGCATCTCGTGATCTATTTGCTCCAGTGCGGCGATCAAGTGCACGAGCGCGCTCTCCTCATCCTCTCCTCATCTCCTCCGTCTCTTTTAATATTTTTGTCAAGTGATTTCCAGGAATGTGTTAGAAAACTTCTTGTTTTCGGCACTCCAAGCAGCGACAGCAGGCATATGGCTGTAAATTAATGCTGTTGACATTTTTAGTGTAAAGCAGAAACAGAGTATGCCCAGGCCAGAGCCAGAGCCAGACCAACTGTTGTCCCATCATTTGTTCGCGGTTTCTGTTACATCGTTGCGCACTTGTGCCCTTTGCCGATAACCGCAAATAGCGGGAGAGAGAGAGAGAGAGAGAGAGAGAGAGGGAGAGAGACCGATAGAGAGAGAAGGAGAGACCTTTAATTTATTGCATGTTGTAATTAGAAACTATTGTCTATTGATTTGATCTAAACAAGATCTAAAAAAATGATCTAAAAACATTTTGCATTCCAGATTTTTGGGATTTAATGGAATGCGTTTGCAAATAATAATAAATAATACGAAATTTAGTTTATTCATACTAACTACACTATAAAAAGCAATTCAATATCAAATTCAAGCATACAGCTCGACTGTCACATACCCTGTACAAGCGTAATCAAAGTTTTCATTGCAAAACAACACTGACCCAACAAGAGTAATGCTTTATGCCACAGCCATAAGTCAGCGAACGTTAAAGCTCCCCATCAAAATGCATACTCCAAAATATTCAATAGGCTTTGCCATTCAGACACACGTAATATGACGTCCAACAAAATTACCCTTTACTTAGTTGGGCGCCACGACACAGGAGATGCTCTGGGCATTGCAAAGGCGTAATTTGGTGACTCGATTATCTCACGACGTTTAAGTGATTTGACACCCCTCGTTAATTTGCTGCTCAAGCTGAGCCAGGCAACTCGCGAGAGCCTGTGGCCTCAAGGCCAACAGGCGCGTCGCATGAGAGGAGGCAGCCGTATGCCAGCAAGCCCAGGCGGTTATTCATTTAATATTTGTTATTATAATCTTTTTTATTAATTATATCATTATTATGTATATTATTATATACATTTTATATTTAATGGCATTGATGTGGCTTTAATTTAAAATTGTAAATAAAGTAAAATGTGATTTCATTTTTGTTTTATATCAATTTATTATTCTATCACTCTTATTTAGTCGCCCTGTACAACTGTGTTTGTTTTTCTATCCATAAGCCACGCACCCTATAGGCCATATGATTCACAATATATCCTGTTATGGGTGCTTATAAACTATTTTAATTGCCTTCATACTCTATATTTAAGTGAAAGGAGTATATAGGCTCTGGTTGTGCTTCTGTCCGTATGAAGGACCTATGGGCAGACAGAGCTAGATCCACTTGGCTGGGCCCCAGGTCCATTCCTTGTTGCTCCAGACTATTATATGCAGATTGTAGGATCTGCCACGCCCACACACCTACCTTAACAAGGGAATTAGCTCCTTCAGATTCGATATAATATTAAGGTAATACTAAGGTAATATAACGATGTTCGAAAGTGCTTAGTGGGGACTACGACTCAAGAAATATTTAGATGGCAGAGAAACTTAAAAGAGAGAATGTCTAGAGAAGATATAGAAGATTAAAAAAAGGTAAAAAAAATTTGAGGATAAGTATATCTCGACAGTAATCAAATTTTTCTCAGATATCTCGACTATAATCCAATTTTTGTTATATTTACCTTTGATAGGAAATCGAGACTGATCTATGGAGTAAGTCTTTGCCTGTTTCATAACTCTCTGTATATATGTATATATAGACTTGGTGACTTAGTGAGTGGTGCGATTCGGATTTGGATCTGTGTATCCTGACTTTAGGGCTCAAAGGCAATTGCTGCTGAAAAAACCACTAGATTTACGCCGTAATCTCGGAAAGTCTACAGCAGAGCGGGCAAAATATTTGCAGACAGTGAAAGGATTTAAATGTGAAATCCCGTAAATCCAATTTACAGAAAGCTGCATAACGGCCAATGCTTGGGAAAGGGCAGAGGGCAGAACGGCAGAGGGTATAGGGTATAGGGTATAGGGTAACGGGTTAGGGTTTCCAGGAGACTAACCCGTGAGCGTGCAATGCAAATTTAATGAAATCTCAATTGAAGGCGAACGCGCTTACCTGAGAGAGAGAGAGCGTAGCCGCTGCTGACAGTCATCGAAGAGGGGTGACGGCTAGAGCTGCACATCCTTGCTTGCGGATTACCGCAGATCCTTTAAGCCTTTGACTTTTCCTGCTAAGCGATCGTAAAGCGTGGGTTATGCATTTATGACCCCAGCACCCACCCACCCAGCATCCATCCAGCCATCCTGCCGTCCGGCACAGTCGGAGCAACGCTGCCAACCTGGCTGGGTGCGGTTTAATCCGAGACCACCAAAGAGATCATGGCGCACTTATTTAATCTGCTCAGTTGGGTGCAAATTGTTTCTTAAGCGGGTAGCTGACCTCAGCGTACCTTCGCCGGGCGAGCGGATAATCCTTGGCGGGATTAGCATATCATTTTGAGTGAAAATCCAAGTAGACCAGCCAGAAGCTTTGTTCGTTTGTTTGGCTGTTGTCGGTAATCGCGGAAAAGTCAAAGGCAAAAGCCAAACGCAACAAACTCAAAGCGAGAGAAACACACGAAACTTGCACTACCTGTTTGCCCGACTAGTCGACTAGTCGACTACCTGGCTTTCGACTTTCAGTCAGCCCGGGATCTCTTTTCGGAAACCGGCTCAAGTTCCTCTACCTTGGCCCAAGGGATTAGAGTGCGATGTTTGGTGGGCATGTTGCGCTAATCAATTGATTAGCGCAGCCTTGGGGATCGCCATGGGAGTGATCGATAATGCCATAGGAAATTGTGGCAGTGAGGTAGAGAATGGTAGAGGTAGCTGTGCATATAGAAGATATAGGTCCTTGCAGAGGGCAGGCATGATTTTTGGACTGAAGATATAATAAGAGATGCGAATAGAGAGAGAAAGAGAGGGAGAAAGAGGGGAGACAAGAGAGAGAGACTGCGAAATAGAGAGAGAGAGAGAGAGAGAGAGAGAGGGAGCGAGAGAGAGAGAGAGAGAGAAGAGAGATATAGAAGACAGAGAGAAGATAGAAGATTGATGAAAAGGGAGAGAGAGAAGAAGAAAAAGGTGAGAGAAGACAGGAGAAAAGGGGGGAGAGAGAGAGAGAGGGGGGGGAGGAGAGAAAGATAGTGTATAGAGGGAGAAGTAAGACAATGGAGACAGAGAGAAAGAAGATCTGGAGAAGACAGTGACAGAGAGAGGAGATAGAAGAGTACACAGAAAGCGAGATAAGAGATTGGAGAGTGAGAATAGAGAAGAAAGAAGAGATAAGATAAATCAAAGATAATATAAAAATATGAATATTAATATTAACTCAGAAACTCTCAAATCAAGTTAGTTGGCTTTAAGCCAACTTTTTGTATAGGAACATCAAAGTCCAAATCAAATATCAAATATCCTATATATAGGAAATATATATTATTGATTCTTCAGTTTATCTACATATATTTATATATATATATATATTTATAGCAATTTAGCAGGCATGGCAACAACATTGCGTATACGTAATATGGAAAACTTGTTTAAAAAATACGCAGAAAATTGAAGAAAATGAAACATTTAAGCTCTGTCTCAAATCAATTCTATTTCACACAAAATTATATATTTGTACATATTTTTTATATCCATTTCAATTGTTTGTTTCTAATTTAAGTTTACTTTTTTATAATTTTTTTTATTTACTTTATAATTTTTAAAGTTTTTTTTTTTTTTTAATTTTTTATATGTGTTTTTTATATTTTTTAAATTTGTTCTCAAAAGCCGATGTCTCGTTGGAGACTTGAGACTTAACTTCGATTAACTGCGAATAAAGCTTTTAATCCAAAATTTATTGAATGGAAAATATAATTACAAATGTTATTAATTTAGTTTTATTTTTATTTAATTTTTCTTTTTTACTTTTAGAATTTAATATATATTATTATTTAATTTTATAAATAATGTACATATGTATATTTTTTACATTTTTTTTATGATTTTCTTTTTAATTTTAATTTCTTTGCTCTTCATTTCTTAGGCTTTTCTGCAGCTTTAGCTGTACATATGTATATTTTTTACATTTTTTTTATGATTTTCTTTTTAATTTTAATTTCTTTGCTCTTCATTTCTTAGGCTTTTCTGCAGCTTTAGCTTTAAGTATTATATAACTGTATATACGATATGGGCCATATGAGACGCGTGCAAAAAGACAATTTAATTGTTTATTATCTGCGCAGCAAACGAATTGATCTATTTTTTAATAAAAAGTCTTTAGCTCGTAGTTGGCACCAATACGTGCACAGCGCAGCCTGCTGGGACTGCAAAGAAACCAAGGCGATGCATACACACACAGGCACACATAGTCACACACAGAAACAGCGAGAGAGCGAGAGGGAGAGAGCGCGTGTGTGCTAAGGGCAGTTAGAGCAAGAGCGCGAAAGCAGCTCAGCCGACTTCGCCGACGTTCTTGTCGCTGCGGCGCGCTGCGCTGTGGTGGTGTTTGGGCAACGCCCCTTTAAATACAGTTATTTCATTGGGCCGCGACCACAAATTTATTAGTTTTTATTGTTATTGTATTGATATTTGAATTATGCGCGCCGCATTCAGACTTCTCCCTTGGGCTTTTACACGGCGACTTATGTGTGTATGAATGTTTTTTTTTTGGTTAAAGATTTTTGCGCTCTTTAAGTTTTTTTATTGAAAATTTAATGTAGCGTGAAGTAAATCGATTGTGGAATAATTAATATTTGACAATTAAAATAGTTTAATAATTATTTTGTTGATTTAGAATTGGCTTAGTAAAGAAAATATTAGTTTCTTTTAAATTAAAAAGATAAATTATTTATTTTTATAATTTTTGTGAGCTTTTACACATATTTTTTAAATTTATAAATAGTTTATATATTTTAAAAATATTTATGTAAAACATCATTTTTTTTTTTACATTGAAAATATAATTCATTTATGTACATACATACATACATATTAATTTTTTTTTAGTTTTCTTTTGCATAATTTATATTTTACTTTTAAAATTTGATCAAAATATTTATTTAAAATTTGATTTTTTTTAAATTTGAAAATATAAATTATTTATTATTAATATATTTATAATTATTTATAATTTATTCTAACTTTCTTTTACATATTTAAAATTTTATAAATATTTTATATTTGATTAAAATATTTATTTAAATTCGTTTAGTTTTGCTTAAATAATAATTATCTTTGGAGTTCAAATTACTTTGAGTTCGGCGAAAGAGAAATTTGTAAATAAATATACAAATGTATATAAATATTAATGTGTGTGTGTGTGTGTGTTGGTGATTTACTCAAGTTCGTAGAATGCAGTTCGATATGCACACATACACATGCACACACATGCGTGCAAATTAAAAAAAAAACAACAAACTTTAAGTTACATATGTATACATATGTATGTGCTTAGACATGTATTGAATGTTCTGCTTACCTACATACTGATATGTAGCATCATAACTAAGAATCAGGGTGAAGCCGCAGTCGCAGCCGCAGCCGCAGCCGTATGCGAGTTCCAAGCAAAAATACTTATGAGTAAGGCTCGCCCAATTGCTTTGACACACAAACCCACACATAGAAATTAAAACAAAACGCCTATACGGCGCTGGTAGAGCTAGCAACAACCAGAACAGCATTACACTGCACATACACCCATACGCACGGACACACGCACACACACTGGAGTAGAGTTTGTGAGTGTGCGCGCGAATGGGAGCGAGCTAATGAGCGAGCGTGCGAGCGAGCGAGATGAAGAGCCGAACGAACGCTGTGCCGTTGCATATAGCGGGCAAGCGCGGAGTAAACAACCACCAAAGCATGTTGGAAGGCGCATGTTGCTGCTGCTAGAAGAGCACAGCACGAGTCGCTGCTGGCGTCGCTGTCGCTGCCTGCTGCCGTCATCACTGATTCGTTTTGTACGTTGTTAGACTCTCTCGCTGCGTTGTGAATTCAGTCGACAACGATAATTACCGGTGGTTGTATCTCGAGCGCTGCGACTGAGGCCAAGAAGACCGAACTGACCAAAAACAAGCAAACGAGCTAAGCCCGCGCGCTCGCGTTTCTCGCCTCCTATCAAAACGAAAATACGAACGCAGCACCAGCAACAACAACAACAGCTACGAACAACAGTTTCACCAATTGTGAGCTGAGCACTGAGTGTGCGTGTGTGCCAGTGTGTGTGTGTGTGAAACTAAATTCGAATTTACTTGTGGGTTGCCCACTGAACGAACGCAAATTATTATTGACTATAGCGGCGACTTCGATGTCAGCGCACTGTGCAATTATTAAAGAGAAAACAACAACAAGCAGTAACTGTAACACTAGCAGCAGCAGCAGCAGCAGCAGCAGCAGCGCAGTAGCTGCCTTCAGCTACAGCAACAAGAACAAGAAATTATTGCAGAGCTGGCGATCAGCGCATTAAGGCTATAATTATTTGAACGCATGTTGTTGGTGCATCCCATAAAACAATACAAGTGAAAAGCGTGCCATAATTATAACAGCAGCAACAGCAGCCAAACGAGGGCAGTCTAATAACAATAATCAAAAACGCAAACAAAATCAATAAACGGCAATGTGCGAAAATTGCTAAAAACAAAAGAACACACAAAGCAAAGCAAAGCAAAGCAAACGAAAATAAAAGCAAAGCAAAATACTTTAGCAGTCCGCTAAGTCAGCAACACCAATAACGACAGCAGCCATTAAAATTGCCAACATGATTGACGCCACCTGCAATTATTTGAATCCCTATACACTGTCTCAGCCAACAGCCATGCAGCAGCAGCATCAGCATCAGCATCAGCAGCAGCAGCAGCAACTGCAGATACAGCAGCAACAACAACAGCAGCAACATCAGCAGCAGCAGCAACAGCAGCAACAGCAACAGGAGCAGCAACCAAGTCATGATTTCATTAGCGCCACATTGCTGTCCGCCTCGACGTCCACCTCCGCCTCCAACTGCGACTCTACGGCCTCCTCTCCGCTCGCCTTCTACGGCAAGCAGGCGGGCAATGCATCGCCAACAGTTTCCGCATCGGCCGCATCGTCGCATCAGGTGGTGCCGCCAATGAAATTGGAAATGCAATATCCGCCGCAGGCATCATCCACGGGCAGTGCATCGCCCAACTCCAGTTTGTCGCAATCGGCCGCTTCCTCGGCATCGGTGTCGCCCAGCATTTTCCCATCTCCGGCGCAATCGTTCGCCTCGATATCCACTAGTCCGCCAGCCGCAGCCGGCAGTGGCTCCTCCTCGGCCGCCGCTGCAGCCGTCGCCGCAGCCGCCGCCGCCGATCTGGGCGCCGCGGCCGTGGCTAGCGCCTACAGCTGGAATACGGCCGCATACACAGCGTTGCCCACAAGGTAGGTTCATCCATCATTGATACACCTATCATTTCTCCTTCACACTCTTCTCCTGCTCCTCGGGCCACGTTTAACACGCTCTAATTTGTTGTCTCCGCTTTTTTTCCTTCTCCCGTAGAACTCAATTTCCGTATGCGCAATATGCAACGTACGGAAACGTGGCGTCGGTTGGCGTTGCAGCATCGGCATCGGCCGCGTGGTTCTCCCACCAGGAGCGGCTGTACCAGCCGTGGTCCTCGCAAAGCTATCCGAGCTTCAATTTCGACGACATCGCCTTCCAGACCCAGCTCCAGCGCCGCTCCGTGCGCTGCACCTGCCCCAACTGCACCAACGAGATGAGCGGCTTGCCGCCTATCGTCGGCCCGGACGAGCGCGGACGCAAGCAGCACATCTGCCACATACCCGGCTGTGAGCGCCTCTACGGCAAGGCCTCGCACCTGAAGACCCATCTGCGCTGGCACACGGGCGAGCGTCCGTTCCTCTGCCTCACATGCGGCAAGCGATTCTCCCGCTCCGACGAACTGCAGCGCCACGGACGCACCCACACCAACTATCGCCCGTATGCCTGCCCCATCTGCTCCAAGAAGTTCTCGCGCAGCGACCACCTCAGCAAGCACAAGAAGACCCACTTCAAGGATAAGAAGACGAAAAAGGCGCTCACCGCCGAGGCCAAGGAGCAGGCGGCGGCGGCCATCAAGCAGGAGAAGTCCGATAAGGCGGCGCTCAGCAGCAGCAAGAAGGCGCTGAAGAGCACAGTCTCCGCTGCCGCTGCCGCTGCCGCTGCCCCCTCGACAATGCTCGGCAGCAGCATGCAGTTCAAGCAGGAGCAGCCGGAGCCGACAGCCAACAGCTTGGGCTATGCGCCCTACGCCAACCTCAATCAGCAGTCGGCGGCGGCAGCGGCAGCGGCCGCGGCTGCCCTGGCGGCCAACAATCTGGCGCCGCCGCCGCCGCCACTATTCCAGCAGAGCGAGCCCAACAGCAGCAGCAGCGCCAGCAGCTACGAGCCCTGGTGCACGGCCAGCGGCGCCAGCACCAGCAACAGCAACAGCAACAGCAACAATCGTGCCATGGAACAAAACCAAACTACCTCAGCGAGTGCCAGGCCCACAGCGAGTGGGGCACCCACTCTATCCAGCAGCAGCAGCAGCAGCGCGAACAGCAGCCACACGCAGCACTACGCGGCGCTGGCCATGCAGAGCGAGTCGCAGCTGGCCTCGGAGTACGGCCTGACCATGTCCGGGCTGGCGAGCGGCGCCAGCGACAGCAGCGCCAGCAGCTGCAACAATCTGAACGGCGGCTACTCCGGGCTAGTGGGGCCCATGAAGTCTGATTACGTTGGCAACTATCCGGCGGAGTTTGCCAGCGGCTCCGGCTATGGCTATGCCCATCATCATGTCGCCCATGCTCACGCCCATGCCCACGCCCACGCCCACGCCCACGCCCACAATCATCATCACCATCATTATCACAATGCGTGGACCGCCGCCTACCATCCGCACGCAACCGCCTAGAGATGAGGAGATCGTTGCGGCCGGGTACCTTAACTTAATCCTTGTTGTTGTGTTGGTTCAATTGTCCAAAATTCAAATCGAACGAATATTTTAGAATATATACATGTGTATATAGACATATATATATATATATATATATATATTTCGATTTTTATTTTTATTTTTTTTTTATATAGTGCGAAGTATTAAAAACAGCCATAATCCTGCATATATGCAGACCTAATTAATATGCATACATACATATATATATATATATATATATATATATATATACATGTTTTGTGTATGGTCACTCTAAGAACTCAATCTAATCAATCCCGAAGTGTACGAAGCTCGACGTTAGATCCCTAAGTTTTTTTTTGTCTCGCTAGTGACCTAAATTGTTGTTGTTAAGCCCGTAAAAACTCTAATATATATAGACATATATATATATATACATACGCATCAATAATACACCTAAGAAACAACTTTTTTTTTTGCCTAGGCTAAGTGACAATTTTTTTTTGCATGTATGTAAATAATCGACCTTTATCCTAAACATCAGAAAAAACTATATTTGAATTATTTGTTAACTGTCTTTAAGATAAAGAAAAAAAAAAAAAAAAATATATATATATATATATATATATATATATATATATATATATATATACTTATATATATATATTGAAATATATATAAAAGACACAAAACGGAATTCCGTAATAAAAAAAATTTGTTTGAAAGTTGAATTTGATTTACTGGGTTAAGCTATCGTCTCTATAGGAAAGGCGCTTAAGGATTTTTTGGGCATAAAACTAGAATGTGGTATAGATTTTCATTATATCATTTATTTTATTTGATAATTGCTTTAATGGAATAGACAAACGATCTATCTAGGTGAGGAGAAAAAGAATTTCTAAAATTATGTACAGTTTCAATTGATAATCGATCTAACTATAGAGCTGAGAAACGACAGAAAGATATAAATCTGTCTATGTATATGGGTATCTATCTATATAGGTGAGCAAGAATCTCTCAGATTTGAAGACGAGATTCAATTGACAGAGTATATTATATTATACATATACATATGTATATATGATTATAACTATACATAATATCTTTATAGCGACTCCCTTTGGATTTATAGAATTTTCTTTAGCATTTCTTTACAATATTCAATTGATTTTGAGTTTTCTTTTTGATAAAAGAGAATAGTATTTCTGTATTTTTAGCGGTCAAGTCCTTAAGTTTCTAGCTCTAAAGCCGTGAAATCTATAGTGTTACACGAGTCCATTATGTATTTGATATCTTGCCTCGTCTATACGAGTTTCGATTACAAACTTCAAGTCTCTAGCACTTTGAATAATAGAGTTCTCGAGTTATACGAGCCATAGTATTGCTCAAAAAATCTGGGAAAAATCTGGTAAAAATCTTGGTTCTGTATAAGACGAGCGCAGTTGCGTGTATATATGCCTCAAATCGATCTCTCTTTACCACACGTTGAGGGACTTGAACTTTGAAATATTTATACTCGTAAATCACGTGAAGAACGAGTTAACCTTTTTCGTCTACAACTATTTTTGTGGTCTTTAGGTACTCGAATAATTTACGCAATTGAAAAAAAGTTGAAGTTTTGTGTATATGGCTGGAGTGTTTCTCACAGGCTTTACGATCGGGCTATAAATAATGAAAGTTATTCATTAAGTGAATTTCCCGTAAACGTGGCTAAAACACACTCGCTGCAAAAAGTCGGCCTGCGCGTGGCTGAGAGAAAGTGCGAATATGCGTTTAGGACAGAGATTTTTGTCTATTTGAAATTGCCTGAAAACACATATTCCAGAAATCATTGCGGCTCACGATTTATGTACGTTTTTTTTATGGCCAGTGGATGGACTTCTCTCACGGTGTTAGCCGAAGAGCTAGAAGAAGCCTCACGTATTTCAGCGTATCTCATAAATATTGTCTAGGGAAAATAGTGCTGGGTAAGGAAATGTTGTTGGTTTGGGATTATGTATATAGATATATACATGATAATAATACAGATAATATATACATATATATATATAGGTACCACAAACTCCAATTAGTTAACCAATTCTCTTGCAGTTGGAAAGTCTCTTAGACTCCGAGATCAGCTAAGGCCCACATTGTGAATGACTAAATCATGTTTATGCATATGTTGAATTAGTGCTTCATGTAAGCTAAGTTATACAAAAAATTGAAAAAAAAAAAATATAAAATGAAAAAAATTCATACAGACAGTGTGAATGAGCGGTAAACGAGCTGCCACGCCTGTCAGCCCAATAATTAATCATCTACAAAATTGAAATTTGTTGAGCCATTAACTAAACTAAGCAAAGCAAAACAGAAAGTCAAAGCTGAAAACTGAACAACAAAGAAACATATAAATATATGCCATATGATTATTTTAAATCATTAAAAACACCAAAATGAAGAAGAAGAAGAAAGTAAGTCTTATAAATATGTTATATAACTGAATACAGATACTATTTATAGCTTGGATTCATTTATGTGTGAATAAAATGAACTTTGACTGGATGACTAATCTAGATAGATCTAAAGCAGTTCATAAAGCAGTTCATATAAAACTAATAAATTCATATATCATCTTTATATTGAGTGGAGGAGTAGGTAGCATACATCTATCCTTCTATGAATATTCCTAAATATGATTTTTGAGCAACATCGTGTGGTTTCAAATCCAATTTAAATCATCTCAACACTCAACTGAGTCTATTAAGATCATTCTCCAGAGACTATATCTAGACTATAGTCTATGACTCTATCTCTATAGACACATGTAGTTAAGGTGGTAAGGCTACAGCTTAGAAGAGACTATCCCGCTATAATAAAAAGTTGCCTGGAGGTAATACTAACTGTCAGAATGCCCTGTTAATCACAAGTCTTGCTAAACTCTCCAGATATACGAGCCGGGCGTAAGGTTGAAATGATCATATTATCTACTAGCCGCAGTTTGACCAGCGCAGGCGTGGCCTACAACTAATACACTCAGCCGCAAGTAATATTCATATTTTAGGGGCAATCTATCATAGTTTCGAGTACATAGTGCCCCGAGCGTGCATATCGAGTGCCACTCGCATGCGACTCGAGCAAACCTTCTCGGAATTTGGCGCTAACTGACACTCCATGCTTGCAATTGACACATTTAGAGGCTGTCAAGGTGCTCTTGAGGACCGTGTCACACGTACTTAGCAAACGGGAGCAGCTCAATAGGCATATGGAGTTGCTGCCAGAGTCCTTTGGCGACGGTCCTTTGGCCGAGCGAGCTGAACGAACCGCATCGGCTGACCGTGACACGTTGGTTCAAGTGGACTGCAGGGACTGTGTGATCGCTCTAATTTTAATCAAAATTATAAATAATATAAATGTTATACAACCACTTGACAGTTGCCCGGCCGTTCTTTGTGTTTCATCTTTCACAAAACCGAACCGCCCTTTTCCACAGAATCGGGTTTGATGTTACAGCGAGAGCAGCGTCCAGAGGCCGTGATCCTTGCGGCCGATCCTAAACCACTTCAACCTGCAGCACCAGGACTCTGCACATTTAGTTCGGATTATCGCTGCTTAGGCCACAGATCACTTCTAACCGTATACCCTATAAAGATGCTGAGAGGCTAGGGTATCATGGTTTCTGAAGAGACCAGCTATAATATTCTTATACTCTTTATTATATTCTTATATTCTTATATTCTTATATTCTTATATTCTTATATTCTTATATTCTTATATTCTTATATTCTTATATTCTTATATTCTTATATTCTTATATTCTTATATTCTTATATTCTTATATTCTTATATTCTTATATTCTTATATTCTTATATTCTTATATTCTTATATTCTTATATTCTTATATTCTTATATTCTTATATTCTTATATTCTTATATTCTTATATTCTTATATTCTTATATTCTTATATTCTTATATTCTTATATTCTTATATTCTTATATTCCTATATTCTTATATACTTATATTCTTATATTCTTATATTCTTATATTCTTATATTCTTATATTCTTATATTCTTATATTCTTATATTCTTATATTCTTATATTCTTATATTCTTATATTCTTATATTCTTATATTCTTATATTCTTATATTCTTATATTCTTATATTCTTATATTCTTATATTCTTATATTCTTATATTCTTATATTCCTATATTCTTATATACTTATATTCTTATATTCTTATATTCTTATATTCTTATATTCTTATATTCTTATATTCTTATATTCTTATATTCTTATATTCTTATATTCTTATATTCTTATATTCTTATATTCTTATATTCTTATATTCTTATATTCTTATATTCTTATATTCTTATATTCTTATATTCTTATATTCTTATATTCTTATATTCTTATATTCTTATATTCTTATATTCTTATATTCTTATATTCTTATATTCTTATATTCTTATATTCTTATATTCTTATATTCTTATATTCTTATATTCTTATATTCTTATATTCTTATATTCTTATATTCAAATATTCTTATATTCAAATATTCTTATATTCTTATATTCTTATATTCTTATATTCTTATATTCTTATATTCTTATATTCTTATATTCTTATATTCTTATATTCTTATATTCTTATATTCTTATATTCTTATATTCTTATATTCTTATATTCTTATATTCTTATATTCTTATATTCTTATATTCTTATATTCTTATATTCTTATATTCTTATATTCTTATATTCTTATATTCTTATATTCTTATATTCTTATATTCTTATATTCTTATATTCTTATATTCTTATATTCTTATATTCTTATATTCTTATATTCTTATATTCTTATATTCTTATATTCTTATATTCTTATATTCTTATATTCTTATATTCTTATATTCTTATATTCTTATATTCTTATATTCAAATATTCTTATATTCAAATATTCTTATATTCTTATATTCTTATATTCTTATATTCTTATATTCTTATATTCTTATATTCTTATATTCTTATATTCTTATATTCTTATATTCTTATATTCTTATATTCTTATATTCTTATATTCTTATATTCTTATATTCTTATATTCTTATATTCTTATATTCTTATATTCTTATATTCTTATATTCTTATATTCTTATATTCTTATATTCTTATATTCTTATATTCTTATATTCTTATATTCTTATATTCTTATATTCTTATATTCTCTTGGCATTTAGCTCGCTTTGCCACTTTACAGGGTATACACTGGCCGGACCGTCTGGACGAGCGCGCTCTTGCTTGTTCCTAGTTGGGGGTTTTTTTAAGGTGGGCGTGTATGACATGGTCATCGGTAATTATTTATTTTTTGTACGCTTTGTTCCTCTTGCTGTTGTTGCTGTTGTTGGCTGCTCTTTGGCTGTTGACGTTGTTTGGCTGTTTGTTCATTAAAAAAATGGTTGCAGCATATTGCTCGGTCTGCTTAAGGTTTCCATTCCGACCTTCCCAAGTCGGCGACCAACTCTCGCTCGAGCAAACGCTTTGCCAAAGACTTAGGGCTCGGCACTTTCATATTAATATTAATCTAACTGGCTATTCGCAGTTGTCTGTTGACTCGTTGAGGAAGTCAAGAGAGTATATTGGCTGTGCATGATGTTGGTCTGAAACTAGCTATAGCTAGTCTGCTATACTATACCTTACCTCTTACTATATCTAGCCGTATCTTATCTCTAGTCCAATTATCAACCTGCCTCAAGCAGGCCGCTAGGTGGCGCTATATAATCTCCAGCCTAGTCCTTCTGCATATCAGCCTATGTGGTATTAGAAAATGGATTTCTGTCGCACCTCAATCAATCCACCTTCGCTTAGCGGTTATTCCGGTCTCGAGTACGTGACTCAATCAATGCCTTGCACATTTAAGCGTAACAGTCACACTTCAATTCAAAGGATGTGTGTGTGTGTCTGTGTGTGTCGAGGGATGTGGGGGCGAAGCGGCTGCTTAAGTGGCCAATTGACCAGCCAACAATAACAACATCTCTATCGGGCAGACGACAGTAAGTAAATGCCTCATTGTTGACATCTGTGGCATACAAATTCAAATATATTTTGCGCCGCTGGCTATTATGGAATTACATTGTTCGAACAGCTCAAGAAAACTGTGACATATGTGCAGTCAATAAATTTTTCCGCTTCTTCATGCTGACGGCACACAAAACGGGGCAGCCAAAAAGGACGAGCGTCAGCTACGCGCCGCTAATGGCCCCACAATGACTGGCCACCTTTCAGCCAACTATTTCAGTTCGTTACGCCGGTTAAGCGTGCTGTGGTGTACGTATTTAGTACGGCTTTACGCACGGAGATCCCTGAATTCCATGCACTAAATTTGATTGAATTGTTTTGCGCTTAGCGCATTTGCTTACCCCGAAAAGTTGGCGTTTTGCATTATTAATCGGCTACGCCCATGTCCCAGCCTTCTGGCCATCGCACTGCCTACACTGTGCTACAGAATTGCCAAATAACATTTCGGCTGCACTGTCATGCTTGCGGCTAGCATGCAGGCAGGTGAGAGACAATGGATCGGCTATAATACCTCCTGTATGAGGCAATGACTCATAGCCTTAGGCTCAAATTGATTTAGACAGGGAATAATTACTGAAAAATTTAATATAATTAATTATATAAAAATATTGTGCTCAGAAATATTTGTATATAAACTTGTAGTATATTATTAAAAATATTTATTTGGCTTTAAATACAATTTTTAATTTTTTTTTCCATTTTTTTCCCATTCAAAATCAAATATATTTATGTTCTTATAAATAAAATATAAAAATAAATATTATTATCTAAAATATATTAAAAAAAAGTTTTGTTGTATTCCAAATTAATATATTTTTTTTATTAAGTAATATTCCAGAAATTGATTTAATATATAGAAAAAAAAAACTAAAAAATATTTCTGACAACAAAATTTATATTATTATATTATTTTATAATTTTTAATAAAATACTATGGGTTATTACCTCTTTATAGAAACTTAAATCTTAACAGAACAGATATGTATATATCAATATATATATATATATCTCTCTCTCTCTCTCTCTCTCTCTTTATATATATCTCACTACCCTTAGTTAAGGACTTTTCTTGTACTCACTTAAATCGCTCGGATCATCTATTTTTAGCTAACTCATTGAAGTTTCCTGGAAACAGGCAACCTTTCTTTCCTCCAAATCTCTATCTCTCTCCCACTCTCTGCTTCTCCTTTGTTCTTTGTTTTCTTTCTAGTCGTAAATCGATTTGCTGCGCCTGCTTTTCACGTACTCTCATCCTGGATTTCGTATTTTTCCTTTGGCGCCACATTCCATTTGGCTCTATGTTTTGGTTAGTTGTGATTCGTTTGTTAGATTGTTGTTGCCTCCACAGTCTAAGGCAAGTCGGGCCCTGACGTGTGCGCCGATAATTACGTGAACGGCTTTCAGGATCGTAGTACTTCCATACTTACATAGCTGCAAGACCTTTACCACCCGAGACCAAATGTTCTTTTGTGACGTGGTTGACATGTGGCCGACAATTCAAAGCATTCTGTGACTGTGTTCTCAGTCCGTGTGTCTATGTGTGTGTGTGTTTGTGTTTTTTGCAATTATTATAAATCAACATTTTGATTTATGCATGTAACAAAAGTTGAGCCACGGCCACGACAGCAACATTGAAGTAGTATATGCTTAAATTTATGGCCGAAACACTTACGAATACAAAGTGTGTGCATGCCAGATATAATGCCGGCGAGATGGTAATGGGCCATAGGTGTCAATAGTGTGGGCTGCGCCGTCTTAGTTTTATACACTTTGCGGACCATGGCGAAGTCGCTAGTTTTTCCGACTCTTGCAGCTTCAGTTGGTGATATATGCATGTATATATCGAGTCAGTTGTGTAACAGGCAGAAGTAGGCGTGGCTGGCCTCAAGAACTATATATATATATAATCTGTGTCTGAGTTGATCATAGTCTGCGTAGGTCGAATTGGTTTCAAATACTCAATAACCATTGTTGTTTGTTGTTATCGATTAACAATGTTATCGATCTTTGGTTTTTTAACTATATCTCGTGCATCTTTGCAGCTGGAGTCTTCAAATCTTGTAGTTAGTTTTGTGTTTATTTAACAGAATTTTTATTTAATTTTCATTGATAATCAGCACGACAAGCTGAGTCTATATAGTAGATATAATGTAGGTCTGTAGTAATGTAGGAAGAAGTTACTGAAGGACCCGATTGCTTAAGTCTGGTATAGAGACGAATGAAGTAGAGGAGGACGAAGAAGAAGAAGAAGAATTATATTTTCTCTATGATGATAAAGATCATACATATATAGATATATATATATATATATATATATAACGTATATAACTTAAATCTCTCATTTCCATTAATTACCTTTAAGCATTGCCCAGTTCTCGACTGCTCGAGCTCACACTCTCAAAAAATGTTGTTCGCTGTTTTTTTTAACATGTTTGCTCTTGGTCCTTGTTACCAGGCACTCGAACACAACACCTCGGCACTCGAATAAAAACAAACTACTTATATGCTGACATACAAAACAATCGTCAATTCATTGAAAAAATGGCCTGGCCTCGCTGCGAAAATTTGCATAAACTTTTTTATATGCACAGCAAGCAGACAAAGAGCGAGGAAAAAAGGTAGCGGAAACGGAAATGGATGCCGCCCGGTCAGCGCGATAACCAGCAATGACCAGAACTTGGCGCCAATATGCAAACATAACAGCAACAGCAGCAAACAACAGCAACAACAACAAGATGAACAACAAACAACAAGAACAACAATGGCAACAAAAAGAAGTGCTCGCTGCATGGCATAAATCACTGCCAATAGAGAGGGTGCTCAATGGGCGGCTTGTTGACGGGGTGGGGCGGTGCGGGGCGGTGCGGCTGAATACAAACATTTTATTTGAAGAAGCGCGTTTGCATTTTTTATGAACTTGTCGTACATCGTTACAATAAATTCATCTACTCGATATACATAAAAAATGCATAAAAAATGCCAGCGCCGCCTGAAGGGGGTGGGCTTAGCCAAAGAACTAACCGAAAAGTACCAAACATATTGGATATCGGATATGATTGGCAAAGATGTGTAGTGAGTGTACTTAAGATACATGAGATTTAAATAACGTTTCATTTAAATATATTAATACTATACAAGGAGTTGATTGGAAGAATAGATTGCATAAAGATAGATATTATATATATATTTTTTTTCTAATAAATTTATACAAAATTTAATAAAAATATTTCAATTTGTAAATACTTAAATATAAAAGTATACAAATTATAAAAATTAAAATTTTAAAATTTATATGTATATATTTGGGATATATTTTATATATATTAATTTATTAGTTTTTATTTTTATATTTTATTATTAAAATTATTTTTAAAAAATATTTAAAATATTAAAAATTAAAATATAAAAATTTATAAATATATATTTGAGATATATTTAAATTTATTTATGCACATTAATTTATAAGTTTTTATTTTTATATTTTATTATTTTTTTGTTCCAATTATTCTTTTATTATTATCATTTTTATTATTTTTAAAATATTATTATTATTTTTTTTTTAAATTAAAAAAGAAAATCGTTTATAAATATTTTGTTCACAAAAACTTTTCATTTACCCATGATTTATTGTTAATACATTTATGTATTTATATACATATATTTATATATATTATTATTTATCATTTATTAATTACAAAAAAACTGAGTAAATTCTTGTTTAATTTCCCTCTTAAGCTTTCCCAATACTGATCCCACTTTCCAGAGCATATAAACTTCGTCGTCTTCTTAAGTTTTCCTCGTGGAGCGGACAGGATGTTTTGTGTGTCAAGCTTGGGCTTCCTGCGGCAGCACCACCATGCGATGCTGGCGGCCGAAAGGCATTTATCATTGTGGGTAGCGGAAAAATTAAACACGCTCATACGCGCAAATATTTGAGACGTTTTGCGCAGCGGATATCCTTGACATATCCTGCGATGACACGGCCAGGGGGGAGGGCTGGGGCACCACTCAACTGAACACATTGTATTGTTGTGCGACAATTGTGTCAAGGAGACACTTTTCTCCGCTTCTATTAGCCAACTCAGTGCGGGTCTGAGCGATGAGCGGATACGCTCCCTGTGATCCCGCTATCGCTGGCAATCTTCAAGCCATTGATTAGCGTCTGGGCAGCGCTCGGATTTCACGACGAATCGAACACCGTGGCCACACCTGCCGGAAAGCGGTGTATCCGCCAAAAGATGCATGTTTCGCATGCTTTGTGCAAGAGTATTTTATTCACATGTCTGTTTTTTTTTTTTTTTCTGGCATATCGTAATTGTAGCCGTGATTGCAATCGATTGACATATGTCGCTGGCTGCTTGAGCACCTGGAAAATGTGAGTAATTATGTGTTGTGTTTATATATTAAATGAAAATGAAGGTGAGCTAGATTGGCAAATTGAAAAATTCTTACTGAGTATTAATATTATTTCCAATATTATTAATTATTAATTTATTATTAATATTAATATTATTAATATCTTTAAGCTATAAGTTCTAGAAGATCTTTAGCAGAAACTTTAATATTACAAATGCCTGCTAAGGGTACCTTTACTATATAGAAAGATCTTGTGTGATTGTCGTACTTAAGACTAATATATATATATATATATATATATATATATCTATAATATCTCTGGTCTTATAGAGTCTTATAGATAGGTCTTGGATAACCTTTCCGAGCAATTTGTTTACTCCATAACTCTATATAGAAAGACTCGCAGCTATTCGGTAACCAACACGTGCCAGAGCATACGCAACATAACATAGATTCGAACTGAAATCACTTTGAAGCCAGTTCCAAAACTCGTGCCTAGGAAATGACTTTCTCAAGCGCAACTTCACCCCTATAGGGCCGCGATCACTTAAGCGAGATCAATATCAGCGCAACAAAACAAAACAGCTGGAAACTCTAAAGGAGGTGGATCTATATAAACAGTTGAGCAGTGGCGTGGCTCCAAGGCACCGTTGCCACGTGCGAGGCGGGCCACTAGACGTTATGGCCACATGAGTTTTCCTGCTTAATGACGTTATAATATCTATCAAATCTGATGCAATTTTCAAATTTTCTCTCAATTTGTGTGCAAGCACTCAAATGATGTGTGTAAGCGGACACCCAGTGCGCACAGTGGTGCAGAATCATATTTCAGTGCCGTTCTGTAACAGAAAATTGAATTGAATTACATGCGTGAATGAGTCGGATCTTTATTTGAGAAAAAGAATGTATAGAAGTAATGGAGAGTATATTATGGGATAATGTATGGGAAAATATTATATAATATAATCATATACTATATAATAGATATAGTTATTATAAGTAGTTATTAGTGTAGTAAGTAAACGGATCTCTATAGACTTAGATATAGTTGTTTGTAGACAACATTAGAGGTGAGCATAGCAGAAGATCTGATTTTACATGTTTTTAATGCTCACCTGCATTAAGGCTCCGTTTTCTTGGATTTGCATATAGCCAAGGTAAGCAACAACTGGCAGTTCGAACTAAAATCATATAATATTCATCTTGCATACTCTATGAGTAGATTCGCAAAGGCTATGCGACTACTAGATTGTTTCACAATATATATATATATATATATATATATATATATATATATATATATCATCTTGCTCAACAGCAAATGCATTACAATAATAACTCGCGAATATCCTAAAATAATATTTAGCTAGAGGTCAAGGATTATCATGTCATGTTGACCTAAACAAACTGGGATAAGTATCTGCAGGGCACACAGCTGACAGACTGGGAATTCAAATTTAAGATACGATCAGAGCAGAGACGAGCAAGTATTTCGTGCGCATGTGGTCAGGTATTTATAAAGGCATTTTGAATGCTAATGAAAATGTTTAATTTAATATAATAAATAAATAAATAATATAAATTAAAAAAAAAATAATAAAAAATAAATAAAATATAATAAATAACATATATACAAAAATAATAATATTATTAAAATAAATAAATATTATAAATAAATAAAATGAATAAAATAAATCAAAAAATATTACGAATAAACTAAATAAAAGAAATAAAATAAAAAGCTACATAAATAAATAAAATAAGAATAAATAAATAATATAAAAATAACTAAATACCATTAAAAAAAATAAAATACAAAATCAAAATAAAACATACATTTTGAATCAAATAGAAAGTGTGAAAATTTAGGGTCAAAGTAGGCCGTTCGATTTTCAGCCAGTGACAAATGAAATCGAGCAATTGAGTAGACTGGATTTTGTACGTTTCATATAAATTTCTGTGGCAATTGTATACCTTTGAAAATTTGTTAAAATAAGTATTTCCGTTAACTAAACACACTTTTTTCCCTATACATTTTTGGTAGATACCACTGCTGTCTGGCATCCACAGATAAGTTGAAAGTTCTTTAGCTGGTTTACATTTTGCACAATTGTCCGCATTTGGCGAAGACGCGAATATTGCGACAGTCGCAGCTCCAGCACGGAATTGGCGAGCTCCTGCAGCAAGTGCGGACATTCAATCGGCTTGGGCAATTGATAGAAGCTCCACGGGAAGCGAGTCGATCCATTTGTTTGACGCAAACGTGAAATCATGTTTCTGGGATCGCTGTTGGAGAAAATCAATCCCTTTGCTAGGCAATCGATCAAGCTAATCAACGATGTCGACGTGGGTAGGCCCGATAATGCAAAAAATAAATTGCCCCTATTGAAGGCGGACCGCTCCAGCACCAAGAAGGAGGAGCAATTCATACAGAAGCTTCGACAGTGCTGCAATACATTCGACTTCCGTAATGCACAGTCGAATACCATTGGCAAGCAGGCCAAGTTGACAGCACTCAAGGAGGTACTGAACTACGTAGATGAGGGGCAAGGTATGCTAACGGATGCAGTTTATGTGGAAATTTTAAAAATGGTTTCGAGCAACATCATTCGCACCTTTCCGCCCAACACATTTGTAAGTTTCAATCCCGATGTAGACGATCCAGTATTAGAATCATCCTGGCCCCATCTTGAGGTGGTCTACAATGTCTTCCTTAGTATACTCGATTCCCGTGACTTTAAGCCAAACACTGTCGCCAGCACGATTGATCGAAAGTTTGTTCTGCGTCTGTTGATGTTACTCAATTCAGCCGATCCCCGGGAGCGTAGCTTCCTCAAATGGATCATTTTGCGCATATATAGCAAATTCTTTGGCTTACGGAGCTACATACGCACCCAGATGCACAACATATTTTATCAGTTTATCTATATCGTGGAGGACTTCAATGGCATTGCTGAGCTACTGTGGATCCTGGCAACCATTTTGGAGGGCTGCTTCACAGCGACCATGAAGCCCGAACATGATGAATACTTGGAGAAGATTCTGATGCCGCTGCACAAGGTCAAATGCCTGGCGAGTTTCCACGGCCAACTGGTGCAAAGCCTCATCCAGTTTCTGGTGAAGGACGGAAAATACATCGAGCAGATTGTGCGCGGCCTCATCAAGTTCTGGCCCAAGACCTGTACGCAGAAGGAGATACTGTTTCTGGATGAAATCGATGATTACGTCAATGGGATTGCGCAAATGCAGTTCCTTGTGGTACAAAAGCCCCTGATGACCCAAATAGCCAAATGCGTGCGCAGTCCCCACATGGAGGTGGCTGAGCACTCCTTGAACATACTTAACAACAAGCACATGACGGCGCTGATCAAGCCAAACTCTGCTTTTGTTATGCCGATTGTCTGCCCGGCACTGCTGAGCATCTCGAAGGGGCACTGGAACCACACCGTTCTCAAGCGAGCCTATACCGCACTCCAGCTGTTTGGTGAGATGAATCCTGATCTGTTTAACGAGCTGTTGTCCAAGTACGCCGACGAGAAGGAGAAAGCCAAGCAGCGCCAGCGCGATCGCGACCTCGCTTGGAAGAAAGTCCATGAGATAATCTCGAAACGCAGCAAAATTGAAAGCGAAACTCAGCCAGAACCACAGGCCTCGAATGATGACGATACCACAAGCACTGAACTAGTAGGAACGGAGCGGAACGATACAATGGATAAACCAATTTAAGTCAAATGCTAAATTTCATGATAAATTTGATGAAAACAAAAAATTCTACGACCTTAATGCGTATAGCTCGCGCCGGGCTAAATATTACATACATATTCAGGGGATCAAATTTTTTACCTACGTAGCAGATACCGTAGCGAAGTTTGTTTTTAAAAGTATTTTGTGTATTTCTCAATTCAAAATCTACATGTGAACTTACTCCAATCATGTCATACCAACACAAATATTTTTATAAATCTCTATATTTTAAGATAACGCAATTTATGTATGTTAGCAAAACAAAAAAAAGAAAAAACCAACAAAAAAAAAATTGCAAAACAGAAAATGGAAATCCAACTGTGTGTTATCTTTTATGGGTCTTGTGTGAAAGCAGTGGCGAGTGCTCGACTGGCAGATACACTGTTTAGGTATTTCGAATATGATGTTTATGGGAATTAGAAGATACTACATAGGGAACTTCGAAAAATTGAATAGACGGACGGACGAATGGATGGACGGATGGACGGATGGATAGACGGACAGACGGAAGAATAGACGGACAGAGGGATAGACGGACGGACGAACGGATGGATAGACGGACAGACGGAAGGATAGACGGACAGAAGGATAGACGGACGGACGAACGGATGCACGGACGGACGGAAGGATAGACGGACAGAGGGATAGACGGACAGAGGAATAGTCAGACGAACGGATAGATGGACTTACGGACAAACGGTCGGATAGACGGACGTACGGATGGACATGCAAACGAATAAACGGACGGACAGATAGACGGATGGACTGACGGACAAGGGTAGATCGACCCAGCAGGTCCTTTTATACACATATAATATATTGATTTCATGAGATCGGCCACGTTTCCATCTACATATATACCCAGTTCACCTATTTTCTATGACTTCAGCATATAACTAATTGCTTACCAACGCTTCCTTCTAGGGTTCATTAAGTTATGCAGATATTGGGATCAGATCTTTGGCGTCGCGTCAAGCGCTTGATTGGCATAAGGAAAATGAACTTGGCCCAGTCATCTGCTTGTTAATTAGGCTATATTATTGTCAGCGTGAAGAAGGCTAAATCGAGATTAAATAGAGCGGATGAATGGAATGGGAGACCAAGCGAAACCCCATCCGGCAGGCGGCCGACCCACGGGTTGGCTGACTCCGGCAATATGCCTTTAATCAAGCCAAAAAACACAAAGTAATTCAAATTTTCAAATTATTTCCACTAAAATGGTTGACAGTGCTGATGCGATGATGATGATGACGCTGATAATATTGGGGTATGCGATACTAATGAAATGGGTGGTTTAAGGACTGCCGCCGCCACACATCCATCCAGGCAATAAACTGTTGAGCCGACTCGCTGTACTAAAATTCACTCCCAAGTATATGTAGATATATATACATATTTAAATGAAGCGCACATAAAGCCAATGAGGGATTTAGTTGAATTGCCAACAATTGAATAAATTTTCCAATTGCCTGCGTTTTCGTATTAGCATTAGAAGGATGCCTCTGCTTATACAACTCACGCACGTCCCCTCTGTGTGTGTGTGTGTGTGTGTGTGGGTTGGTTAAAGGAAGTGACGGCAACGCGAATACTCATACAAATCGCAAAATCAGTCAGTGGCGTCTATGCTGATGTTATCCTCGTCCTCGTCGCCGCCGCTACCCATGCTCCTTGTGGCTGTTGCTCGTCGTCGCCATTCATTCAAATGAGGTTGACGACGTCGACCAACAATTTGAACCCTTTCGTGCAGCACAATTGACTGCCGGCCGAGTGAAGGAGACAGTGGTAGTGGCACAGCACCCAGTCGTCGCCCTCCGTTGGCTGTTTCAGCATTTGGCAAGCCTTTGAAGTTCTCCTCCGGCCTGTTCTGTTCTGGTTTCTCATTTCTCATTTCTCGTTTCTGGTTTTTAACGGCCGATTGCGGCCACACCGCAAAATGAATGTTTGTTTCATCATATGTTGACACCCATTTTTCAGCTAACTTTTAATATATATTATATAGAGCTATAGACACCAATTCGAATCAATCGCAGGAACACCTTTATTAGCTTTGCGACTCTTCAGAGTGTGACGAAGCATCGTTCTTTTTAGACTTTAATCTAGATCTAGATATGTATATATCTCGACTATATCATTAAAGTCTTAAATAATAATATCAGTTATAGCTGTCTGTCTGTTTCCTTGGAAACTAATCAACCGACGATAGCTTCTGGTTCTTATATATATATATATATATATAACTGTTATAGCAATTATCACTACAAAATCTTATACTCCCTTGTATGATTTATATGCTTGGCCTTTTTTTGAAATATATCTTGACCTGGTCAATCTGGGCAGCCTGGTCTGGGCTCTCTACAGCTACTGACTTTGGTATCGAAATACTTGAAATGAGTTTGACTATTTCACCAAAGTCTAAATACTGTATATATGTGTATAGAAATAGGTCTGTTTTATAAGTTAATTTTTTATTTTACAAAAATGTAAAATATATTTTTTATAATTAATAAAAAAGTTCTTTTTAAAATATTTTTTTTATTATTATTATTATTTTTAAATAATTTATTTTATATATATATTTTTTTTTATAATTTTTAAAATAAGTTTTTTTTTATAATATTATTCTTATATTTTTTAAAATAATTTACTTTATAATTCTTTTTAATAACTTAAAATAATTTTAAAAAATTAAAAAAAAAAAAAAAAAAATACTCCTTTATAAGTAAGAATTCAGCCTTAGATGAATAATCTTAGAGTCAGTTTAGCATAGATCACTGGGCTCACATGACCCGACTGCCCTTGGAGTAAAAACTCTCAGAGAATCCCCGTTTTCTTCTCTGGCACTACCAATTCCAGTGTTTCATCAATTTGTCATTTTAGCGGGCAGCGCGAAGCTGCCAGTCGCTGACGATATGTCGATTCGCCCGTATCTGTCTGGCGCATCTCCACATGAAGCTTTAGGCTAGTCCCGAATCTCAACATTAATATTGCGTCTAAGCCTTGGTTTTCTGTTGTTGTTGCTGCTGTGGCCACTCGACTTCTCACTTTTGGGCACGAAATGAAAGCGCGTGTACCAAAAAGGGAGTTGTCTGTCTGTCTGACTGACTGGCTCCACCACCTTTTTACCCTTTCTAAAGCTGGCATTGAGCAAGCAGACATGAAGGGCATACAAAAGGGTTGCGCTTTTTATATAAGTTCCCAGTTCTTATATCTCGATTCACTCGGCTGCATTCCTGCCGTGGATTTGTGGCGAAATGTGTTGAAGCAAACAATGTTAGAAAAGTGGGTGTTTTATTTAGAGTTGAGCGCATGAGTGCGAAAAGGCCACTGAGCCTGATTGAGGCTGAGGCTGAGAACAGGGCCTGCGACCGAGTCTGGCACTGGGTCTGAGACTGGGACCAGGACCGTCAGTGGGTTGCTTCCAGCAAGCCTATCAAAGCGAACTCCGCTGAGCTAACCCAGTGTCGGTCTCGGATTGCGCCGGGCCGCGCTGGGCGGCTAAGGCGGAGGAGACACGCCCAAATGGTTTTTATTTCTTAGAAATAAGTAGCTGCCGCTGTGGCATCGATGTTGCCTTCCACTTTGATTTTGTTTTGCCAATTTATGTCGGTTGTTTTCTTTTTTATTTCTCTTTCCTTTTGCAATTGTTGCTGTTTATTGCTGCATTGATTAGCTTAATTTTAATTTGATTTTTAGTGCCTTTTTTTGAGTAAGTCGGCAATCAAAATATATAATCTTAAGCTATGTACTAGGAATATATAATATTTTATATACATATAATATATTTAAGTCATATCTTGACTATCTTTTTATGTTCTTTTGTAATATCTATATTTTTTTTCGACTTTGCTTTTTCTCATTTTCTCTTTCTTTGCTTTTTTTTCCCTTTCATATTTATTTCTATATTTTATGTATTTATTTGCTGCTCACTAAATATCGGTTGCTTTCTACTTAGCTGTCGCTGACGTCAGCAGCGTTATATAGAACTTCTAAAATACTGTTAAAGTTTTTTTTTTTTTAAATTTTCTTTGCAATATACACTGCGCGCCACTTCACGCCCTCTGTCTGTATGCAATATAATTTTAAAATAATTTAAGCTAAAGTTTGCTTTATTTTTCCACACATAAAACTAAATTTGTTTCCTTAGCAGTCCTCAAAACATTTTTAAAGAACTTTTGCACAAAAAGGAATCACAAAATTGTTGATAAATATTAACATATTTTTATTAAATATTTTTATTAAATTTATTTTAACTTTTTGAAACGTAATTTCATTGACTTAAACGATGTTCTTAATCTAGTATATAATTTATTATAATTATGCAATTTTTTTTTAATAACAAAAACTTGGCTTTGCTGCTCTAAAATTGTTCCGCAATGTAAAGCCAATTCATAAAATCTTCTTGATTGACCTTGGCTAAAGCTGAGCTTGCACACATTTCCATACATTGGGTCTTGATGATTATGACGGCATCGGCATCGGTTGATCTTACAGCGATAAGCTGTAAAAGGCTTAGCCGCAACTTGTGTTACTTTAACTTGACATCAATCACGTGAGATGCGAAAAGAGCCGCTTTGCAGCAGATATAGACGCTGGCTTCTGTTAAAGACGCACTTAAAATGCTTTTAACTTTTGCTAAGTATTTATAAGAATACCCTGTTCAGCCGAAAGACCAGAGCTGGTGTATATCAGCTGTGAAGTTCAATGTGGTAAAGATACAGGCATATATGTAATATATACCATTCCATATCTGCATTTATATATATTATATTATAGTTTAGATATCTGTGTAGATATCGAGGTTTCCTTATACAGAGTATCCTGCGGTCGGGTGAGCACCAGCTAAAGCTGCCCGTTTTTGTTCAGCGGCGCTCTTACAAGCGCAAAAATAAGTTGCTGATGTAAAGATGACCGAACAATAATTTTTGTGGGATCTCTGAAGAGCATGATTGTATGTGTGTCTGCGCCGTGCGGCATTGTGAATGGTAATTTAATATCAAAGAGGACCCGCATGAATAGGGAATTATGCACAGGTGCATGCCGGCTACATATGCCACTGCAGCGCAACACCTACCATTGCGGCCGACGATCGACGACGACGTCGACGTCGACGTCGACTTAAATGCCCCCAAATGAATAGAGTGCTGAAAATTGTAGCGCCGCGGCGCTTTCTTCATATGTGTGCGTCGTCGGGCTTAATTAAATGTCAGCCGGCTCTGGCTCAGGCTCTGGCTCAGGCTCTGGCTCTGGCTCAGGCTCTGGCTCGCCCGATTGAACGCTCAATCAATCGATTTCCAGCGATTACGCATTCACTGATTAAGGCTCGATGCCTTAATCGATGGTTATCGATTGGGAATTGGATAATAAACATATGTAACCACTGAACAGACATGAGTATATAGACAGATATATGATGAGAGAGAAAGAGAGAGAAATACGCTCAAAGACATAGAGAAAGCTCGATGGAGAGTGAGAGTGTTTGCGAGAGGAAATAGAAATGACAGAGAGAGAGAGAGAGACGGACAGAGAAAGGAAGAGTGAGAGACAGGGAGTGAGAGAGAGAGAGACAGAGAGAAGCAGGCAGAGAGGGGCGGAGAGAGAGAGAAAGGCAGAAAGAAAGAGAGACAGAGAAAGTGAGAGAGATAGGGATATGAATAAGGAGAGACAGAGAGAGGGAGACAGAGAGAAAAAGAAAGAAAGAGAGAGAGAGAGACAGAGTGAGATACAGAGATAAGGGCAGAGAAATAGAGAGAGAAAGAGAGAGAGAGACCGATAGAGAGAGAGAGAGAGAGTGAAAGAAAAATAGAAATAGAAATAGAAAGAGAAAGAGAAAGAGAAAGATAGCAATAGTGCGAGAAAGAGTGAGTAAGAAAGAGAGAGAGAGAGTTGGAGAGAGTGGGAGACAGAGATAGAGGTAGAGAAATAGAGAGAGAAAGGGTAGGACAAAGACACAGAGAAAAGACAATCCGACTTAGTGAGTGCGACAGAGAGAGAGAGAGACACAAAAAGAGAAATACAGAATCTCAGAGACTCATGGAGAGAAAGTCAATAAGAGAGACACAGAGAGATGGGGAGAGAGAGCGATGGAGGTCCTGAGAAACTGTAAAATTCTTGATGCATATGCCTGGAAGTCTCCAGAATATAAATACATTTTATAATTAATTTCCCATAGAGTGGGCTTAGGGAAAACCCAATCGAAGCATTTCGCTCAGGTGCTACCCTTTCGAGCAAACGCTGTCAGACACAAGAGGTTTTTCTCGTTTGTTGCCACTGCAATTTTCCATGCATTAACTCAAGGAGAGTATCCCATAACTTTTGTGGAACATCTCGTAGTTCTTAGCCAAGTTGCGCTAGCCGTGCGTCTCGTGTGCAGACGGGCCACATACTTATAAGCAAGACCTCAAGTCTTTTTAAACACAACCAGATAAAAATCTAATAAAGTGCAGACCGCCAACAAAATGCATGCAGCAGAGCCGCAGCTCGAGCCGAGCCGAGCCAAGTCAACTGCATTGCCGCCATGCAATGTGCTTGAGCTTGGCTCGTTTTTTCCTCGCTTTTTTTTTATGAACTTTGTTTGGCGTTACGCTGCGTTTTTTTGCGCTGCATTGAAGCAATTTCTTGAAATTATTTTTCAATAATTTTTTTCTGTTTTATTATTATTTTTTTTCCTTTTTTCCATTTTTTTTTTTTTTTTGTAAGTTTTTCAGTTTGCCTGGCCGCTGCGCTGTTGCCGCATGTTTGCGGCACACTTTACACTATCGAATCATGCGGATCTGTCGACAATGTCGATTCTGCGGGCTGGCTGGCTGGCGACGTGGCTGCCTCTCGTCTCGTCTCGTCTCGTCTCCGGCTGTTGCAGCCATGACACTTGCAGGTGTGTCTCCCCCCAGCCAATGCGGCGGTGCGCGGGGCGTTGGGGGCGTGTCGCCGCTGCGGTTCTGCTTGCAGATGCGCTGAGCAAAACACGTCGCAAAATTAATTTCATTTTACATACTGCCTGAGAAGCAACGAGCAAAAAAGAAGGAATTTTTAATTAACTTACATGGCGTATAAGTAATATTAAATTATTACAAAAGGCGCAAGTAAAAGTGATCCCATCGGGTGTGCTCAGCGTGCGGATACCGCGTGAGTAGCCATGGGCTGTTGTTCTACTGCCACGAAGACTCCTTAGAGCAAGTTTATCAGCTATATGTAGTCTATATATATCTGTACCCGATTTAATGCCTTCAGACTGGATAACGTCAACTGGTCTCAGACTCTTCCACACTTTAGGGCGAATATTGGCTCAAAGCTCTGGTTAGACTGATGGAAAATGCGATAAAAGAGGCCCATATCATTTTCTTTATATTATGGAATGAACTCTATTCTATTAAATAAACAAATTTCACAAGCAGAACAATAGTTTTTCATTAAAAAAATCAAATTTAGCAAATAGTTTGAGTTTAATTTGAGGAATGAAGCATTTGCTGCAGATATGCCCAACTTCAAATTTCTGACAGAGTATTCAAATGTGTGTTTAGAGTAACGCAGCCAGCGAAAAGCTATTTCGCATTGAACACGTTGCGTTGGCGCATCTCTGCCAAATTGTGTCCTTCCTGTGCTCATAAAGCAGCAGGAGCAGGAGCAGGAGCAGGAGCAGCCAGAAGGCATAAGTCAGGCCGTGCGGGGTGCCCCTGAAAGCATTAATACAATTTGCGCTCGTTACGCGGTTCGCAACCCTCGCCGAATTGTGAATCTCAGCATCGAGTCACCCCCGCCTGGCTCCACAGCTCGGCTGCCCGCCCCACCCCACCCCCTCGCCACTGTGTGTTGGTTGTGTTTTGTCATTAGTTTCATTTTATAATTTATTAACGTCAACATTGTAGCACAATTTAAACAAGAAGGCAAGTGAAGTGAAGATTTCTCAACTGTTTTTGAAAAGCGTACATGATGTGCGGCCCGATCACGTGCTGGCGCTTGTCTCTCTCTGTGTGTGTGTGTGTGTGTGTGTGTGTGTGTGCGTACGCTCTAGTTAGGGTGTTGAAGTTATTGCCAACATTTCTGGCTTTAAATGACCAACGAAGCGGATGCACTTTAATTTGACAACAATTGCGTAAATTGCCTCGTCATGCTGTTTGTCCTTTGACTTGCCACAGCTCCTCGTGCTGCATGTGTGTGTGTGTGTGTGTGTGTGTGCGTGAACTGCTCGACTTTCGATTTTAATGGATGCATCTCCCAGACAACAACTGACACAAATGTCGCTAAGGTCACGTGTCATTCGTTTGCGGCAATTCTAGATTTATCTAGCAGCTTAAAACTTGAAAGTGTCTGTGGGCGTTCGCCCCCTGTCTCACTCACTCTACCTCTCTCCCTCTCCCTCTCTCTGTGTGTGTGTGTGCGCCCCGCTAATTGTCATTGCTTGATAAATTTGTTGAATGCGTTGAAATAATTACAGATAATCTATTAGCGCATATAAAACGCTTTAGCCTGACAGCTAGACAGACTGACAAACAGACTGAGTGCATGATAGACTGAGTGATTGACTGACCGATGAGATCTATGCACAGTTGAAGCACAGCTAACTCTTTAACTCAATGCTCAATTGAAAGTGGAATATATATGTGAAGGCGTAACTTAGTTGGCCCAGTTCATCTGTTTAAGCTTAGTCGAAGCTGCTATGGATCACATTTAAATTGTAGTTTAAATGATTAGTGCTTATTATATATATATGTATATATATTTTTATACTTATTCATGAAGTGTAATATTAGGTATAGTTGCCTAGTCCAGTATTCCACTAGCTGTTCAACCGTAATTCCGTCCGTCCGTTCCTCCGTCCGTTCCTCTGTCCGTTCCTCCGTCCGTTCCTCTGTCCGTTCCTCCGTCCGTTCCTCCGTCCGTCCGTTGCTCCGTTCCTCCGTTCCTCCGTTCCTCCGTTCCTCCGTCCGTTCCTCCGTCCGTTCCTCCGTCCGTTCCTCTGTCCGTTCCTCCGTCTGTCCGTCCGCCCGTCCGTCCGTTCCTCAGTCCGTCCGTCCGTCCGTTGCTCCGTTCCTCCATCCGTCCGTCCTTCCGTTCTTCCGTCCGTCCTTCCGTTCTTCCGTCCGTTCCTCCGTCCGTTGCTCCGTCCGTTCCTCCTTCCGTTCCTCCGCGCGAACTACAGTGTCTTGTATCTGTCAGTTTTGGAGCCTTAGCTCCATTTATAGTACTCTAGACTCCTACTAAGGATCAGTCAATTATCAATTATGTATCATATTGGGAGATCGGAAAAAACGGTATCATCTCTCTCTCTCTCTCTTTCTCTATCTCTCTTCATTCTTAGACCACCTCATAACCAATTTCTGGCGAGTCGCAGCCCTTCTATGCGAAGCATTAATCTTTATAGAGTTGATGACACTAAAACTATGATTTGCAGGCATTGGCTGTCAAAACTCGAGGGGCTGGCCGAGCTGGTAATATATTATAGTTTATCTGTAGAATATGCAGATGATAGCTATAAAGTCAGTGAGCTATAGTTTATAGCTTTATATATGCACATAGCTGAGCCATAATTTGTTAGCTAGAGTGAACTTAAAAGTATTTAATGGCCAAAATATATTTATTTATACTATATAGATGGGAAATGCATTAGTTAACCTCACAGCATCGAGCTGAACGTTCAAGGTCGTGTAACTAATATATATGTAGTATAATAACAATTAGGTAACTTAAGTGATGGGCTAACTAAGCTTAGCTTCAAATAAAATTAAAGAAAACAAATAATTCATTTGGAATGATTAATCAATGCACAAAGAAGGCAACTGACCGCAAGAGGCATAAAAGTTCTATTGTACTAGACGGGACGAGAGAGCAAGGAAAATGACTTCTTAATATCAAAGTTGAGCTCATGCGGTCAGGAGTAAGTAGTGCCCGGTGCGGATGAATGAATACATTGAGTACATTTGAAGTAAATGAAAGATAATTTACTATCCACACCTTGTTTATATGAAATTAATGACTGCATTAGATAAATTACATTCGGAGGCGCCGAGGCTGCCTTTCATTAGCTGCGACATATTGCAGCCGGCGTGTGTGTGCCTGTGTGTTATTACAGTTGCGATACTAGATAGTTAATAACAAGTGTCGGCGGGCACTTGAGCAACTTAGCCATTGACAGCGGGACAAGCGCTGTCCGCAGAACTGACATGGCAAAGGGGACAAAAGCTGTCTACAAACAGCCACTAAATAATCAGAGGCCATCGATGTCAGTCGGGGGGGCTAATGTCTGGGAGCTTGGAGCCAACCAGGACACTCAAATGGAGTAAGAAACAGACGTCTTGCTAATGACACTTCGTGGTTTTCTCTCACTCTCTCTCTGTCTCGCTTTCTCACTCTCTCACTCCCTCACTCTGTCCTGCTCGCTCCGCTTTGTTATTGTAATTAGCTTGGGACCCTTTCGAACGAACTTCTATTCAGCCAGGGTGGTACATTAAAATATGATTAACTTTCTGGGTTATACCGTTGTCGTGTCTATTTAATTAAAAGGAAATTTTTCGCTCAAACTTTCTCTATATACCCTAGACAAGGATACATGGGCAATGCGAAGGAGTAAGTTGAGCTTAAAAGTGAAAATGTTAAATAACATTTAATGGTTAACATTGCCAGTTGGCAATAAATAATATTCTTTACTAATCTCATTTAAAAATCTTTTATAATTTCGAAGTATTTTAAAAAAAATATTTTTAACATATTATGTTAAGTAACATTTAACGTTAACATTGCCTGGTGGCTAATCTTTATAAATCTGCAATAATTACATAGCTCCGACTTATATAGGGTAGCGAGAGTTCTTTAGTCGGATCTACTCGTATGTTAACAGTCTGTTATGTTAAGTAACATTTTCAAGTTAACATTGTATGTTAACAGTCTTTACTCTATGTCTACAATCTGCCGACTTACTCTGGTAGAGTAGAGAGACTTCGGATTGATTTTATCCAGCTCGCCACCCTCGTTTTTTATTTCGGCAGCCGTATAGCGCACGCCGTATATCCAGCGCTAACTAATGACACTTAGACGAGTTTCGTTTTGGGGCTGACAAAAGGCGCTAATCTATATTTTACGTGTTTAGCGTTTACGCTTTTCTTTGTGGCCCCAAAGTAGCAGCCCGATCTAATCATAATTATGTGATTTCAATTGTTGTACAATAATTGTATTAAAATGGCGGTCCTTAAGCCATTCCAACCTGCCGCACACACACTAGCGCACTCGCTGTCTTGGCCCGCGTCTGTTGTTGTTCGGCATTTTGTTAAAAGGTGACAATTAATTTGTCAATAATGAAAATTGTCAACGGAGCAGGGCCGCACCAGCTAGGTAAGGCTAATTGGAATACCAGTCTATACCCTCGGCGTTGTTATCTCTCTCTCCCTCTCTCTCGCTCTCTCTCTATGCCTGTCTCTGTCAACGTGTTCGTGCTCGTGCCACATTTTTGCCATTATGCTTTTGGCCGTGCTTCGTTTTTGGCCGTACTTCTTGCGCAGCGGCGTCATATCATTATACTAATGATATATAGTCTAGCTGACGGGTCGGTACACTTGGTAATTTTAATTATTTAGTCATTTGTATAAATTAAAATATTTTTGTCGCTGGCGCATTTTATTGTCGCTAGCCGCAGAAAGGGTTAAACGCTGTCACTGCTGTCTCTGCTTGAAACTGGCGTCTGGCCCAATGCTCACATCATGTATCACGTATTGATTAATGATTATTCGGCCGTTGGCTTTAATAGGCGCTGTGACAACTCAATTTAGTTACATGTGCGAACAAATAACTTCGGGCCGAGCTCCCAAAGAAATTTAAATGTCAAATCAAGTTCAAGAACTAGTTAGATCTGATATAGATATAGATATAGATATAGATATAGATATAGATATAGATATAGATATAGATATAGATATAGATATAGATATAGATATAGATATAGATATAGATATAGATATAGATATAGATATAGATATAGATATAGATATAGATATAGATATAGATATAGATATAGATATAGATATAGATATAGATATAGATATAGATATAGATATAGATATAGATATAGATATAGATATAGATATAGATATAGATATAGATATAGATATAGATATAGATATAGATATAGATATAGATATAGATATAGATATAGATATAGATATAAATATAGATATAGATATAGATATAGATATAGATATAGATATAGATATAGATATAGATATAGATATAGATATAGATATAGATATAGATATAGATATAGATATAGATATAGATATAGATATAGATATAGATATAGATATAGATATAGATATAGATATAGATATAGATATAGATGTAGTATAAAGCATTAAGCTGAGCAGCGCTAGACTAGTAGATACCCTGTAAAAAGTAACTTTGAGAGCCCAACCAGATCATTCCATTAGTCTCTATCCAGCATGTGGGTTATATTATTAAGTTAAGGATATATATTATATATATGTCTGATTTATTATAAATCTCTTCACATATTTCGCTTAACACAGGGTATACCGCGCACACGCATACACTAGCAAACTACATTTGGCTGATGCTGAGTTGGCAGGTCGCGCAGTCCAGCCGCAACGTCAAAATTGCTATGGCAAAATGGCCATGGACTTGAATTTGAGTTGGATTTGGAAACTTAGGAATTTGCGCCAGCAGCTGAAGACCCCAAACACACACACATACACAGATACGAACAGTTCGCGGACATGGACGGGGACCCAGAGTCAGACTTAAAGTCAGACAAGTTGGCAATGGCAACGGCAGCAGCAGCAGCAGCAGCAGCAGCGTCTGTGGCTAATTACAGGGCTGCCAGTAACAGAAACAGAAACAGAAGCAACAACATCAGAAACAGCAAAGCCAACAGCAACAACAGCAATGATATATATAAGCCTTAGAGTGCCTGCTTCTTTTATTTGCAAATCCGCATTCGGACTTTGGCATACTGCAAAAATGGAGCCATAAGAGCTGGGTTAGCTCTTCCTCTGCTGCTGCTGCTGCTGCTGCTGCTGCTTCTTTTTTTATCATTGTGCACACTCAGAACAAGTATTTATGTATACCCAAAGCATACTTTGTTTTTGGTGGAACTTCTCTTGCTTGGGCCATGCAGAAATATGTTTAATGAGTTGATCTTTGCATTAGGCTGAATTGTGAAGTCCTTGGACCTCAACTCTGTTGTTGTGGGTAACTCCGCAACTCCATCTCGGTTCACATTTGGCTAATGGCAATATATTTTACTTCACTTGTTTCACTTGCTGGAAATGTTAAGTTCATATCGTGATATCGTTGATCAAATTTAGTTATTTTAAGGCTTTTACTTTAATTACTTATTGGTGACTCACGTTTTGTCAACTTTATATAATAAATAAATAAATAAAATAAATATAAATTGTCTTTGTTGTTGGGAAATACCAACTTGGGGCTTGTATGAAGTTTATATTCTCTCCGTCCATCAGATATTAAACCTTTTTTTTTCAAACTTCTTCAGCTTCTCCTGCGATGACAGCTTTAGCTTAGCCATACTAGCCCCTGACCTAGTCCTTATACGTGCCTCTTCTATTTGGAGTGCATGACAGAGTTTTAGTTAAAAAATTCTTTTCGGCATGTGGGAGAGACTTGGGTGCCAACAAATCACAGATACTTTTTGAGCATACCTCGTATAAATAGCGCAGCCATCTGAAGCACATATCGCCTTAGTAGGAACTTATAGAATCATAGCAGTTCACTGAGCTCGTTCCCTAGTCTGCTTTTGTTTTGTTTTGTGTTTAATCTGACTTTAAAGCTATTGAAAATAATTTTTCACAATTTTTTTCTCTTTCATTTTAGAAATTTATATACTTAGCCAGCAGCTTTAATAAAGCCGACACAAAGTGAGCTCTTAGGGAAACAATATGAGAAGTAGAGGAGAGTAAAAATAAAGAAATATATATATATGATAATATAATAATACAAATATCGATTAACACACTCGTCTGCCTGATAAGATTTCGGTCGATTCGTAGCTCATTTAAGGGAAAACAATTTATCTTTTCGCACATTTAAATCATGCTCAATCATTTCGCTGATGCTCTATGGCCGAGCGAGCGCCTCTTCCTGCCATTTAGAGACGAGCCCTTTAGTGTGAGAGTTGGGGAGCTCAACAGGTCCCACACCACACCAAGAAAAAGGCTCAACGTTTGAGGTCGGCTACGCAGGTTGCAGCGCATCAATGCAAAAACCTACACACACACACACACACACACAGATACACTCTATTTCGTTACAGTTTCCAATGTTACCTCCTTTGTCTGGGCTGCTTTGTAGTTTGCCGCATTTTTGATTTAGTTTTTGACTTCATAAATGGTTTTTTGGTTGCTTTGAGAACAGATTTCGACCTGACTGCGAGCTGGTGCTCGACACTTTACGGGCCCATGCGGTTCTTTGTTTGCTTAATCATGGGCCAGCCTTGTGGCGCCAGTTCTAAATGGTTTTCTTATTATTTTTTATTTTTTTTTTTACTTTCTAGGCCGTGGATCTAGCAGCTCGTTCACAAATTTATTAAGTCTGGCGCGTTTAATTTTCATCGTTTATTAATCGATTTTCACTTTTGAGGCAGCGGCGAATATCAATTATGGTTATTACTATTTTAATAAGTACTTAATAAACTTTTGAATAGTTTTACAATAAAATTAATTTTCACACGCCACATTAGAAAGTACTCGAAGCCAGAAGCGGCGCAGCTTCGACTTAATGGATCGCGCGCAGCTCAATGATTGTAGTTTTCTGTTGGTCTCTGGCGTGCCAGCGATGTGTTTGGGCTGGGGATACCCTAGACGAAAGCCATGAGCCATGAAATACCCTGCAATTGAGTGGGGTCTTTTATCTATAAAGACAGATACAGATAGTGTGATACAGCTAATAAGATATCATAATACTTAGATCTTGCAAACTGTATATAGACCTTTCTCTATGCAATAGTATAGAGCTTTCTTAGCTCCATTTCATTTCCATTTTCACTTTCTTCAATTAGCAATTTCATTCTTTAGTCTTCCTCATTTGCTTCTAGCTCTTGGCTCTTCTTATCTCAACATTCTGCCGCGCAACGCCGCGCAACTTCGTCAAGTTTTTCATAGACACTGAATATCTGTTGAGACAACAGATTTTCGATGATTGCCATTCGCGAATGACTCAATTATTAATATCATCTTGGCACGCAACAGAGTCGACTTTAACTTTAACTTTAACTTGAAAATTAAACATTTTTATTGCTTATTTAACTAATGAAAATTGAAATTTAAATCACAATCAAAATCAAAATCTTATTGTAGCTATACAAATTTATATTAGATACGCTGAATACTTTCCATCTAGCTTTGAGAGCAGTTGAATTGACTTCAATGTCTTGGTCACTATATATTATTATGATATGTATTATATTATTATGAAATATATATATAGATGATTTGGCCTTTGACTTTAATTTTTATTTATAAATTTTTTCTAGCCATAACTTCACTGATCAACTTGTCAGCCTGTTGCAGTCAGCTGTCTGGCTGGAGATCTCCCTTTCATTCTTTCGATTTGTCTAGCTCTAGAATTGATGGCTAGAAGACGCGTAGCTATATGATCTTAATAGGTACTACAAAACACGCCCATATAATTTGGGGATACATCTGTGAGGGAGTTGTACAGTGATCCTACTATCAAATATGTTAATTTTGGTTCAAAGACTAAGGAACATAAACTTAGGAGTAACTGTCGAAGCTGCTATAGGACACTTGGTATTGCTGTGAAGTCAAGCCAAGTCTTTAGCTTCCAAGGCGTTTTAGGTAATATAGTTAAACGACTTCCCAATTTTTTCCATTTCCTATATCAGTCTGCAGAGCTGCACCAAGAGGCCAGGGCATGGCTCAAGCAATATACTCCGCTCGCTCCACTGAGTAAGGAAATGTTAATCAGAGGCGTATAGGGGCAGAAATCCTATTATACTTGGAGTTTGATAATTATTTTTGGTTAATCTATTGAGTTGTCCTCTAATACAGGGCATGCGTCAGTCGCGCACTCTCGCTTGCAGCGATAATTTTTAGAAGTTTTTAGCAAGGCGACGCCTAGTTCCAGTCCCAGTCGCAGTCCCAGTCGAAGTCCCAGTCCCAGTCCGAGTCCCAGTCCGAGACGTTGTGTCAAAGACGCATAATTATGGGTTACTGGGCAGTTCGGGAAAAAATCAACCGAACGAATGTAGAACGAAGAAGCGAGCAGCAGAAGAAAACAGAAGATAATTTATATGAAAGATGAGCACAGACAAGTTGCTGTTTGTTTGTTAGGGGCCCACGGTTGAAGAAAGAGGTCGAGAGCATTTTGGAGCTGATGTTAATGTTGCTTGAGGTCAGACATTGCGCAATGATGAATTATTTGTAGACTGTGCTGCCTGGCTGGCTGGGTAACGGGTAACGAAGTCGGGTCCGCAGGCTGGCAGGAGTTGGCTGCCTCGACCGCATGACAAACAGGTGTCAAAAGGTTGCTGGAGGCTGCCAGTGTTTCCCTCTCATACCCAAGCCCGGGCCAGTAACATTCGCACGCAGTTTCTCTATTCCATTTTTCTATACGAGCCGCTCCGGCCGGCCTAATTGCTGGCAGGACCGGTATCAGACTCCGCTCCTGACAAGGACCATCTCTACAAACATTTATTAAATTTGAATGCCCAATCATGGGCGTTGTCCCAACTGGAGCAGCTTGAATTTAATTCATTACAAAAATTATTTCTCGCTGGCAGCCCAACAATTTATCATAGCCCGATTGAAGGCGACTTCAATGCATTCTTCTGCAAGTCGACCTCCTGCAAGCCGGACTAGGCCTAATTAAACAAGCCAGCAGCAGCAGCAGCGGCAGCGGCAGCAGTCAGTGCCAACTGCGAATGAATGGTTTCCAGTCTCCAGCCGAAATTTGGGTTTGCGTGCTGCACTTGCATGTAATTAGTGCAATTGCTGAATGAATTACCCGTGCAGTTTCTGGAATTCCGTCCTGTGCGCCTCCTTTGAAGGCGCACCTACACAGCCAGTAGACAAAAAACTATTTATAATTCGGCTGCCTTGATAAATGACAAGTTCTAAACAGCTGTAAGTAATTGGTGCACGAGAGCGGCCTAATGAATCGTCGTCGGCCCAACCAAAGAGCGCAAATTCATTTAAGACTCCGGCATAGATGTTGCTCTAGTTGTTGTTGGATTGCTACAATTATCCCTACAAAGTGCAAGGAGTCCAAAAACTTTCTATTACTGAACAAGTAAGAGCGCTCTAGTCGGGACTGCCCGGCTAGGAGATACCCTAAACACTGCGAAGGGCTGCTAGGAGTCTAAGAAGGGCGTGCGGACGGAGAGAGGCACGGATGGGCCGACGGACGGATGACATATATACTATGTATACACTATATACTATATTACTATATACTGCCCGACTAGGAGATGCCCTAAACACTAAGAAGAGCGAATAGGAAGCTTTGACGAGCGAACGGACGGAGAGAGGCATACATGGAGCGACGGACGGACAAACGGACGAATGACATATATACCATATATACTATATATACTATATATACTATATATACTATATATACTATATATACTATATATACTATATATACTATATATACTATATATACTATATATACTATATATATGCTTGAGCTGGTCAGCCCTGTTCATCCGTCCGTCTGTTCACATATATATATACATATCTGATGAGATCTGCCACGCCTCCTTCAGTCTCACGCTTTCAATTGACTGTTAACAAAGTATCATACATATATACCCTATATGCACTATGAATAATCAGAGATCAGGTCACACTTTTACCTGCTCAAATTGAATATATATTTAGCAGCGCAGCTAATCGCTAATTGTTAGCTCGGAGCACTATCTCCATGGCTATATATTTATATAGCTTTGTCAAATAATTTAGTGGCAAACGCTTTCGAGTGAAATATGGCAACTCGTGCTTTCTGTTAGCGGCAATTTATGTGTGGGCAGTCGGTGGGCGTGGCTGTTGGAGCTTGTGAGAACATTTTTCCAGTTGATCAAATAGAGGTCAGCTAAACAATTGAGATGCGCTGGACGCTGCGGCAGCGGCTGCGGCTGTAAAACTCGAAATGGCCGCCATAATCCGAAGGCGATGCGTGACAGGCCGCGTCGAGTTGGAGTTAGAGATTTGGAACAGCGTTTGGCGGCGTCGGCTGTGGCAGACACAAGAAAAAATAATTCACAAATTATGCGAATTAAATTTTTAATAATTCTCATGGCAGCGCTAAATAAATGAGCGCGAAAGGTAACTGCAAGCTCCAGACTGGGCAAAAGTCCCAAATGGCTGCATCGCGCCGCCAGCCCCCGTCTTCAGCGTGTCTTTTGTCTGGCCCGGTGAGGCCAAAGAGTGGGATGATACAAAATATTTAACGCGTCAGGCATATCTGGCCATGAAGCTGCAGCAGCTAGTCAGCCGAGGCAGGCAGTCCGTCCGTCCGTCTGTCGCTACGTCCGTTCGTCTGCCCGTGGGCCACAGCAACTTGCGCAGAACTGAAGTCAAAATCATCAAAGTCAAATCATCAAGTCGCAGTCAGCGCGGCCCAAAGCACTGACTGCTTTCCATCGCACTCAAATTCAGGCAGGTGGTGTCTTGGCAGGCACTGATAAATGTCGACTTAGCCATATTGATATTGCAGACGAGGTGCCAAGTAACCCACGGCCAAAGACTTTGGCTCTCAGGCCTTGGCATTTGCTTAGACTGCGCAGCGTATCATGGGTACAGGCTGAGAATCATCATGAATGGCTTGAAAGAGCCAAATATAACTCAAGTTGTTAAGATATTAAGAGTTATATAAAGCAAACTTGGTATATGGCTTAGCTTAAGGTCGGCTTATGTCTCATCAGACAAGACTACGACTATAAGCTAGTCCTTTCGTATGCAACCCAATTCAAGTTCAAGTTAGGGTATATTCCATGCGGGTATGCCCGGTTGCACCTTTGCTAGGAGTGCTGGAAATCTGACTTGCTGTGCTGTCAGCCAGTCAGTGCAATATAGGGTATGTTGAAGTCAGGCTGCAATCAAACAGGCTAGTTAGCAGCGCAAGGGAGCCACAAAGTGTATTTTGTTAGCAAAGTGTAATTAAGCTGGGCGCTAATGAAAAGTCCAACAAAATAGAAATGTGTTCGCACTTGCTCTCTCTCTCTCGCTCCCTCTCCCTATGCGACACGTGCTCTAACTTCGGGCTTGTCAAAGAGCTGTCACAACAAGCCAGATTGTTTGGTGGGCTCGATGTTGTGCCCGGTATTGCTCTTTTTACTTGGCTGCTGTGACATTTTTATTAGCTGCCAAAGGGGTTGGCGCTGCCCGTGCGGCATTTTGATAGGCGGCCCGGCGCGGCGAGCTCTCGTCTCCGCAATACTGCTGACAGTGTAATAAAAATTAATTGAGTAGCTGCAGCTTAGCGGAGCAACATATCTTGTGCTTGCAGCAGTACGCAGTCCACCCACCAGCCCCAGCCACGACCACAGCTACCCCCCCCCCCTTGGTAAGGGCCCGTTTAATCCGCAAAGTCTGGCTGATGTTTGTTGTTAGCCCCGCTTGTTTGTTTATTGCACGCTGGTGGTTGAGTTGTCGTCACCCGAACACCCCCTCCCCCAGCCTACCCTCTACTCCCCCCCCCTGCCCGATGGGCTGGCTGGCAAGCCGCAACAATCAACATTGCCGTCCTCCTTCTTGTACGGCTCCCCCTTCAGTGCGTGCATTTCCCTGAGTGTTGTTGTTGTCAACGGCAAAGGCCACGCCTTTTTTGCGTTAATTTCAATGGGGAAAATTGCTGCACTATTCCCACAACAGGCACCAAGCCCAGCCAAACGTAAGCCCAACCTAAAAGCAGCCCAACCCAACTAAAACCAGGCCAATCCAAAACCCAATCCATGCACATCCAGAGCTCTCTCGTCAGCCCTACCGCCGCGCGCTCACTCTCGCTCTGCCTGCTCTCCAACACCCTCCGCCCTCCGCCTGCTTTTGTAGCATTTTATTTGTAACGCTTTTTCTTTTCTTCCTCTTCTACTTCTTTGTCTTTTTTGTCATTTTCATCGCTGTCGCCGTCTGTTTATTTCTTTATTTGATTTTTTTATAGCAACGTTGTTAGTTGGGGCCATCTTACGATTATATATAGGATTATATAGGCGCTCTAGCTAATATACTAACGTTCATATTGACATGCATATATATAGACCTTGAAAGGGTGTTCAGAAGAAGAATTTGAAAAGACGAGGTATCTTCTAGTGTGTAAAGTCTACAAACCTAGCATTATTTATATAGACTTATTTGACATGTTTCAGAGTTATTATCTTAACTTGCTATAGGATTAAGGAACTCTCTCAGATTCTCTTACCTCAATTGGCTTTGGCAGAATGTCCGACTGAGTGCTAGCTAGGGAGCGGATGTCTCTGGGGTCTTTCGTAGTGTCCCGTCCAGTTTGGAAGCCACCGAAGACTGATTTTTCTTTCGTTTCTTTTCGTTTTTGGCTTTGGCTCTGTTTATGTTTTTGTTTTTTAAGTTAATTTGTCCGCATACGTTGGTATTAAATTTATCATCCGTATAACAATTTTTTCGCTGCCTGATTACATGACAAGATAATGCCTAAGATATATGCGCCTTGTCAGACAACAAATGCAAGCTGCAAAGCAACATGCAGCAACAGCAACAAAGATTACAAAACACAATGCAAAAAGAGAAATACATAAAATACTAATAAAAATAATTTCAGCACTAAAAATTGTTGGTGCAACAGGAAAAAGAAACGAAACAAGTCGCAGAGTGGTCGAGAGTGCACGACTAGCAGATACGCTGTGAGGAAAAGAGAAATTCTGACTAGAGCCCAAGTTCGAATACTCCAAAAGGAGCTGGATCTCTGTGCCAGATATGCGATATATTGACAGAGATAGTTATTATATAAAAGACAGGTATATAGACTCACCTGCTCCGCCTACCTTCCCTAGCACCCAATCAAGCTGCCCAGTTCTAAAACTCTTGTTTCTCAAGTGCTTTGCCACCTCTTCTGTGTTACGTACTTTGTACTCGAATCATTACGCCCTTTCTTGGCCGTACAGGGTACAAAAATGTATGCGGCTGGACGGACGGTGTTGCCGCGTTCCGCCGAAGCTGACCAAGTTGGTAACGGCGGCGGCGGCAAAAAAAAAAACCACAAAAAAAATTTATTAATTCACAATAATAAATTTTAGTGTCTTTCGTTTTCGATTTGTATCGAATGATAATTACAGGTTGCGCTGTAAGAAGAAAAATGCCTCAGTTGCCGTTCCCAAGCCGAGTTAGCTGCTCGCGCCTGCCTTTGGATCTCCAGCCCAGCTCCAGCTCCAGCTCCAGCTCCGGAGCTTTGTAGCTCTGCAGCGCCACGCTCTAGTCCTGGTTTTGGCTTTGCCGACTTTTTGGCGCTGCTGAGCAGAATAATTAATTGCGCGGATGAGGCTATATGAAACAGCTGTGTTAGTTCGAGAGCATTCTGCTGCTGTCTCGAGTTGATTCATTTCCAGTTATGTCTCCCCAGAAGAGCAGAGCTCTATGAGAACATGGAATGTGCTGTGATGATAAACATAGTTAGAGTTAGAGTTAGAGTTACTAGAGTTAGAGTTACTTCGAGTTAAAGTAAGAGTCAGAGTCAGAGTCAGAGTCAGAGTCAGAGTCAGAGTCAGAGTCAGAGTCAGAGTCAGAGTCAGAGTCAGAGTCAGAGTCAGAGTCAGAGTCAGAGTCAGAGTCAGAGTCAGAGTCAGAGTCAGAGTCAGAGTCAGAGTCAGAGTCAGAGTCAGAGTCAGAGTCAGAGTCAGAGTCAGAGTCAGAGTCAGAGTCAGAGTCAGAGTCAGAGTCAGAGTCAGAGTCAGAGTCAGAGTCAGAGTCAGAGTCAGAGTCAGAGTCAGAGTCAGAGTCAGAGTCAGAGTCAGAGTCAGAGTCAGAGTCAGAGTCAGAGTCAGAGTCAGAGTCAGAGTCAGAGTCAGAGTCAGAGTCAGAGTCAGAGTCAGAGTCAGAGTCAGAGTCAGAGTCAGAGTCAGAGTCAGAGTCAGAGTCAGAGTCAGAGTCAGAGTCAGAGTCAGAGTCAGAGTCAATCATTTATGCATGTTCATTCACTGAGACATAGCATGCATAATAAGTATTCGAAACTCTATGAACAGCTAATTTAATTCGTTTCATTGCCTTCCCCTTAATTGAATCAGTTTTCAAGCATATACATTTCGAGCTGCTTCGCCAACTCACCTGAATAAGTATGCGCATTTACTGCTCGATTTGATTTATATTGATTTATTGTCGTCACACTCAATTGCATTCATTTAGCTTTGTCAACTGGCAAGCTATAATTATGGTTTATTATGCAATTAAGTTGCGACGCCGAGGCCGAATAGGCACAAAATCTGGCAGTGGCTGTGAGGGGCGTTGGGCTCGAATGCTAGGAGCCAACAAATCGATGGCGCTTCACAAAGAACAGAGACAGACATGGAGAGAGAGAGAATCAAATTTGCGCCCAGAGAAAGATGCGTGCAAAGAGAGAGAGAGAGAGGGTGAGGGGAATGAACGAGTTGATATGAAGTCAGTAGCGAGCAGGCTGATTGACTGGTTAAGCATTAAGTCTAATTATGATAATTTTGCTAAGCGCCTCGAGCTGCAATCGATCAATTATAAGCCACAGAGGTGAGAGGTGCATCTCTCCAGCGCGCCGGGTATCCTGTCTGCGGTCTTCCTGTGGCCGGCCGACGCGCAGTTGATTTAAACAATTTACACATTCGACATTTCGTCAACATGTTGCTCAACATCTCATCAAAACAATATAAAAATAATAAATAACAATAATTAAGTGCAATGAAGCCGCAACGGCAACGGCAAAGGCAACGGCAAAGGCAAAGGCAAAGGCAGAGGTGGCATCACGTAGCTACAAGCACATGGAGTGCCAAGTGATGGGCAGGAGTTGCGCTGCGAGAAGTAGTTCCTTGGGGTGTGCGTCAGCCAAAGTACTGCAAGTGTATGTATATATGCTCACATACTGCCGGCCCCTGCAAGTTGGCACCCTTTTCAGCGTAAACACAGGTTTTGGACCATGGCAGCGGCAGCAACCGCAGCCAGCCAGCAACACCCTCAACTTGCCACAGTCGGCGTCAGAGTCAGGCTCGGAGTCAGAGCCAGAGCCAAGCACCACCGAGAGTGTGTAATCAAGGTAGGTAGTCATTATATAGTAAACTCTGGTCTTAGCCCGGGATTAATGTAGAGCCTTATACGATCTGCGCGCACTGGCACTGATGCGCTGATTTAAATAGCTCAATTAGTTAAATATATTTCAACTAACTGCGCGCTCACATTAATTGTACTTAGCAGCTAAAGAGCTAATGTAGGCCGATGCGATGCGATACGATATGCGATATATACGATATTTGAGATATGTGCAAATACGATAGGTAGACAGTCAAGCGGATGAACAGGCGGACGAAGGAACGGATAAACGAACGGACGGACAGGCGGACGAACGAACGGGCGGACAGGCGGACCGAAGGGGGACGAGCGAACGGATGAAAACACGGACGGGCAGGCGGACATTCAGACGAACGATAGGACGGATATGCAGAAGGACATGCGGACGGACGGAAAGCGGACGAACGAACGGATAAATGCACGGGCAGACAGGCGGACGAAGGAAAAGACAGATATGCAGACGGACATGCGGACGGACAGGCGGACGGAAAGGCGGACGAAGGAACGGATAAACGAACGGGCGGACAGGCGGACCGAAGGGGAACGAGCGAACGGATGAAAACACGGACGGGCAGGCGGACAGGCAGACGAACGATAGGACGGATATGCAGAAGGACATGCGGACGGACAGGCGGACGGAAAGGCGGACGAACTAACGGATAAATGCACGGGCAGACAGGCGGACGAAGGAAAGGACAGATATGCAGACGGACATGCGGACGGACAGGCGGACGGAAAGGCGGACGAAGGAACGGATAAACGGACGGACGGACAGGCGGACCGAAGGGGGACGAATGATCGGATGAAAGCACGGACGGACAGTCGGACGAAGGAAAGGATAAATACGCAGACGGACAACGAACGGATAAACGGACGGACAGGCAGGTGGACGGATATGCAGACGGACAGGCGGGCGGACAGGATAAACGGACGGAACAAACGGCCGGACAGGCGATGGGCAGGCGGACAAACGATTGGATAAACGGACGGAACGAACCGACGGACAGGCAGGTGAACAGACAGACGGGCTGGCGGACGGACAGGTTCATGATCGAATGGACTATCGGACAGCAAGACGGACACAATGCTGAAGCATTGCAACTGGGCAAACTTGTCCCATCAGTCGCTTACGATCATAGATATGGCAGCAGTAGCTAGGAAAATTGATATTCGAGCTTCCCCCAAGATCACAGATCACAGAGTGGATAGATCGAACTGTGATCGGGTGTGGGGCAGCTGCTGCTCCTTACTTGCACCTCTGCAGCGTGCTGAGAGGGTCTTTAGCGATTGGCCATAAGCTGAGGAACGTCATGGCGCTATGATGATTCACAATTTTCGCTGAGGCTTAAGGTCGATGCGGAAATTTGATTGATTCGCGTTTGCGATCGATTGTTGTTGTTGTTGTTGCTGTTGTGTGTTGATGATGTTGTTGTTGTTGTTGCTTAGACACATTATCGCTACTGTGTGTCAGGACAAGCAGCGCCTAGCGTGATTTTTCCTGTCGCTGCGGGGCATCGAGGGGTCGTCCAACCGAGCCGAAGCTTCAACTGGCCCTGGCCCTGGACGTGAATGGTAGATGCTGGTCGATGGCCTAGTGTCTGTTGCTGTTCGTCTTGTTGTTGTTGTTGCTGTTGTTGTTGGTGTTGCCATTTGTTGTATTAGCGTAAGTTTCGAACGCCGCTTGAACGTCTACGACCCACTTCAAAGTGATTTACGATTTTGTGACACGCCCTCGCCTAGCAATTTAGAGAACGAGTCCCCTTTCGAAAAAAGAATACCCGTATAAACCAAGCCAAACACACTCACACTCACACACACACACACACACACACATTTATTCATGCATATGTATATTTAGATATGTTCTATCACGTATGTGCTCGACACACACTCATGTATGTGTTCGCTCTTACATACTTAGCAGACGGCTGCGCTCGGACTGCGGTTGGCCGGTGGCTTTTGGCTACTGCTTTGTTATTCTTTTCTACTCAACTAGAACTTTTACCTAGGTTCCCACAAATTGCCAGTTGGTTATGGTCCTGCACCTGGGCCATTGCACCTCGACGTAAGGGCTCGAAATTGTATTTAAATTTGTTTATTAAGCCTCAGCAGACAATTTTATATATACAATAATAATAATATAACTGATGCCCGATATCAGGCTGTTATGCTCGAGTTTTTATGCCCTGATCTTATTGATAATGCGAAATCAGGGTATACTGGTTTCGCTGAACTGTATGTAACAGGCAGAAGGAGGCGTGGCAGACCCCATAAAGTATATACCATATATTCTTGATCAGTCCTGTCCGCCCGTCCGTCTGTCCGTCTGTCCGTCCGTATGCACGCGCTGATCTCGCACGCGCGTTCTTCGAAGGGTTCAGCGTATCTCGTAGTCGAGTAGTCTTGACTAGAGCTTTCTTACTTGTTTTTTGATTATAATATATATTAATATATATATTATATTAAGTTTCAAGTTTTGTTCTGGCACAATATTTATTTAATATACTATTTCTGAATATTTCTCTAATACTATATAATACTAGTAATATATGGGCCAATGCATTATCTTCGAGCAATGCCAAATTTCAAATTCCAAAGCGAAGCTCATTGATAAATAGATAAAATATATAGAAAATATCTTATATATAGACTTGGTAGCTCTCTCTCTCCCCCTCTCTCTCTGTCTCTCTCTCTCATTAGCCCAGCTGAGCTTAAGGCACCTGCTACTTGTCCGCCAGCGCAGTCCGGGCCGAGTTGGGTTCATCGTTCAATTCAGAAACTTCATAAAATGAAAACAAAAATTAAATGAAAATAAAAATAAATTCCAATTAACAAGTAAAGTTTTGGAGTGAAGTTCGCGAAAGGCGTGAATTGTTCAATTTGGGGCGTGGCCAGCCCCAGGTGGGTGTTGCCAGGTGTTCTTTGATTGGGAAACTTTTCGTGCAGCAACTTACGCAAATTGCAAATGGTTTAATTAAGCGCAAATGGCCGACGACAATAAGAGTGTCATTATAATCGCCGACAGCCATAATAATAAGGGCAAGCGCTAAATATCGATGGGCGTGGTGGGGGAGCGGAGGATCGAGTGGGGAGGATTGCGGGTGGCGGTTGGCATTTGCTCCAATTTGCGGGCGGGCCACGCCCAGCTTTAAGTTGAAGTTCGATGTGCATTGAATAATTAAAATTCGCGCATTAACGAAAGTCAGGGCAAGCGCATGGCTGCGGATACAGTGGAGCCTGACTAAGAAAGATGCTGAATTTGTGAGGCTTCTGAGTAAGATTGCTGATGATTCGGAGGGATTGAGGTGGTCTAGCAATATGTATCATTTTTGCTCATTTAAGGCATTGCATTGAGGTACTAAAAAAAATATATATCAGTATATGAGTTTAAATTATTATTATATTATATATTATTATTAGTATTATATAGTATTAATATATAAAAAAAAAAAAATCTGGAAGTACGCGATTATCTGGCTATGATATATATATATATATATATATATCTCATGAACTATATATACTTTCCATATAAATAAAGTGTCTAAACATAAAAATAATATTTTAATAATATTATAATACTTTAAATAGATCTTTGGGTATATATATATTATCTAAATATATATGTTTTTTTTTTTTTAACACAAATTTTATTATTCTGTTTGCTATTCTTATACTCCTAAAATAAATAAAATTTTAATAAAAAATAAATATACTTTAAATTTATTATTATTATAATAAATATAATATATAATATATAATAATAATATTATATCTCATTAACTATACATCAAGTGCCCATTGTTAGTCATTCAATGTGCCAACTGTACTAGAGTGTTGTCGCCCAGAAGCCGCTATTGTGGTTGGCTGTCGTGCGGCATGTATTGTGGGCGAGGGGCTTAGGCCGGGCCATTGGAGGCTCTTCAAAAGTTTAAACACCCTCGGTGACTTCTGTGCGGCAAGTGAAAGAGAAAACGAGATAGAGACGAGAGCTGTGAAGAGTACATGACGTTGATTCGTCTAAATAAAGACGAGGCATACGCACGTAGCAGCCACCTACACCCAACCGCCCAACCGCCCAACCACCCACACCCACCCGCGTTCATTGTCGGTCAGCTAATGAGACCCGACCGCAGCAACTGGCGGCGCCTCGGCCTTTGCTGCGCACTCATTTGGCAATGTCGCAAGATGTGGGCGCCCAGGCAGAGGCCCAGCCGCAGCCACAATCAGCTCTGGCCAGGGGCGAACGTAATCTGTTGGAATCTGGAGTCAAGGCCTGTGCTCTGCACACTTTCAACTTGCCCCATGGCTCGCAGGCGCTTTGTTTGTCCAGGCAGCGGCGCTGCAGCTAGATTCAAATGCAGCAGCTGCCACTTGGGGTGTGGCTCAATTACAACAACGACTAGGAACATGTGCGGCAAGCGGCATGTGGCAAGCGGCCTGCAGCTCTCTCTCTCACACACACACACCCAAAGCAACTGAGGCAAGAGTGTTTCGGCACTTTCTACAAATTCTGTTGTTGTTTTCTTTTCTTTTGCCTCGTGTTTGTTTGGATATGTAGAAAACATTCTGTGCCGTAATACTATATATACAAAGAAGCTGATGAACATGTCACGCTGGACAGCCTTGGGCTGTGTGTAAATGAATTAAACTATTGGCTTAAAAATTTAAATATTTTACATATATTTGAAGCAGTTTATAGTCGAGTGTTAGCTACTGTTGCATACCCTATTCATAAGGGCGTCGAGCTGAGTTGACGTAGCCATGCACGTTTGAGTGGCCGCCTGTCCGTCCGTATGAAAGCAGTTATCTCGGAAACTACAAGAGCTACAGATCTGAAATTTGGTTGATAATGAGGAAATGGGTTGAGTTATCGAATAAATTAATAAGGATTATGCCTTTCAGATGGACGGACGAAGGCACAGAGGAATGAGCTGAGGGACGGATAGACGAACACTTCTACAAAAAGTCAGCTCGTCCTCTGCAGTTACTATATCAAAGATTTAGTGACCTCAAAACTATAGAATTATATTAGCAGTATTATATAGACTACTATCTTCACTATTATAAATGCTCTATACTAAAGATATATATAAATAAAGATAGATAGATAGATAGATAGCAATTACTGAATCAATTCAAGCATTGACGCCTAGTCCAATATACGTAATATAACATATAATTATATATATATTATTATTATTACTATTTTATTTCATTTTTATTTTTTTCTTCTCTTTTTCGATTTTAATTGTATTTTTCTGGAATCCAGTTGCATTAATTTCGAATTGAAATACTTTTTGTGTGCAATAAAAAACAAGACAAACCTGAAAAAAAACGCAACCCAATCGAGTAACCCTAACACACATACAGCTCACAATCCATTCACAAATACATTCACACAGCGAGCAGCCGCAGGGGTTGTGGCTCATATGATATGAAATAAATAAAAAACTGCCATGATTATGACACCCCAAAAACTGAAATTTTAGGAACCTCTTCTTATAGCATAAAAATAGGTGAATATTAATAAAAAATATTGAAGATTTGATATGTGCCCAACAGAACTTCAGGGCAGCAGGACTTATTAGTGTCCTTTAATACCTACGCATTACTCAGACAAACCTTTTATTTATTTTGTTACCTTTGTTACCTTACAGCTTGTTCGAATAGCTCTTATGGCTTTGCTCTCTGATAAAAATAAAATAAAACTGAGGGGGTTGCAATAAAAGAAAAGAAAAGAAACGGAGAGAAAAGCAAAAGATATAAACTATTTGCTTTAGCAACATTACCCTATTCATTTGTTTTCAATGGATGAAGGGATAAAATAAATTGATGGGATCCATAGGATAAAAATGCGCAACATTTTGGCGTATGCACGCGATGGCATTCCAGTGCAGGCCGCTACTAAGGGCTAGGAGTTGAGGTTGCGCTCTCTTTGGGCGAGAGCGCTGTAGCGCCAGAGGAGTGACAGGGTGCGCTAGCGCGATGACGCGCGTGCCAATTGTATAGCCATCTCTGTTGCACAGCGGCCATTGCTCTAATTATAGGTTAGCGCGCACACAGCATAAGACAGAGCTCGGATTGGTCGTTGCCATCGCGTCGGCGCGCAGCACGCACGCAACGGGGCGTCGCCAAACGAAACTCGTTTTGAGCGCGTGCTTGCTTGCTTTTATGAATGAACCGAACGAAAACAAAAACGAGAGAGCGAGAGAGTAGCGGCGCCCGCTGCGCGCCGGCTAGCTAATACATCATCATCAGCAGCAGCGCAACTGTGATGATCATCGCCAACGTCGCTCGCATTCGGTGGTGGCTCGTCTTATTGCTGTCTCTTTCGCGCGCTCACACATGCACGAGCTGCGCCAATGTTAGGTGTAACTGCGTCATGATGAATGGGAATGGCTGCTGCTTGGGCAGCGAGAGAGCGAAGCGGTTTCGATTGCTCGCTGGCTGACTGGCTGCAGTCGCTGTCGCCGTCTCAGTTTGCCAGCGCACACAGCCACAGAAGCAGAACACACAGAAATACAACAATTGCAAATCGCGCTCTCTCTCGTTTTCGACGCGCCCTCTGCTGTAGCTGAACGACGACAACGCCTTCGCCTGACGTTGACGGAGCAGTCGCCGCCAACGACAAAACGGGAATGGGCCCAAGCTTTTTGTTTGCGCTGGCATCGCGTGAAACAGTTGCAAGCCTTTGAACGATCAGCGACGACGCTAAAAACTTTTGCGCGGATATATTTTGTTTGTTAGTGCAGACGCCTCCTGTCGCCAACGTCGCCGCCGACGCCTTAGCACAACACAATATCAGCACCGACATCGATAAGAAACCAAAAACAATAACAACAACAACAACAACAACAATAACAGTTTTGAGTGCGTCTTTTAAATTCGAATTCAGCTCGAAGTATTTTTTTTTGTTTTGTCTGCTGTAAGTCGGCCCACGCGGTTTATTGTTTTGCTTCAGTTCCGACTGTATTCGAATCTTTGCAAGCTCGCTCGATCGCGCAGAGGAGGCTGGCGCCAGCGTGTCACAGGGTCACAGTTGACAGCGTGACAGAGTGACTGAGTGACAGAGTGACAGTAGAAACGAATATATGTATCACAACAGCGGGGAGCAAATCTCTCTCCAGTTAAGTGTGAAAAGTGCAAGTCGAAGTCCTTGAGAGAATATTAAGTTTTTTGTTGCATATTTTTTATTGTTTGCGACTAGCGCGCGTGTTCCTCCCGCTCTCTGTGTGTGTGCCTGTGCTTGTGTGCGTGTGCCTTGCCTGTGTCTCTAGAGACACTGCGACTTTGAACAGCGAGCGACTCTGGTTTATGTGTGCTTGTGTGTGCTTTGTTTGGAATTATCTAGGTTCCTAGGCAAATCCATTTGCTGCACGCCTCAAAATTACAACACCAACAGGAAGAAAGACAGCAGCAGCCGAAGCAGCAGCAGCCGCAGCAGCAGCAGCAGCAGCCGCAGCAGCCACTGTCGCAGCAGCAGCAGCCGCAGCTAAAATGTTAACGGACATGACACCAACCGCCGGCCAATTGTACGGCTCACAGATTCCGGCTATGGCGGGCATGAACATCACCAACATCGCGACACATTTGCAGAAACCGCAGGTAAATCCGGTAAGTGCTTACCCCACACCCACAACTCAAACTGAAGGCCGATTGGTAGTGTTCTGCAAATATCTATATATGCTTATGTATGTGTGTCTGTCACACATATATGAACTGACTGCGACAGAGCTGCGATTGATACTCTTGAGTTGGTATCAATTGGCTTAGAGCAGAGGTGTTTCACATGTCTCTAGGCAAATCAGCTAACGCAAATGGGTACAATTTCTAAGCCATATTTAGGAGCTTTTGTCTAAGTTACGCCGTAGCTCAAACAACGTTTCAGCAAGTTTTTCACTTAAAACATTAAATTTGTAGCAAAATTGTGAATGTAGAATAAAATAAATAAAAAGTAATTAAGGAAATATTTTAAATTTATTTTTTATTCAATATACAATATACAAATAAAATAAATTAATAAATAAATATACGCATATTATTTATTTATTAATTTTTTATTTTTTTATTCACAATTTTGCATGAAATTTAATAGTTTAAAATTAAACTAAATTTTTAAAAAATAAATATAAATAAAATCTAAAAGATTTTGATTAGTTCGTCAGGCGGAAAATGCATGCAAATGCAAATGAAAATTGTTTCAGGAAATGTTTGAAGTCGTCGTTTGGGCCAAGAATTGTTAGAATCGAATGCAGAAATTTGAGAACTTTTTCATCTGATTTGCGGTGGAAAAAAAAATATTTTTATTAACTTTTTATTATTATTATATATATACACACATATTATATGTAATATATATAATATAAACACAGATATTTTATCTATATTATATTCATAAAATACATTTTTTATATAATATAATGTCTATCTGTACTATTATAGAGAATATAACATATATATGCTATATATGAAAAGTATATATATATATTATATCACATTATCAAAAACTAATGCATATGCTTCATATGGCCTTACTATATATGCATATATATACATGCATATTCTTATTCATCTATCCATCTACATCGCTCATAGATACTTATTTATCTTGACATGCTTCGATCAAGTTCGTACGCCTATTTTGCATGTCATGCACGAATTAGCCTTCATTGAAAAGTGTCCCACTCACCTTATGCATATTAATGTACATACATATGTACATACATACGTACATCTGTTCAATTATGTATGTGTATAATTGTGCATACACGTTTCTTATAGAATGTGATGATATTTTGAGCTCTATCGCAATGGCTGTGGCGCGGAGCAGAGATATAATCGAGCTTTAATTAATTAGATTACATATTTTTAATAGCCAGTGCGATGGCAGATAAAGCGACTCAGGTGTTGAAGCAGACAAATACATGTATTATTATTTATAATACTTTGATGTCTGATGTTTGCTGTTGTTATCGCATTTGCATTGGCATTTGTCAGCTATTTGAGTTGCTGTTTGTCCCAGCCACTTACACGGCCATGCGCCTTACAATAGCTCAAACAATAGCAATATATATATATATATATATATATATACTTTTGGCAACAATGCCGCAGCGTCAGCAAACGCCGTTAAACGCCAGGATTCCAGGTCCAGGTACGAGCGCTGCAGAACCCAGTCACCCATGATGGGCATGGCTGCCTTTGTTGTCCCTGATCAACGAGAGACTCCATGAATTAAAAAAAAAAAAGAGAACAAAAAACATATATCTAATGCTGCTGATGAGTCGCTGAGTCCCTGTCTGAATGTGAGCCAAAGTCAGTTTCTAAATCGATTTGATGCGGCTTGTTCAACGCGTCGCGGTCTGTGTGCAAACGAATTTCACGGCTACGGCGTTGTAGCTACGCACAGATCACAGATACGGCTGCAGCCACAGATACAGTTAGAGATACACAGGTAGGCGATACTTGGCAATTATGTGGGCACTCAGGTATGCGCTGCTTCTGAAATCAATTATTCGAGCTCACTTAGGCCAGTCGAGGTGCCAAAGTCAGAGTCGATATGATTTGCATCTCTGATCGAAGCCAGAGCTCGGATAGGCCTCGCAGACGCATTGTTCCATTAGGACAATTGCTATGCAAAAGCATCGGCTCAATCTCTGCTCCGCCAGCCATTAATGATGTTTTTGCCAAAAACTCATAATCGACACTCGAAACGCGCTTTGATCGCGCCGCCTGCGAAACATCAACATAAATCTAAACTAAGGCAATGCTACTTGAGCGAAATCAATTCCAAAACTCCTAATGATGATGATGATAGAGCGTGGAGGCAGAGGCGCACACACAGCCTTAGTCGTATTTAGAGCAGTCTTATTTCGTTCGAAAACAGAAATTAGTTGGAAAATTAACGAATTTTAAATGAAATTTTGAATTTAAAGATGTTTTCTTATTTTAATATAATTTATATAAATTATTTATTCAGTTTAAACAAAATTAAAATTTAAAAAAATTATTTTTATTAATTTAAACATGATTAATATTTATTTATTTTAAATAATATTTATACTAAAAATATTTTGAAATAAAATAATATTTGAGTTTAAAATATTTCTTAATTTAAATATTATTTATGAATATTTTTTTATTCATTTTCAATAATATTTATACTTAAAATATTTCAAAATAAAATAATATTTGAGTAAAAATATTTCCTAATTTAAATATGATTAATATATATTATTTATTCATTTTTAATAATATTTATACTAAAAATATTTCGAAATAAAATAATATTTGAATTAAAAATATTTCTTAATTTAAATATTATTTATGAATATTTGTTATTCATTTTCAATAATATTTATAATAAAAATATTTCGTAAATTAATTTATTTTATTTCTTATTATTATATAAACAACGCCTGTTCAAAGTCTCTCTATAATGTCTATGTATTAAATATCTAAAACGATCTATAAATATATAGCTAAATTCTGATTATTCCTGAAACTCATGATAGATCTTGGGAGGAATACACTGAGTGGATCGCAGACAGACTCAAAGACAGCCCAGCCCAGGCCCCATTTGGGGCCTCTGCTGACCGAAATTGATAAAGTTTTTAGCCCGGCTGGCAGGGCCTAATTGCATAACACTTTCAATAGAGTTGGCAACGTCAATAATGGCCATTAACCATCCGGTCAAATAGGCGCAAAATTGTTGGGAGCCCGTCTAAGCTGCCGTGCCACTCGCACTCTGCGACTACTTATGACGCCGCAGTGAGCTCTGTGTGTGTGTTGCATGGGGCATGGCCGGGTCTCTGCCACAAGCAAAAAGTGTAAACGCCACGAAACTACGTGCGTCATTCAAAATGTAAAGCCGCAGCACAAAATGTTCTAAACGGGGCTAGAACTGGCCTGCGACTTGTAGTAGTTGTGGACCATCGGCGCTGGGGCCCCGATATACATATATATATATATATATATATATATGCATATTGATGGAGCGGGCAGGCGCTTATTAAAATTAATACCACATCAATCATTTTACAAACGTGCTGTCGGCCAAGTTCAAAGCCAGCGGTCGGCTAGACTCCACTCGACTCGACTCTAGGCTCCGCGCTCTAATCTTAGGCTCTGTTTAAGAAAGTTACACATGCGCATTGGTTTTAATTAAAGGCGTTTAAAGACGCGACGCGAAATACACACACACACACACACACACACACACACAAACCCGAAGAAATATTAAAAAAAAATGATAAATTACCAAGACAAACTGAAATTAACATTTATGCTTGAAACAAAGCACAACATGTGTTTCAGTCGAAGATCAGCCGAAGAGAGCCGGACGGCCGGACGGCCGGAGTCTGGCAGCAAAGGCAAAGCGGTAAAACGGTACGCGTCCAAGTTGCGGCTGTTAAATTATTGAAAATCATGCAATGCTGTTGCTGTTGCTGTTTTTCCCATGAACATCTCTTGGACTTGACTCGCAGCACTCTCTGAACTTGGGCCTGGGCCTGGGCCGCGGCCTGGGCACTGTCTGTCGGCATAATCAGCATAACAAAAGAAATTAAGCAATAATATATTAATGAAAATACAAATGCACAGCGAACTGTGCGCTGTGAGCCAGCTGGAGCAAGATCGCCGCGTCATTGACTAATTTGTTGTGTTTTCAACACGGCTAGGCGCCAGGGCGTCGCTCACCGGCAGGGCATCGGTAGCCCTGACTGCCCCGAACAGCAGGCGCCGTCAGCAGATACCCAGTCACTGTTCGGCTCGTCTATTGTCTACACAGCGAGAAATTATTTCAATACAAAATGCGTAATTGATTTTCAATTCACATCATTTGATGTAGACCTTTCCGTTGCCCGATGTGAGCCTGAGCAGTTCAAAGACTTCGCTGAAGGCGTCTTGGGTAGCAGCCTCAAGAGCGGATTGCTATGGCTGATCGTCTCCTAAAATCTATCGTATGTGCTTGAGCTTTAGCTGTGCTAGTTAGACCTTATAGCACTTGCTCTCCTTGAGCTATGTCTGCTGTGTTCCTCATCTTCCATAGGCTTCAACACAATATTTTCAAATCATTTCTGTTTGAAGTCAGCTGCCAAAAAAGGTAGCTAAGCATATATTAATTTCATAAAAAATATATTTAAATATATTTATATATCTCCAATCTCAGCTCCTCTTTTAGTTTAGCTTTGCTTAGACACATTTTATATATTTTTAACATTTTGAAATTTTATTTAATGTTTGGAATATTTTTTAACAATTTATAAATATATTTTGGAACATTTTCAATATTGTTTTAATATTTTTGGAATATTTGCAGAATATTTTTAATATTTTCAAAATATTTGGAATATTTTTGTAATGTTTTTAATATTTTTGGAATATTTTGAATATATTTTCAATATTTTAAAAATATTTTTGGAATATTTGCAGAATATTTTTAATATTTTCAAAATGTTTGGAATATTTTTGTAATGTTTTTAATATTTTTGGAATATTTTGAATATATTTTCAATATTTTAAAAATATTTTTGGAATATTTGCAATATTTTCAGAATATTTGGAATACATTTTATGTAATATTTAAAAAATATTTTTGATATATATGTAGTATTTTTAATATTTTGAAGATACTTTTAGAAATATCCATAAAAATCTGTACGAATCGATACTTTGTATCAATGCGCTGCCAAAAATCAACTTGCTTCAACTAAGTTCAGCATTAAGAATGGAAAATTCTTAGACAGAACAAGCTGCCTGTCTTCACTTGGGACTTTTCAATGCTCAAGATTTCAAAATTGAGAAATTGCCTAGCTGAGATAATTTCCTTTACACATCCCAGCTCTCAAAGGAGCTCAACTCCTATTGAGTCAATTGTGAATCTTGTAGAATTTCATTCAAAATTTTTCTCAGTATTTGCCGTGGCGGCCCGCCCGACTCAGCTTATTTGCTGCTCAGCGCTGCTCGACATATTTACCTCATATTATTTGGCTTAATGAGTGCGCTGCGCTTTGTGCAACTGTCCGACCATTTTCACCTTTGACAATGGGCCGTGGCAGCGGCAGCGGCAGCGCAATTAACTTGCGTCGTCTAGAAATTTAGGTGGCATGATGCTGCTAAAAAGTGTAAAACGCAGGTATATATCAAAGGGAATAAAGTGCAGTGGAGGCGAGAGCGCACCGCAAGGTCGCCGCTCTGGGCCATCAAAGAGGCCGCTCGCGAGCCTTTTTCAATTGGGTTTGCCGTCGCTGCTGACTTGCAGCTCGTCACCGTCAGTTGCCACCGCGTAAAACGTCAACGGCGCGACGCTGACAGCCGGCTGGCAATCGCGGCGTATACGCAACGCATAATGGAATTAATCAGATTTGTTGAAAGCCATGTGACAGTCGAGCAAAGCAATTTAGCTGACGGCACAAGCACAACTCGAGCCTCTCTCTCTCGCCAGCGATAACTATCGATCGGCGGCAGTCAAGCCAGCTCAAGCGCTGAGCGTTCGCACGTTTTCATAGAAGCTGCTATGGCGTTGAGGAGCATATGAGGATATGAGGTACAGCAGTTATAATAGATAGTATCTAAGAGTAGTGCAGGATATCTAGAAATTGCTCTAAAACTTATTTACCGAAGTTGCGAAGTCACTAAAACACTTAGTCGGTCGATATATAGTAGCTTAGTGCTGCTCACTCCTATTTCAATTTGTTTTTGGCTTTGTCAAAGATATCATAGATCTTAGATCTTGCTCATACCTTATTGTTATTGTTATTGTTAGCCAGAGTTGCCAGACTATCAGGAATTTCTCTCAATATATATATGTACATATATACATATATATCTTCTCTATATATAAATATATATTATATTTAAACAAGAAAGAATCTTCAACCACTTCTGCGCCTGCTTCCCATAGAGCCAATAAAACCGTATATACAAATTCTAAGGGATTGCAAAGACTTGTTATAACAAATGTCGCTTGATAGGTAAAGTACATAATTTAGACCTGCCAAGCAATTACAATGTAGCCGTGGCTTGATGCATGAACTGAGTGGACTCAGTTAATTAAACGCGCCCGGCGTACGGCACGGCCTGGGCCCCAGCGGAGTTCAGCTGAGCCCTGCGCCGTGGTCGTTGCACCTTGGACTCACCTTTTATTTGTCACTCATTATATATTTAGTGCTCATTTGACCTGCCAGTTGGCCGTTGACAATCGCCGAAAGGCGATGAATTGCCGCGTCAACTTATTCTGTATGCATTTATTATGTCATCATTCCTCAGAAGCTAAGGCAATGTGCAAGGTTTATCAGTTTATGGCCTAGCGAAATGATTTTTAAAACAATTTTATTTGAATTTAGTTTGAAGTTCAGTTGCAAATGCGAAAAGTGAAATCATGAAACGAAATTGAATTGACTAAAAATATTGACAATATTAAAAGAATTTTTCAAAAATATTTAAACACATGAAATGACTAAGAATATTTAAAAATATATAATATCTTATAATATTAAATATATTTTGTTAATTTGAAAATATTAAATATTTTTAAAAAATTTGTAAATATGAAAACAAATGTTTAAAAATATTAAATGAATCAAAATAAAGTAGACTAATAAAATATATTTTATTATTTTTAAAATATTATATATTTTTTTGTCCGTTTGCAAATATTAAATATTATTAGTATTCAATAATTTTAGATAACTTGTTTAAAAATATTCAATAACCAAAAATATGTGTTGTTAATTTAAAAATATTATATAGAATTTCTTAACAATTTTCAAATATTTCATATTTATATATATTTATATATTGTTAGTTAAATTAATAATATTAAAATTGTATTTCTCTTTAATATATTAAATAGTTTCAATGACTTTTCACGTTTAAAATCGAGCTAAAAACTAAATTTAAATAAAAAAATATAAATTTCTATATAATTCATTGAAAATTATATTTTATATTGCTCAAATTCTGCTGAACTATAGAAAAATAATATAATATAATATGAATATATCGAATATATCATTTTTTTAATAGCTCCAACTGCTGCGCATTCTCAGAGAGCTAAACGTTCGGACATCTCGAGCATCTGCGGCGCAGTTCATATTTTATTCCAGAGAAATTTGAAATTGATAAATAATGAAGTTCGCAATTCGATTTGAGATTTATGGATCTCTAAGCGCGCAGCTCGCAATTCAAAATTTGATTTATAATTTGCACATTCAGGGCTCATGAAATACATATAGAAACTGGCCAAGGCTTGAGTTGAAGTATTTCCTCATTACGGCAACTTTCTCAGAGCCGCGCTGCCTGGGCAATTTTCATGTTGACCCGTGCGACGATTGCAGGAAACCGACTGCAGCAGCAATTTATTGGCGCGAAGTCAAAGCGTTTGTCAGCGCTAATTTGAATGCGAGTTCATAAGTTAATCAATATATATACAGATATATGCTTGGCAGGGGCAGCTCTACGGGGCAGGAGCGGGCCCGGAGGGGCCGTGGCGGGCAATCAATTGACGGAGTCAAATGCGAAACAGCTTTTTGAATTGTTTGATCGTGCTTGTCGACTTGGTGACGACGATGTCGGCGAGCTGCCTTATATGGCTGAGCCAAGGCTTAGTTAGCCAGCCAGCCAGCCAGCCAGCGAGTCAGTTGGTAAATGTGTTTATATATATAAATATATATGTATATGTGAGTGTGTGTGTATGTGCCTGCGTCTATGCGCTGTATTACTCGATCAAAAAGGCAACTGCAACATCAACAGCTAAGCAAGATTGGGTTACGTTAAAACGTTTGCTGCAGAATAAAATGATTTATGGTCTGAATTGCAGATAATTGTGATAATCATACCGCAAGGGCGCAGTCGCAGTCGCAGGTTTTGTTTCTGTTCGAAATCGATATAAAATCGAGATGGGCACTGGCTGAGTGGCTGAGTGGCTGGCTGGCTGTTTGGCTGGTTCTGGCGGGTCTGTTGGCTCTGTCTGCTCGGGATGCGTGTCTAAAATGCATAACAGTTTTTGGTCTCTTAAGCTCTTATACCCTTTACGAGCTGATTGAATGGCATTCATGGCATTTATGGTTAGTGCTTGGCCCGATCTTACACTTAGAGCAACAAAAACAATTTCAATTTCGTTTCAGTTTTACTCTTTCACTCGCTTGGTGTGTGGTGTTTGGTCTAATGAATTGAACGAATATTTAATGTGAATTTTTTATGTTTTTTTGATCAGGCAAACAGATATATATATTGTAGATATATATTATATTTATCTATTATATATTTATATTATATATATATTATATTATTTTATATATATATTTAACTTTTTATTCAAGTTGAGCTTCTCCTAGCTACTCTACCTTGATTTTTTTCGGGTCTTTCAGGCCTCTAGACTTGTTCTACTGCGTAACTAGTATTCAATATGAAATGTTGAACATTTTCTATATTTTTAATCGAGCTATAGTTCTACAGTATTTATGCCAGACTTCAGTCTGCTTTGCCTAACTGAAGAAACAGACTGAAATGCAGTATCCGGATTGTCCTGGTCGTATTAACTGCAGGACTTAAAATATGATATCCTAGGCATGGTCTTAAACTATTTGAATATTTTTTAAAGTTTTTGCTTTTGTTATCTATAAGTTCCTATACATGGTCTGCTCGGCCAGTAATAGGATTCTTGAAAAACCTTCAAAATAATTTCTTTCTGCCAGCGCAATCACTGATGTCGTCACAGTAGGCCTTCGACGAAATAGCCTTAAGTGCGTATATAATTTATATATTTTTTATATTTATTAAAGCTGCTCTTCTAAGGCCTATTGCCTAAAGACGACAACTCTAACAATATATGATATGCATATACTATTTTACTCTTCAGCTGTTGACTCCCGATGTACTTCTTCTAAGCGCATTTACTTTATACAAAGCCTATTTTGAAAAATAATAAAAAAATACTTGCTGAATAGCTACAGTACCCAACTTAACTTTATTTGACGTAGAATAAAGCCAAGTTGAACTGAAAAAAAGTTGCATAAATAAAGCTCAACTAATATAGAAAATATGTATCAGTAAAGCAGAGCGAGAAGACTGAGCTGTGGCAAAGTCCTTGGTGCTTGGTCTTGTTATAGTTTATATAATAATAATACATAATAATTATACTAAAGTTCTATAGATTTGTAGCCGAGTTGGATATAGTTAGTTAGCTGACTGTAGACTGACTTCAGCTTGCTATATACCAGCAGAAAGGCAAAGAAACTGGGGCGGAACTCGTTGTAGGAAATCAGGCAGCCGCATTGTTCGCCCTTGCGCCTTACCAATTACAATTTATCTAATTTCTTATACACATTTTACGCTCTTAATAAGAGACGGAGACAAAGGCAGAGACACACGGAGACACGCACAATGCGTGGCTGCATTGTGGCTCCTATTGCAAAGGGGCTTAGAGAGGATGTGCTGCTGCGTGTTAAGCGGCTCAGACGATCGGGCGACCTACATGACGGACAGTGTTCACTGTAGGTGTCATTGTGCCGATGTGATGCAGTTTGTTTGTCATAACGGATTTGGCTTTGTTGATGTTGTTCTGTTTATGTGCGCAGCTCTGTGGGCTTATTTGCTTAGGCGGCTTAGATGCACCACGGGCCACGGCCCAGGGGCCCAGCTAGATTCTTATGGATTTATTTAAGTGGCTCGCTGCACATTTCATGTCATTTTATGTGGCCATATTTTCTGGTAGGTGCTGAAGTCTGTTGACGACAGAGACTGAGGCGAGCAGAGCGACGCGGCGGATGCTCGTAAAAGTTGTTGCTTGTTGCATGTTGTTTGCTGTGTTGTTGCTTGTTTAGTGTTCTTCGTCTGCTTGCCGCATGCTTGCAAATATTTTACAAATGTCGAATCTCTTCAACTTTTTATATTTATTAACTGTGAATAGCATTTTTCGTTGTCCTCTCCTCGTTAAGTAAGTTGACTCGGCTCCAAGCTGATTTGCTGGCCGAAAATGCATTGATTTATTTGTGGGGCAACGCGACGACTCTCGTTGTCTATATGCCTATATATATACATATATATTTGTATTGATTTATGGCCTATAAAGTGCGGCCCTGGGACGAGCACTTGCTAAGAGAAATGGGCGCTGTGTGGCCACAAGTGACAAATCATATGTGGTTCATATGATATAGTAGACCAGACTAGACTAGACTAGACTAGACTGGACTATGCTGTACTCTACTATATATGATATAGTATATCAGACTGGACTAGAATGGACTATGCTGTACTCTACTATATATGATATAGTAGACCAGACTAGACTAGACTGGACTATGCTCTACTCTACTATACTAAGCTGTACTAATACTAGGCTAGACAATACTATATAGCAGCAGCTGGCTATAGCTATCTGCAGCTTCTAGTGCCTCAACATCTCTAGCAATCTGAGAGAGTTTGTTAGACTTGAGTCATAATACCTCCTAGTCCAGCACAGAGTATCCATGTAGCATCTCCGTCTGCAGCTGAGGCTCAGTTCAACATTTCCGAGCCATCTGTATGAGTTTAGAGTCTAGACTTTGTCATACTTGAGTCACAGTACCTCCTACTCCAGCACAGAGTATCCATGTAGCTGAACTTCCGATTTCCATTCAAGTAGTTTTTTTATTTGATAGACTCGGGTCATAATACCACCAACTCCAACACGAAGTATCCATATTTCTCATCATTTCTCAGCAATCTGTATGCTTTCTACAGTTTATCAGACTTGAGTTCTACTCCAAACACAGAGTATCCCTGTAGCTGAACTTCCGATTTCCGTTCGAGTAGCTCATCAATGATACTGTGACCCACTTAATGCTTTATGGCTTTCAACGCTTTGTCACTTGCAGCAGCAGCAGAGATCCGCGCAGCAGCAATATATTTCAGCTGTAGCTGCGGCGACGACAGTTGTAAATATTATGTTAAACACTAAATGAAGTCGTTAAAATCATTTAATAATGCGCTTTTTGAGTCGGTCGCGCTGACAAGTGAAGCGATGCTCAACGCCGACGCTGGGGCTGCCACTGCCTGCTGCTTGCAACGCTGCGTTGCACTCTAGCGAGGCATGCAAATGGCTGCCGGCCAGACATGTGGCATGACATTTGTTTAGTGCTGCGGCGGCGGCTCTTGTCAAACAAAATTGAAAGGATGTTTGATGACATGCTAAATTGACAAATGCATGCAAAAGCGCTTGGTAGCTGCCGCTGTGCATGCGCGTCTCATTATTCATGGCCAGTCAAAGTTGCATGCGTGTCGCACTCGGCCTCTCCGCCTCCCCCCCTCTCTCGCGCTCCGTCTCCATCTCTCTCTGATTGAATTTGTCGCTTTATCAATTGAGTTTAGATAAACAGATTGGCTAGAGCAACTCACTTCGTCCGGAGCTGGCTCTGGCCGTTGCCAATTCACTGCGCAAATATGCCACATTTTCGGTTCATCAGCAACGGCAAGGCAAGTGCATGACTTGCCAAGTTAAAATCTAATGCCCGAGCGTAGTCATAAGGTCAGGCTGGGCGCATTATCAACGCCAGCAACATTTTTGCTGGCTGCAAGCGATTCGTGCATCGAGCAAGGCGAGACTGAGGCTCCAGCAACAGACCTGAGTCGTCTTGCCTTTGGTGTTGCTGTGGCCGCTGTGGCCGCTGCTCTTGTTGCTGCTACGCCTGCTGCCTGAGATGTATGTGCAGTGATTACCACCAGGCGAGCGTATACTTTAGCATTTTATATGCTTTTTTTTTGGTATTTTGTTATTTTTTTTTGCTTTTTTAGGTCACGTTGTCCTTGTGCACAAGTCGCGGCATTGCGCTCGGAGCCGCTCGATTCAAGTTAAGTCTTACGCCCGAAATTAGGTTTCGTTTTTAGCGCAAGGCGCGCGTTGAAATGGCGTTGATGATGTTCATGTTTCATGTTTGCAGCCTGATGAACCGCACCGATTATCCCCAGCATCAGCAACGGCAACAACAACGGCAGAAATATGCCAAGATAGCCCGTAAATTGATTGATTTGCCACGGCACGAAGCTGGACTAAAGCTGCAAGGCAACTACATATAATGCAGCGAGCCAAGAGCAACAGCAACAGCAACAGCAACAGCAACGGCAACGGCATCAAAACTCGTTTCAGTTTCAATTTCATTTTAAAGGCACTTTGGTAACGACAAAAATTGCCATGAGTGGGGGCCAAAGTGGGCGTTGTTGTTGCTGTTGCAACGTGGCAGCCGTTGCTGTTGCCGTTGCCGTTGCCGCTGCTGCCGCTGCTGTTGCTGTTGCTGTTGTTGTAGGCAGCAGCAGCATTGCTGGCATGCCAGAATCTATCAATGTGTACACATTTATGCGCGCTATTTTCAAATGACGGCGACAATATATGCAGCAAATGCAATTGAAACGTAACGAAATGTTGTGCAACGCCCACTATTGGCTGCAAGCCAAGTGAAGCAGTTGCTGCCGCCGCCGCTGCTGCTGCTGCGGTTATAGTTCCTGATGGGCATGTCGCAGCGGCTGCCACATAACTATTTCTCAATTGAAATTGTCGTCGTTGTTGCTACTGCTCGTTGCAAAAAATTCAATTGCATGCAAAGAGAGCTCAAGCAGCAACAGCAACCGCAACAGCAGCAATTGCTACTGCAGCAACTACAGCAACAGCAGCAGCAATTTGTATGCAATGAATTAAATTCCAGCGCGGAGCGTTTACTCCATCGGCTCGCCATTGAGGAAAATCACTGCGAAACCTCTGACCCGCCAAGTTGTTTGTCAAGTGCGTCTGACAGCAATCGCTGCTGCTCATGTTGACATGACAAATTTGGCTGGCAATCAGCGCCGACAGCAGTCGCAATTGCAGCTGCTTACTGAAGCTGATTCCGATGCGATTCTCTCTAGAAGCCAGTCTTAATAGCCAAAGCCAAGTTCAGGGTAGACTTAGTGTAGCCCAAGAAGACTTTGGCCGAGTCCGATACCCTGATATATACTTATATCTAACAATGCACATATCATATCTCTGCCAGCTAATTACATTTTTTTTAGCCAGAATTCGTTTTCCTCAGAATATTTATAATAGTTTTCCCATGCCTGTCAGTTTTTATAGCTTTTTTCATGGCCGCAGATAATCAGAGTACGCTTCGCTCTTTGATTTTTCCCTATATTTTAGATATATATATCATATGTATTATATTTGTATATTTTTTTCTTAAATAAGAATAATTTTGTGGCATGCAAAAAAAAATTTGGCCAATTTCTGACTCATTTGAATTTTTGACAATTTTTTTTTGGTGTTGACAAGTTTTTAGCATTCTTTTTTTCTAAGCCTTATTTCAAATGAAATAAAAAAATATTTTTCGAAATGAGATGTAGTCGAAATTTAGTTTATTTTAAGCAGAATTAAACAGAAATTAAGAGTACAAAAATTGAGAATAATATAGAAAATATTTCTTATTATAGACGAACATGCTCTCTCTCTCTCTTATCCCCTATTAATCCTCTATAAAGCCAATATGCTCACTTTGCGGAAATGTGTAAAGCATTATTGAACTCGTCACCACCGATCTTCCCACATTCGTTAGAGCCGTCAAAGAACATGGCCTGCAGATTGGCTGACGCAGCGAGCTTGGCCCGGCCAACGGCATAGGCATTTGCTGCAGCCAAAAATGAAAACCTAAACGTTGTTCTACCTCTTCTACCACTTCGCTTACTTGCTGCCTGGAACACTGTCAGTAATTTTTGGGGCCCGGCTGGCTGCTCTCCAGTTTCCGACCATCGAGTCTCGAGTTTCGAATCTTAAGTCGTTGCTGGCTCTCAGCCCTCTGGGCTCTGCTTACATAAGCTTTGCCGTGTGTGCAGGTTGTAATTTTCCACTTTGCGCCTGAACAAAAAAAAAAAAAAAAAAAAATACTCAAGTGAGCATAGAAAGCACTGCAAACGTTGACTTTTGGGCCAAAGTATGATGTAGCTTTTCAGCCTTCACAATCATTATCATTGGCCTGAGCTGCAGATAGCTGTGGCCGGCCAGCTGAGGGCCAGTCATCAAATATGGCTAACTGCAATGAAATGCTTGACACGATTTTGCGCCGCTTGCTGCAGCAGAGAAGGAATTTAATAAAACTATTGTTAGCTGACCTGGACATAGTTTAGTTATGCCAAATAGAGGGCAGTGTAGAGCTGAGAGTCTCTTCAACTAGGGCATCTGCTAGTCGGTACTAAAGTTTAGACTTGAGCCAGCGGTGTAGAGGCACGAGTCTCTTCAGCTAGGGTATCTGCTAGTTGGTATTAAATTTTAGACTTGAGCCAGCAGTGTAGAGGCACGAGTCTCTTCAACTAGGGTATCTGCTAGTCGGTGTTCAAGTTTAGACTTGAGCCAGCGGTGTAGAGGCACGAGTTTCTTCAACTAGGGTATCTGCTAGTCGGTGTTCAAGTTTAGACTTGAGCCAGCGGTGTAGAGGCACGAGTTTCTTCAGCTAGGGTATCTGCTAGTCGGTGTTCAAGTATAGACTTGAGCCAGCGGTGTAGAGGCACGAGTTTCTTCAACTAGGGTATCTGCTAGTCGGTGTTCAAGTTTAGACTTGAGCCAGCGGTGTAGAGGCACGAGTTTCTTCAGCTAGGGTATCTGCTAGTCGGTGTTCAAATATAGACTTGAGCCAGCGGTGTAGAGGCACGAGTTTCTTCAACTAGGGTATCTGCTAGTCGGTGTTCAAGTTTAGACTTGAGCCAGCGGTGTAGAGGCACGAGTTTCTTCAGCTAGGGTATCTGCTAGTCGGTGTTCAAGTTTAGACTTGAGCCAGCGGTGTAGAGGCACGAGTTTCTTCAACTAGGGTATCTGCTAGTCGGTGTTCAAGTTTAGACTTGAGCCAGCGGTGTAGAGGCACGAGTCTCCTCAGCTAGGGTATCTGCTAGTCGGTGTAAAGCTTTAACTCGCGCCCTTAGACCCGTTCATACAATGTTTTATGGGCAATTTTCGGCTTTTCGTGCTGGCGGCTGTCGTGTACGGAATTCAATCAGAAATTATCATTGATGGCGCCTTTTTATGGCTTGTTTTGCACTTTCCATAAAAATATACATCCATCTATCTTAATGTGCTTGCCGCGACCAGCTAATTGATGTTGTCTATCGCCGTTGCCGTTCGCCGTCTGGCGTGCCTTTGCGTTTTGTTAATAAGCCATTAAATGCTCAATAAAACAACAATAGCAACACCAAACGGCAGCCACAATGGCAGTAGATAGTCACAGTCCGCGACACAATATGGCAACACACACGGATTTTTAATTCATTGAGTCATTAAACAGCATTCATAACCCTCTTGCTTAGCATTCTTCAAGCGACTTATGCTGATTTCTTGCTGCTGGGCAAGGCCAGCCTCGTGTGGACATTGGCAAGCCGCGATTGTTGATCTTCTTCAAGCGAGCGCCGGCTTTATTTATTAATCATTGTCAGCTTTCATTTCAAATTGAATCGGAATCATGAATACAGATTTTGATACTTTGTTAACAGCTAAATAAATATGGACTACATGAATAGCGAGAATTATAAAACTTACTAAATTCAAAAATAAATTTTCAATTTGAATCAAATTTTTGTTGATGCAGACTGTTCCAATATGTTATAGAATGTATATCTTTTATACGAGTGAATAGCATTTTAAATTATTTTACCCATATAGAATATTCATATAAATCAAATCAAATAATATTCAAATAGTTCAGATAAATAGACAAAATATTGAATATCAAATTTAAAAATAAATCTTGAAAAATATATTTGTTACTAACTATATTCTATAGAAAAATATTTTTAAATAATATTTCTTATTAAAAAAAAAATTCTAATTCAAATTAACCAAAAATTACTTTACATAGAATTTTTTTTATATAATCTATTAAAAAAAAAAAATAAATAAATAAAAAAATTGTTCATATATTTATAAGTTAAATAAAAATTTGCTTAATATAAATTAATTTAAAATTTTATTTTTTATAATTTATTTTCATTATATAAATATAAAAATATAGTTTAAATTTATTATATATAAATTAATTTGAGTTTGAATTTTTTACAATTTATTTTTGTGGACATATACTTATATATATTTATATAAACTATTTATATATTATTTTTAAAATTTAGAACTGAATATTAAAAAATTTTGCAATATTTGAATTTTAAATTGAATCAAATTCTTGCTAATGCTGCTGCTCCTATTGTCAGCTTTATTGCATTTATTTTATTTATATTTTGTTTAAATTTTTTAATATTATTCCTGTTTGTTTTCCTATTTTTTTTTTGGTAATTGTTCACTGAACAAATATTGAATATTATGAAATCAAAGCTGAAGCAGAGAGAAAAAAAAATAATTAATAGACGCGCAGCTCGTGCTTTGTCACTTGGCCATTAATCAAATCCCAGAGCCGGCGACGAACACTGCCTTTTAGCAGTCAGTGTGCGCATAGAAATCAAGCGAAACGAGTTGGCCGCGGCGCAGAGTGCCAAAAAACCAATATAAAGTTTGACAATCTGTGCAATTTATGGAAGTGAGCTTGTGAAACGAATATGCTCGCTTTGATTACACTGCCAATTGGCTATAAAATTGAATAATGCAAGCCGATCGAGAGAGAGGGAGAGAGGGAGGGACTGTGTGTGCACATATGCATGTGTTTAATTATTTATTATTAAACGAATTGGTGCAACCTTAACTGCCAGGTAATTGGCTACTGGTGTTCTGCCGACTACCACTCTAAATGAATATGCAAAAGAGGCCCCAGTCGCAGACAGAGACAAACGGAGCCACAAAGCACAGTCCGCAGCGTTTTGTGTATTGACCAAAGCGACTGGACAGCGCGCAGCGGGGCGCGCTGCTCCGCTGCTCCGTTGCTCCGAGATCCAGTTCAAGCCGCACTCATATGCCCAAATCAAATAAGCTCGGGGTAAGCACGGCCAGAGCCGTGTGTCTGTCGTGTTGCCTGGCAGTGGCAGTGACAGCAGCAGCAGCGGCACTGACTGGTTTTATGATGCAGCCTTCTGCAATTTATCAGCCAGTTAAGCCTGGCTCTGCGCTGATTTGAATATCCAATTATAAACACATTCGGCTGCGATCCTTGCCGAGCGGCTACCGTGCGCTGCCTGGATGCTGTTGTCGCGCGTTGAGGGCGTGAGAGTGTGACAAATGCGATACGCGTTTATAGCTTTATAGAAAGAGTGCGATTAGCTGGCCAGCTGCAGATTTGCCTTAATAACCTCTGGTAAATAGGAGCCATATTATTGCCGCTGATTTATGGAGGTGCATTATGGCTGCGGTCACGCAACGATCGGCGTGAATACCCTTTCAGCGAGTGCAGTGCCGGGCTGCCCCGACTGGCGGGCGATCTGGCCAAAAGCTGAAAGCTGAAAGCTGAAAGCCTGCCTCTACGCCTGTCGGACAGACGGAGTGCCTATCACTTAGTAAATACTTGTCACTTTTAATTTAGAGCCAAAGTCGAGCGATATTCCCAGCCGCAGCCCGCTTGCTTGGGGATTTTCGTTTCTTTTTGTCGAGGGGCTGCAGCTGCATGCCACAGCAATTTGCAATTACCACAAACACGCGGTTGTGGACTGACTGCCTGCCAGCCGGGCCAGCCGGGCCAGCCGGGCCTGCAGTCGGCAGCAATAACAAGAGCTTCGCCTCGCCTGGCATGGCAAAAGTTTTACAATTAGAACACTTTCGCGTGGCTTTAATGATAACGGGACTCGGCTGCAGTGCAGTGGGGTCGACTCCACTCCACTCCAGGCCCGGCCCGCCAATTCCGATGTATGATATAGTGGGCGTGTCAGGAAACTAGCTTTTAAGTGCGTCTGCGCCTGCCTGCGCCGCACCAGAGCGAAGTGAAAAACGTTTAACGATTTTCGGCTCGTTGGGAGTATATGTATATATATATATATATATGTACGATATCCATGCATATATATGATTTCGGAATTTGCCAGAATTGCGGATACGAAGTCTCGACTCAGGCTCTGTTGTTTTAGGCCCATGCAACTGTGCCTAGGCCTCGTCCGGCTATTGTTGCCACTCGATGGCTGGTCAAGTGGCAGGGGATAATGGGCATTGTGTGGCATGTTTATCGAGGCTCCGGTACTTGACCGAAATTGTTCATTAGGCAGCAGATTTAGAGCAGTGCTCGTGGCCAATCGGCAGGGACAATGCGATGTTTATTTAACAGGCGCTGCTCGGCTGGCGCATTAAAGGATTTCGGGCAAGCGGATGAGCTGCTGGCTGAGGATTTCCATGCTGCTTGATCTCGTTTTTTTTCTTTTTTTTTTCTACTGCCATCTCTCTCGCTCGCAGCGGCTGCTACCTGGCTGGGCATCCTGCGGCGATAATCACAACGGCACTTTTTACTCAACAAAGGGAAGTGTCTCTCTCTCCCTCTCTCTCCCTCTCGCTCTCCATTTGTTTTGGGATAGTCGCTAATTTGCTACAAAGTTGCGCATTTGGCCGAGGAGGGTAGGACAGGAACTCAGCTTAGCTTAAACTGCCTGCCTGCCTGCCTGCTCTGCCTGCTCTGCTCGGCTGCGCCCTTACCTTCTCACAGCTCACAACATCCCCGTCCAATCCCATCCATCAAACGCGCTGCCATTTGGCAGTTACCTCCTGCCTCTGCCCTTCATTATGCGTCTGCGACCTTCCGCTCCTACTGCGCCAATTGAATCATTCAGCTTCCCAGCCACCCAAATGGCCCTGTGGCAGGCAGGGTACAGTCAGCGTGGCACAGGGCCCAGATATGCCTCTTGGCTCTGCACTCGGAGCCCTGTGGAAAGTTTCTGCTGGCCCGAGCAGCTTTCGCCTGCGAGGCGAACGGCTTTCAACACCCCTAATAACGGCATAAAGCGGCTCGATTCGCGATCAGCAATCCATCAGCTCGGAGAGTTCCCATACGCGCCATAAATATCGGTATCAACTTGCATTCAATCAGCCTCATTATGATAATAAAGACATACGGCTCGGGACACCTACACATGGATAAGCAACTGAATATATATATATATATAGAGCCCACATGCACGACGAACTCAATAAAGCTGCTACGGTCTTGAGTATTGAGTGATTCGAGGCGACTTGACTTGTCTTGACTCGACTCGACTCGACTCGACTCGACTTGACTTGACTTGACTTGACTTGACTAACTTGTCGAGTTGTCTAAGAAAGTGGCTCTGGCAGCTCCGCAGCTTGTGCCCAAGAAACAGCTCCACCTCTATAGAGTAGTGTCGGCCCCCGTTCAGGTCCTCCGTCTGCCCTCTCCGTCCCCGTTTCGGTTTCGGCCCGAGAACCAGTCGCAGTCATGATCATGATTGCCTGATCATCGACATGAGCATCGACAGCTTGCGGCGACGTATAAATTTGTTCGTACTATAAACAAAATGAGCAAAAGATTTTTATCTGTTTGTGTAAATATTTGTTAAAATTAAGCTTTCATTTAAAAAGTTTCAGAAATGTTAACTTGCTTAGCATGGGGCCAGGCAAAAAGTTCGCTCTTGTTAGCCAACGTTGACTGATAGAAATCAACTGAAATGAGAGAGAGGGAGAGAGGGGGAGAGGGGGATAGGGAGTGGGAGAGTGTGAGGAATGCTGGAGCTGAGAAATTGTGGGGATCATTAAAGAGGCCGAGAGTTCGAGCATTTGTAAGCGAGGCTAAGACAGATGTGGGAATCGCAGATAGATCTGGGGGGATACAGGGTATGAGCCGGACGATCACTCGGCACACTCGGCCCGTAGACATGCAACAGCATAACTACAACGTTTTTCTGCTGCTTCTTTTCCGTTTTTGCTTCTTTAATTTAATTGCGGCAATTAAAGCAACGCATAGATGCATAAATAAGGAATCAAATTAAAGTTCATAATTATGCTAAAGCATATGCGAATGCGAGAAGCGGCAGCAGAGGAACACATACCTATATATAGGTATATATAAGATATATAATGTAAGTCAGCAACTGGTTTGGTTCGGCGCGCATATTTAAATGTTTTCTTCATTCCAGTTGGATGAGTGACAATTGTTGCCACCTAATAACCAATTCAATTATTGGCTGCCTAATAAACCCGTTTACTTCAAGTTAATTATTGGCCCGGACTGCGCCGGCCTGCGGGGTAGTTGGGCCTGGCATGGGGCGGCTTCTCCCTGCGGCTTTCAGCAACGTTTCAGCCAGCACTTGAGGCCTTAAATGCGCAATAACAACAACACCTGCAGCAGCGGACAACCAGCAACTGCCTCAACTAAAACATTTTTTATTTAAGGGGCTAAATTGCCAAATTGCTTTTGTTGTTTTTGCTGTTAGCTAATGACTCGATGAATTCGTGGCCGTCTGAGCTGAGCTCTCCTCCTCCTGCCCAGCTCCTCCTCTGCCCCACATCCAATGACTATGAGTTTTAAGCAGGCTCTAAGTGCAGTACAAGTTTCGGGCCGATAAAGCCTGCTGCGGCGGGCGCAGAATGTTTTTGGTAATTAATCAAAATTTTTGTTCAAGCTACGCAGAGTTTTGCTGTGAGTTCGGAAGTGGAGTTCTCGCTCTTGAGTGTGTTTGCAGATGAGTTTATGTCTTGAGCTGGTTTGGGATTAGTTTGAGCTCTAGAGTGGAGTTGCTCCAGAGATCATTTCAGGAGATACCCATTTGGAAACTTATGGATCTAGTTATAATTGCATTAGAGGAAGTCGATCGATGTAGTCTAAGTGAATTGGCGGAAGTCTAGATAGCAATTGAAATTGTCAAGGTTGAATATATTGTACTCCGCCGTATATGATATGATCTTCCACCTCTAGGTATTCAAGGTCTATATTACGAGCCAATATGTGAGGATCTTCGAGATCAGTCAGGTTCTGCCAGCTCAATCACGATCTTCTAGTCCAGATATATCGAGACAATATGTGAGGATCTTCGAGATCAGTCAGGTTCTGCCAGCTCAATCACGATCTTCTAGCCCAGATATATCGAGACAATATGTGAGGATCTTCGAGATCAGTCAGGTTCTGCCAGCTCAATCACGATCTTCTAGCCCAGATATATCGAGACAATACGTGAGGATCTTCGAGATCAGTCAGGTTCTGCCAGCTCAATCATGACCTTCTAGCCCAGATATGCGCTTCCAGCCCATCTACCGTAATATTCACTGAAATAGAAAACAAATTGAGAGGGAAACTCTACAGATATCTCTGTGATCCTTGCTAATGCCAGCAATTGAGCTGCCATGCAGTCGCCTTATTTGAAAGAAAGTTTAAAGGATTCAGCAGAGTTGAGCTGAGCATTCATCTTTAGCTGAAAACTCTAAGCAAAGCAGCAAATAAACCAATCTGAAGTATTTGGCTGCTCAAGAACCACTTTGGGACGAGGCGAGGTTCGTCCAGCTCTCCTTTACTCTCCTCCACCCACTCTCCCCCACTCCCAGCCACTCTCAGCCACTCGCTTAGCTGCAGTTACGCAGATAAAACGCAATTAAGAAATCAGTTCGTAAAACTGTGTGTGCTGGTCATAAAGTCAGTTGGCCGTGCAGCAATCGACGCTCACGCCCTGGCGAGCTGCGGGAGCGCCCTCTATGAGTGCGCTGCATAATTGCAAAGTGGAAGCAACCCCAATTACTTGCAGGCAGCACTTCGCCACGAGCCACCCACTACGCGCCGGGCAAAAGTTCAAATTAATTGCAATGTGAGACACATTCAATTTGACCCCATTGGGGGTTGATCTCCATGGAGGAGGCAGCGAATCTGGCGCTCATATGGCCTTAATGAGCGGTCAGTTAATCATGACATTTTAGACAGTGCCATTTGGCCAAGGCATGTCCTGGAGCTGACCAATAATGCTGGGGGGAGGCATGCTAAGGGATCGGGCTCTGGATCGGGTTCAGGTTCGGGTTGGGGTTCGGGTTCGGGTTCAAGTTGCTGCCGCACTATAAAGACACTTTAATGCACTTCATCAATTCGGGTTATGGCTATAACACGGTGGCCATGCCCCCCTCTCTCTCACACTCTCTGTGCCCAAGCCATAGCCGTAATTATCTTTGCCCCAGACTAACTCAAGTCGGCTTCGCATTTTAAGATTTCGCAAAAATAATAAATAATAAAAACAGCAGCCTCAACAACAAAATGGGTCGTTTTTGGCTGGCAGATAAAAAGAATACAAAAATATACAAAATATATGAAAAAAAAGAAAAAATTATGATGAAACTCCATTAATTTTTGTTGCCTTAGTCGCTGCGGCTCTGGCTCTGGCTGTTGCTGTTGCTGTTATTGTTATTTTCGAGGCCCGTTTGCGGCGGCTGCGTCATTGTTAATGAGTTTTTGCGTATGGCTTACTTATGGCGAGCGGAGCCCGCTGGACCAGTTCCAAGGAACTTAGGACCACGCTGCGGCCCTCAGACAAAGTTGGCAAACGCAGAGGCCCAGCGCGGCCCAGCCGCAGAGCTGGCTACTTAAGCTCGCCGGCCGGGCCCGTCCCGTCTTGGCCTGGCCAACTTCTGTGCGATTCTTTTTAATAAACTTCTTAGATAGAAGTCGAAGTCAGGCGCTGCTGCAGTTCGATATGCCAGCAGTCGGGCAACTGCTCGGCTTTTCCCACGCTGCTGTCCAGCCGGCCGAAATTAAAGCCATTAGTTTACACTTTACATGCTAATGGCAAAGGCTCGAAAGGAGCCTGTCGCGTCCTTCGCCACATGCCCCCCGGCCAGGAGGATGGCCATGTTCGTGCTTCTGGTTAGCCGGGCAGCCGAGTCAGCTCAAGTCAAGTGAAGTCAGCCAGGCAGCCAGGCAGCCAGGCAGCCAGGCAGCCGTCAGCCTATCCTGCTGAATAAAACCAATGAACTTTTTAATTGCCTATGAACCTCGACCGCCAATCCCTGTCTGTAAGCTCCCTTCCCATGCCCAGTCCCAGTCCCATTCCCATTCCTGTTGAGGCTCATCCGTTCTGCGAGTCGCGTATTCGAGTAGCCAGACGTTAGTCCGCTCTCAGCTCTGCGCATTGCCACAACTTCAAGTTTTAACTGTTTTGTTGTTATTTTATTTAGACAATTGGCGCCGTTACGGCCCGAATTAACGAGCTGTTTCGATTAGAGCCGAGTGGCGTTTACTGCACTTTCCAGTCGGCCGGCCGACCACTGTTTATGGCCCAAGTAAATCATTTAAATTATGGCGCGTTTGGCACACTCAACTGCATTGATTGGCTGCCAACAAGGTGACTTGATATATGGCCAGTAAAAGTTGGCCAAGGAGGAAGACATGTATGGACCTGTCTCCTCTAGTCTTATCCATCATATCTCGTATCGAGTTGAGAGGCCCCCCTGTTGGCCCTTATCTCAGGTGGTCGCACATTAGGCTAATTAAAATAGTCAAGTGTCATTTGACCCTAAGGGCTCCCGAACGTAGCCGGGCATGGCCGGGCGCGAGCTAAACAAATTTGGTTAGCGCCGCAGGTGGCGGTGAGCGGAGAGTCCGGCCCTCTGGGAGCGTCGGAACCGGGAAACTGATCACAGCAGGCGCTATCAACGACGGCGCTGCAGGTTCAGCACCTTTTGTGCGATAGCCGGCAATAAGTTGGCTACATCAATCGGAGGCGGTGTCATAATTTTCACAGCAGGTGTCGCCGCTAATGATTTACAGCGGTGTGAGTGCCGGCAGCCAAAGAGCAGCCGAGAGTGAGCGAGATGACGCACTTAGACCAACTGCGGAGTAACGAGCGCAACAAACTGCACCGGTAGTAAAAATGAAAACATGGAAAAAAAAAACCAAAAACAGAAAAAGAGAACAAAAATCTAAATTCGTTGTGGGCAGACGCGCTGCTCTTTGATGTCGCAACGGGCAGCGCGGTGAGAGGGCTAGCCCGGAGAAACTAAGTGGAGGAGGGACCGTCAGTAACTGAGAGGGAGCGAGAGCTGGTATAATGGACAGCTCATTGTTGCCGTTGCCGTTGCCGTTGCTGTTATAGCCCAGCAACATAAAGTTGAAAACAATTTATTATTCGTTTTGTGTTTGGTATACTATATAGGTCTGTCTCCTTTCAATTTGGCCCGGTTAAGTACGGTTCCGATCGGCTTATGCCCTTTCCCCCCGCCAGAGCCATGTCCACAGCTCTGTCCACAGCCAGCCATGGGGCGTTGCAGTGGCTCGCCGCGCTAATTTGGTCATGTTGGATGGCCGTGGAACGAAAGCCTGGCGCCAATGGCGCCCCCTATGGCGCACAAATGCTAAACAAATTGTTAAATATTGTAAGCGATTCGAATTGGGGCACTTGTTGTTTACCGTGGCAAACAATGGAGTAGGGGTGGACAGTAATGAGCTGTGTGTCTTAGGCAGTGGATTCATGTGAGCGGGCTCTGAATGAGGCGAATGGGTTTGCTGGAGGATTTCCTAACAGTAACAGTAACAGTAACAGTAACAGTAACAGTAACAGTAACAGTAACAGTAACAGTAACAGTAACAGTAACAGTAACAGTAACAGTAACAGTAACAGTAACAGTAACAGTAACAGTAACAGTAACAGTAACAGTAACAGTAACAGTAACAGTAACAGTAACAGTAACAGTAACAGTAACAGTAACAGTAACAGTAACAGTAACAGTAACAGTAACAGTAACAGTAACAGTAACATTATAAATAACAGTGACAGAGGAAGATATCAGCGAATCTATAGCGCACATTCCTTTAGTCCAGCCCGATGGAACCATGCTCGAAGTATCTCCTTCGACTCACATCTGTCGTAAGCTAAGTTAGTACTGAGCACAGGGCATTCGTGGGGTCGGACAGACTCTGACTTGCCTTTGGCTTTGGCTGCTGTGTGCTAATCGATGAATCAAATCATCTAGCATTTAAATTTGCAGAGGCTTGATTGACTGGCTAACTGATTAGCTAACTAACTAACTAACTGACTTACTGGCTTACTGCCTGCCCCGATATCATTTTGTATAATTTTCTTGCCACACACTCGAACTTGGTCGGCACAGGGAGCCATGTGCGCAGTTGCACGACGTTGAAATTGCTCCAATTATGTTGGCTCCGGTGCGGGTTGGGCCTGGCCTTGCTCTGACTCTGGCTCTGGCTCTGGCTCTGTCGGATCCGGGGCCAAAGTAGTTCGGTGGCCAGCGTCGCGACGTTGGCTTTCTGCTTTGACTGCACGGCTCATCCTTTCTACCATTCATTCTATGGACTGGCCTTAATATCATTATACTGCCAGCGGCCCAGTGGCACCTCTCTGACATATTGCGCGGCGATAGCAGGAGAGCGACATCGCCATAAACGTGCCACAACAAGTTTCGACTCGGCTACCAGAAAAACACAATCAGCGCCCGGGCTGAGATCTCGGCCAGCAGCAATGCGGAAACGGCCTGGGCCGGCTATCGATCTGTAGTTGGCTATGAACCCAACTGCGCTCTTTGTGGGTAGCTGGGCGACCCCAGCAATTATTCGACAAATAGCAGCTTCCGCGGCCCCAATCTGCGCCAGCCTGATTGCGGGCTGCCACAGCCAACACAGGCAACACAGGGGCTGCTTCTCCTCCTACAGCAGCTAAATTGGCCGCTAAGCAACGGTACAACTCAACTGTAAAACACAAACTTAATGCTCTTAGACAGTTAGGCAGGCAGCTAGGCAGCCACTTGACTACTGGGTGGACGCAGCGGACTCCGCTGAGTTTCGCGATCGTCGTGTGGCTCTGTTGACAATTTCAGTTTGGGGGCCATCAAACAGATGCTGAGGCTGCCAGGCGAAAGGTGTGTGACGAGGATCAGCGAAAGGATAAGCCGCAGACATCCACCAGATTGAGATTGGGCACAGGTAAGGCTGAGGCCGCCGCCGTCGTTAATCCTTGACCGTCGTCAATCACACTGCAATTTCGGCTACAGCTAGAGACAGTAATTGGGAGTGTGTTAGGCAGATAGACGCACAAGTGCCGCAAGAGGATGTGGCCGCAGCGCTAGACAAGGCCAACAGCCAGCATTCGTTCTGGGCCAACTGAACAAAGCCCTTGACCCTTGACAGGACCACAAATGATATCCTATTGTTCTTCACACAGCGAGAGAGTGAGACGTAAGCCAGCTGTGCGGAAGTCAAAGTCAAGTAAATGAAATCAATGCATATGTTGCGTGCGAGAGAAGGAGAGAGTGTGTAGCAGGAAAGAAAACTCTAGTCGGCCTGCCCGACTAGAAGATACCCTGGATTGATGAAAACTGCAGCCAGTATCCAAAATCTAATAAAACCAAAAATTATATTACATAAACAGACAGAAAGAAAGAAATTTGGAGACTCTAGCTAGAGATATAGCTTAAAAAATGAATTTCGATAGGGGTTTTCATCGATAACATATGAAAAGTTATCGATTTTTTAAACAAACTTGATCCACGCATGTTGTATAGGGCGCTGCAATAAATGCAAATGAGATATATTTAAAATACTGAATTTCGATAAGGTTTTTAATCGATAACATATGAAAAGTTATCGATTTTTTAAACAAACTTGATCCACGCATGTTATATAGGGCGCTACAATAAATGCAAGCGAGATATATTTAAAATACTGAATTTCCATAAGGTTTTTATTCGATAACATATGACAAGTTATCGTTTTTTCAAACAAACTTGATCTACGCATATTATATAGGACGCTACAATAAATGCAAGTCTCTAGCTTTGATAGGTTCTGAGATCGATGCGCTTACACATGCAGACGGACGGAGAGAAGGACGGGCGGACGGATTGACATTAGCGAGACAGCGCAGAATCGACTTAGCTCGTCTTCCCAATTAGGATTATACATATATATGAATATGTTCTTCTGCCACGCCTCCTTCTGCCAGTTACATATATTTGAACAAAGCCAATATGCCCGGATTTTCCATTCGGGGTCCAGAGTATAATAAAAAGCTGAGCATAAAACGCCTTAAGCACTTTTCTCGAAACTGAAATGAAAAACTTGATATGTATATCGTGCATGTTTATGGTTACAGAGCTTCTGGAATTCCGTAGAACTACTGGGAAGTGCAGCTCGTAAAGCGATGCGGCATTTAACGGGCATTTAAAACGCGAAATCTGCGATTTGATTTACGCTGCGAATTAATTTCGTGGGCTGGCACTGGCGTTGCGTCGGTGGCATTAAAACGGTCTTCGGATCGCTGTTATTTTTTCTTCTGATTTCTGATTTCATTTTGTCGGCAGAGGAGCAGAGGAGCCGCCGCACAGGATATGAAATTGAGCGTAACTAATTAGAATTCAAACAATTTTCAGATTCGCTCGAAAGACGAACGAGCGCTTGTTAATTAAGAAAAGTAAAGGAAGTTGAGCCGTTCCCATGGCAACTGCAATGAACCCAACTTAATGACGGTACCCCAATTTCTTCACGCTCTTTTTAGGATCATCCTAGTCTGCGCGGCACTCCGCTGGCCATGCTGGCCGCCCAGTGCAACAAGCTCTCGAACAAGTCGCCGCCGCCGCTGGCCGACGCGGCCGTCGGCAAGGGTTTCCATCCCTGGAAGAAGAGTCCCAATTCACCGGCCGCAGGTAGCGGCAACGCGCCCGGCGGTGGCGGCGGCGGCGGCGGTGCATCTAGCCTCAGCGGCAGCAGCAGCGTTGGCCAGCACTCGCCGTGCGCCATCTCGGCGGCCAGCTCGTCCAGCTCCAGTGGCAGCGGCAGCGGCGGAGGAGGAGGCGGCGGTGGCGGAGGCGGCGGCGGCGGCGGCAGCCAAGGATCGCGCAGCCTCTCGTCCAGTGCTAACAGCAGCACTATGGTAAACATCACAGCTAGGTAAGCAGCGCAACGGCGCACAGTGGTCCAATCCCTACGGGGCTGCCTTCGGCCAGCCCTGTGGACCACTGTGCGTTGGCTAGACATCGGCGTGCTTTATACAACTTGTGAGTAATTTCAGCATATATCCTTACAGTCGGCCGCTCGCCTCGTCCTGCGCGGCCGTGGGCACCTCGGCCTCGGCGTACGGCAGCGACTTGTACTTTCCCAACACGTCCAGCTCGTCGGGCAGCATGGTGGCCGACAATCATCACATGCACCAGGGGCTGTTGGGCAAGGTTGAGGGCGCTGCGTTCGGGTCGGTCTACTCGCGCCATCCGTACGATTGGCCCTTCAACGCGGTCACTGCGTCCGCCCACAAGGCCGCCGAGGCAGCCAGCGTCAACTCCGGCTGGTGGGACATGCACAGCGCCGCCGCTGCCGGCAGCTGGCTGGACATGGGCAGCGCAGCCGCCGCTGGCATGCACTCGACCATGGCGAACTATGCGAGCGCCGCCGCCGCTGGCACAGATTACAGCTCGGCGCTGTCCCACTCGCTGTCGAACACGGCCCATCTGCTGGGCTCCGGCCAGCACTTGCTGCAGGACACGTACAAGAGCATGCTGCCCGGGCAGGGTGTGGGCGGCTTCTCGCTGCCGCACAGCTCGCCCTCGGCGGCGGCGACGGCGGCCTCGCCGCAGGCCTCGACCCCCTCGACGCCCTCACCGCGCTCGCAGCGGCGGTACGCGGGCCGGGCGACCTGCGACTGCCCGAACTGTCAGGAGGCGGAGCGCCTGGGCCCCGCGGGCGTTCACCTCCGCAAGAAGAACATCCACTCCTGCCACATACCGGGCTGCGGCAAGGTGTACGGTAAGACGTCGCATCTGAAGGCGCATCTGCGATGGCACACCGGCGAGCGTCCCTTTGTGTGCAATTGGCTGTTCTGCGGCAAGCGCTTCACGCGCTCCGACGAGCTGCAGCGGCATTTGAGGACACATACCGGCGAGAAGCGCTTTGCTTGCCCCGTGTGCAACAAGCGTTTTATGCGCAGCGACCATCTGGCCAAGCACGTAAAGACGCACAATGGCACGGCGCCGAATGGCATTAAAAAGGGCTCCTCGGAGTCGTGCAGCGACTCTGAGGAGGCCGCCAATCAGTCGGGTGAGTCGAACGGGTTGGGCGGCGCGTCCAGTGGCCAACAGACGGGCGCAGGTGGTGGCGGCGGGGGTGGCTCCGCCAGCTCCGGCTCCGGCAACGGCAGCACTGGCTCCGCTGCCGGTGGCAATCGAGCTGGCAGCCATCCCGGCACCCCAACCTCGCTGCATGCGCATAGCGCCTCCAGCACGTCCAGCAGCCTGCTGGGCGGCGGTCTGCACCTGGCCACGCCGCACCAGATGGTCGCCGCGGGCGGCTCGCCGGTGATGCTGCATCATCAGCAGCAGCAGCAGCAGCATCAGCAGCATTCGCATCAGTCGGCGCACCAGCAACAGCAGCAGCAGCAGCAGCAGCAGCAACAGCAGCAGCAACAGCAGCAGCAGCAGCAACAGTTCTCGCAGCAGCAATCCCATCCACATGCCCATCTGCATCACCATCACCATCACCTGGTGGGCGCATCGGCACCCAGCCCCGGCCTGGACCAGCGCCTCGACCACAGCGCCCTGGTGGACATAAAGCCGCCGATGGTTTGAGGGTCGCTGGGACCCTTTTTGTTTACCAACTGAGCAGAAATGGGTTCCTGGACGCGGTTCGATGTGCAGCTGCCGCCACTGCACCGCCATCGTTGGGCGCAGCTATAATTAGTGGGCGTGGCACTGCACTTAAACGTTATACTAATTAAACAAGCATAAGAAAAAGAAATTGTTTTGTGGAGTTCGCATTTTTTTTTTTTTTTTAACGGCAGTTCGATAAAAGCTAAGCAATTTTTTTTAGTGTATTTTAATAAATATATATGTGTACATAAAAGTGCTTATGCAAGTTTCCGCTAACCTAATTAACAGCAAAGCAAAATTAAATTAAATTAAAAGAAAAAAAAACACAAATTGCAAAATCTTCAAATAGAATAAAATAAATATATATATATCTTAAAGTTCTGCTTAAATCCTATTGTATATATGTATTTAATGTACTTCTAGATGTCTATACGAATATAGTTTCATATACATATATATCAAACGATCCTCAAATTTACAATCATAAACTTATTGCTATTGCTATAAAGTATGCTACGAAAAAATCAATTTTTTTTATAGTTCTTAGGCGAAACGGATCTATATAATATGCGCAGCGTTTACATAAGTTATATATATATATATACAGAAATATATATATACATATTATATGCTTAACACACAGACAAGCTAAACTTGATAATTCAAAATAATAAATCTGATTTCAATGAAAGCTAAACAATTATTATTATTATTATTATTTGTTGAACATTATGTGAGCAATTCAAAAAATAGTTTAAACCTATATATTATTAAAATAATATTTCTAGTCCAATTATGCAAAAAAAAAAAAAAACAAAAAACAAGAAAATACAAAAAAAAAAAAGATTATTTCTAAAACTAAGGATGATAAACCAAAATTGTAAATCGAAACGAAAATGATTTGCTTCAATTGAACTCTGAATATATATATGAGCGTGGGATGTGCGATGTGCGAGGGGGCGTGGCAGCTAGATGCAACTCCCCCTCGCCGCTCCACGCATTATCTTGATAGTTGTTAAAGAAAAACTATTTTTTTTTTCTAACCACTTAATACATATACGAACTATGCATACTATATTTAAGACGCTAGTGCATTACACTTTTTGCAACTAAATGTGTTTTTTTTTTTTTTTTGTTGTTTTCGTAATTGAATCTTAAACTAAACTTACATTTCATATATGTATACGCGAAACGAGAAAACAAAACAAAATAGGGCTTGACTAGTTTTTAACTCAAACTTACTTAGCAACTTTACGCTGTGCATGTGTGCGTGTGTGTGAGTGCGCGCACACATGCGCAGCGATATATTTATATATACGTCTATATGCACATATATAGATAATACATATTTTTTTTTGTCAACCAACAACAAAATGTAAATTAAATATTTAAAATAAATTTTAAACAATTACAAAATTTTATTAAAAATAAATGTAACAAAACTTTCAGTTATGAACATCTCCCCAGTTCTTGTTTCAATGAATATCAATTTGCCGGATAACGTGAGTCGTATGCGGAGATGGCTGAAGGACCGGCATGTGGGTGGGCTGCTGGCTGCTGGGCTGCTGGGCTGGCGGGTGGTTGCTGCCTGTTGGGTGGGCTGACAGTTTATTTAACATTTGACGGTCGGAATGCTGCATTGTGGGCGTCAACGGAGGCGGCCCGCCCAACCTAACCGTTAACGACTTAAACGTAGAAAAAAGGCGACGGGTAGAAAAACGCTTTACGGTTTACGGTTTACGCTATTTGCTTCGGTTACGGCAGTTACTTATGGCGGGGGCCCGGCTGCTATTTGGGTGATTTAAATTTTATTACCGTGGATTTGTTGCCTGGGGTCGACGTTAGCTCAGATGCCATCAAGGATGAGTGGGTCGCCAGTGCCAGTTTGGGGTACGGGCAGATTGAAATTGAAGTATGTGCAGATTGTTTTTGATTTGCTTTTCTTTTTTCCACTCTCTCTCTCTGTCTCTCTCTCCCTCTCTCTGCTTTTCTCATGAGTAGATTAAGCTGCGCATTTATGTTTCGGCTGGCGTGTTGTGTCAGTCCCGAGGGGGCGTTCGTGGGTGGCTGCTGCCGGGCGGCGGGCGGCAAATGAATTGAAAATGTCCGACCGTAAATACATAAATAATAGATAACAACAAATAACGGTATGTCAAAGGTTAAGTACTCGATGACACATGAATTCGATTATGCACAACAAAGGGAAGTCAATTGACATCTGATTTTCATCAACAATGGAATCTCTGTGTATGAAAGCTTTTCTTGTCACATTAGCCGACTAGCGCGTTCCTAATTGAAAGGGTTGTTCTACGTAAAGCAGAGCTAACTGATTGATAGTTTTCACACAGATAGTGAACAGAAAGGTAAGTCTATGCGCTTGATGGATAGATACTGCCATATGGATAAGATGAGTATTAGTATATCTCTTTTCCTCTTTCCTTTATATTGTCTTTATCTAAGCTTTTCTCTTGTATCTCGCATATCTTCTTTCTACTTTCATCTTTCTTTTACCTTCTTTTTGTATTCTTTTTTCCCTCATTCCTCTCCTGTCTTCCCTCTTTCTCTTGTCTCTCTTCTTTCTTCTTTCTTCTCTCTCCTCATTTCCCTCTTCTCTCTTCTCTCCTCACTTCCCTCTTCTCTCTTCTTTCTTCACTGGTCTCGCTTCTCTCGTCTCGCTTCTCTCGTCTCGCTTCTCTCGTCTCGCTTCTCTCGTCTCGCTTCTCTCGTCTCGCTTCTCTCGTCTCGCTTCTCTCGTCTCGCTTCTCTCGTCTCGCTTCTCTCGTCTCGCTTCTCTCGTCTCGCTTCTCTCGTCTCGCTTCTCTCGTCTCGCTTCTCTCGTCTCGCTTCTCTCGTCTCGCTTCTCTCGTCTCGCTTCTCTCGTCTCGCTTCTCTCGTCTCGCTTCTCTCGTCTCGCTTCTCTCGTCTCGCTTCTCTCGTCTCGCTTCTCTCGTCTCGCTTCTCTCGTCTCGCTTCTCTCGTCTCGCTTCTCTCGTCTCGCTTCTCTCGTCTCGCTTCTCTCGTCTCGCTTCTCTCGTCTCGCTTCTCTCGTCTCGCTTCTCTCGTCTCGCTTCTCTCGTCTCGCTTCTCTCGTCTCGCTTCTCTCGTCTCGCTTCTCTCGTCTCGCTTCTCTCGTCTCGCTTCTCTCGTCTCGCATCTCTCGTCTCGTTTCTCTCTTCTGTGTTCTCTCGTCTCTTTCTCTCTCTTCTCTATCTCTCTCTCCCTCCCTCTCTCTCTCTCTCTCTCTCTCTCTCTCTCTCTCTCTCTCTCTCTCTCTCTCTCTCTCTCTCTCTCTCTCTCTCTCTCTCTCTATCTATCTATCTATCTGTGTCTCTTACTGTCTCCTTTCCGCTGATCTCTATTGCTCTCTTTACTATCACACTTACTCGTTCTTTCTCTCTCTCTCTCTATCTGTTTAGGCCTGTCTTTGTGTGACTCTCGCTATCTTTCTCCTTTTCTGGTTATCTTTTTATCTCTTTATCCATAATTCTCTCTCTCTCTCTATCTTTCGCTCTATAACATTATTTTTCCTTCTCTCTCTCTCTCTCTCTCTCTCTCTCTCTCTCTTTCTCTCTTTAGCTCTGTTTTTCTTTCTCGCTCTCTGTCTTATTGTCGTTTTTCACTCCCTCTCTTTCTACCTTTTTCTCTATCTCTCTATAATAGTTTTCTCTTTATCTTTATATCCATCTTGTTCTCAATGCTGTCTCTACTTCCCTCTAGCTCCTCTCTTTATGTCTCTTTAACTCTATTATCTCTCTCTCTCTCATGTTTTCCTTATCTTTTGCTATATAGCTTTCATTTTCTTTCCTTCTCGCTTTGCTTTTTGTTTCTCTCCCTATATTTCTCTCTTGGTCTTTCTCTCTATTTCTTTGTATCTCTCTCCTTCATTCCATCTCTGTTTCTCTTTCTCACCCTTTATTTCTATCTCTTTATCTATCTGCTCTATCTTCCCTCCTGCTCTATCTCTCTCTTACTCTCTCTCTCTCTCTCTTAGTTCTCCCTCTAATAAATGCCTTTACCCCTCTCCAAGACTTGAAATGGGGTTTGTAAATATTTAAAATTTAATATTTATTAGTTAAAGTTGTATTCAGATACTTTAAACCACTTTCTCTCTCCACACACACACACACACACACACACGCTGAGTAAATTACTGTCTCGCGTGGGTGTCAAATGAAAGATGTATGAGTCCCGCTCAACAACGCCAGCCAAGTCCTGCGCCTGCTGTGCCGGAGCCCCATTTGTTTGCTCGGATTTCAAAAGAACGTCATGAAAGTTGTAAATAAAAATTATAATAGTACACAGCGCTAACAGCAAACACAGAAGCCGAGGCGGCATGCGTTTGGCATCGGCTTGCCGCACTCATGCCCAGATGCACCCCCGCCCCACACACCCACACACACACGCACACACACCCACACACACACGCACAGTCAGCGTCAATGGCACTGGACATTGTGGATGATAAATGGGCGCTTAAAGCGAGCAGCATATGCTCGGATGCTAAATACTGTTTGCCCACAGTGTAAAACGCTCTGCACTCGAAGCTTTTCAGATAAATCTGAGAAAGCTCAAATATATACATATAAATAAATATATATATATCTGCGCATGTCTGTGTGTGTGTAAATATGATTTTCATATATCATTTAAGTGGCGTTAGGCGCCGCTAATCAGGCGCTCGCCTGCCAGAGTGTGGGAGGCTCCTTGGCTATGCTTGCTCCACCAGCTGCTGCCTCGCTCGCTCCCTCGCAGCCCGACCGAGTGTCAACACTATCTGTCGTTTGGGGCGCTGGAGTGACAGGGGTGTCGCGCTGGCACTTCAAAAATTTCTTAATGGCTGCTCGCCTCTGGCTCTGCGGGTGCTTCCTCCTTGTTCACACATTGTTTTCATTAAGCAGCACCAAAAATTTGGAATCTGCCGCTGAATGAGTGCGCGTAATCTGTTGTTGTTGTTGTTGCTGCTGTTGCTGTTGCTGCTGTCGTTTGTCGCTGAGTTGTCTTGTTGGGATTTTCACATCTGTTTGCATTTGACACGATTATTTATGTTTATCGCGCGTTAAATGCGGTCTATTATCAGCATAATAATCGTAATTAAAAGCCAACTAATTTATGGCAGTGATTTATTTACCCCGCATTCACAGCATTTTTTAGTTCCTCCTTGCTTTATGCTCAAATTCCACTCACTCTTTCCATACGCTCTGCAAATGGATCAATGTTTGTCTCCCTCTGGGAAAAAGCATTGCGAATGTGGAACTGACAGAAGAATTGCCGAATCTCTTAAGATTTTGAGCACAGGAAAGTGTTTAATATAATATATATATATATATCTATATAGGGTATATATTTATGATGAATAAATAGCATTTTGGCCCCCTTAGTAGACAATTTAAAATTGCAGCTCTGCGCAGCGTTCAGGGTAACTTCTAGCTGGACACTCCCGACTGAACTCTTACTGGGTTTCTTTCACAGCTCTCGCTGTGACAGCCATATGAAATGATTCAATAGAATTTATAAATAGAGTATAGCCTAGTCATATCTATCCTTCCATCTATTTGGCTAAGCCTGCATCTGATTGCGCTGCTTTCGTATAGGTCAAAAGGTCATGAATTTAGTGTGACTGTGTGTGACGATAATCAATGATTCAGTTTCAATTCACTTAGGTGCGATAGGATCGCATTTAGCCTTGGCTGTGGCCTTCAGGCGGTCAAGTTGGCTGAATGTGAGTTGTCGGCTCACACTCTGGCCTTCTTTGTTGGCATAAATAGAGAAGTGAAGAATGCTTGATTGAGCAGCTCTGTGCATAGTACAGAGTATTGACAAGTCGGATACTTCTATTCCGATTTCCTTTGTACTAAATAATTGTTATGATTGATAAATTTAATGAAGATATAAAATCTATAGGAGATAGTCAGTGGCTAAACAGCAACAGAGAGAGAGGTAGAGAGAGAGAGAGAGAGAGAGACATTCATAGAGATATGTAGACATGACATAATCGAATCGACTGCTCAATCAAGAACTATGAACACAAGCATTAGAGCAATTATAGGCAATATTTCCATTCGAGTCAACTCGTATTATGAGTGCAGCACTGAGACTGACCGGTTGGCGCGGCAGCAGGAGCTGGCGGCGAGGGGAGGGCTTAAATTAGCTGCATATGCGGCATTCGATTAGAAGGCGAATCGAACAATAAAATCGAAATATCTAATGCTCATAGTCAATCGGCGATTAATTTCAAATTAAATCATTAAAGTTAATTACAAGGTGTGGCCAATGACACAGCCAGCTCGGACACTCGCACAACAACAACGGCGACAACGACAACTGAGCAATGCCATTGAAGCGAACTGGACAGCAGGAGAACCCTTTCTGGCCACGAGGCGTATCATGACGAATGTAAACTCAACTGGTAAGTGACCATTAAAAGGCCCAAAGGCATTGATTAGCTGCTCGAAAATATGACAATTGTTCGACGCACTCTCATTTTACACAGCCTGCTTCAAGTAGCTCTAATTATATGTATTAAATTATCCTTCTACAATTGGACAAGAAGGACATACTTCAGCTGTGCAATTGCATGCTTGCCATGCGGTCGATGGGCGACAACGCAGGCGGAGCTAGTCTCAGTTTCTCTTCATACTTCAGTTGATGTATGCGTATATCGTATGCAGCTTTGAGGTAACTTTGATATTATCAAATATATACATAATATTTGTAATATATATTTTAGGGGCCCTTGGCTCCTTAAATATCTATATGATTTATATATACTGTACTGCTTGCTTTAAAGGCTCAACTAGTATAAGTTTCAGCGTGAGACTCTCTCCATGGATTCTCTCTGTAGGCTCTATAAGATTGATCTGTGGACTCTACCTATAGACTCTCTTTTACGGACTCTCTACCTCTATAGACTACCTCTATAGACTCTCTCTATGGAGTCTCTATATAGTTTAAAGACTCTCTCTGTAGGCTCTATAAGATTTATCTATGGACTCTACCTATAGACTCTCTTTTAAGGACTCTCTCTCTTTCTCTTTCTCTTTCTTTAGACTCCCTCAATAGACTCTCTCTATGGATTCTCTATATAGACTCTATTTTTAGATACAATAGACTCACTCGTAGAGTCTCTCCATAGAGTCTATCGACTCTTTCTGTAGACTCTCTCTATAGACGCTCTCTGTAGACTTTCTCTAAGGGACTCTCTTCTAAGAATTCTTTCTAGAGACTCCCTATATAGGCTCTCTCTCTATGTATTCTGTCTATGGTCTCCATAAAATCTGTCAAAACACTCGCTTTAATTTACTTGCTCTCTATAGAATCCTTCTAAGACTCTATCGACTCTCTCGTATACTCATTTCATAGAGTGTCTGTATCAACTCACTTTTCTTTTCAAAAAAAGCCTTAATCAGACAATCTGAGAATTCTTAGAATCGTTACGCATCATCCTAGTCACGTTACGCATAGGATATCATTATAAAAGTATCCTCTAGTCACTCCTATGCTCTCCTTAAGCTCTCTGATCTATTTCATCTGTTACTTTCGCAGCTGTCAGCGCTCTGCTTTCGTTGTCCTGCGACATTTTGAGTGTGCGAATCAAATGGAGTTGAGGAAGGCTACTTTAAATCCGTTGCACGGTGGCAGGCGGCAACCCTGCCCTTGCCCCGCAGTGTCGCTCAAATTACGCGCGACGCGTGTGGAAAATTTTAAACTAGCTGACAACAGTGTAAATTAGCAGGCACAAGGCGAGCGCCGCAGGCAGAAGAAGGATGCGCGTCTTTTGTGAAATTATTCCAACTCAATGAGCGCAGACAAATGACTTTCATTACGGCGATTATACGCTGTACTCGCCGGGTCCGACTCTTGTCTAAGCACATACCAGTCTAGAATGGATCCATAAGATAAAGCAGCAGCGCTGATCGATGCTAAGTGCAGGGTATATTCAGTTGTTAGTTTGCGGCTGCTTCTAGCCACAAGCAGCTATAGTTCCCAAGGCCCGGCTCAATTAAATGGGACTGCAAGGAGCAAAAGTCCTTTCTATATGGTATATATGTCAAATGGAATGGGCATATAATTGTTATAGACACTCATTCGACCTCACATAGGCGTATATTTATCATTTCAGCATTGCAGAAAGCCTTGTTAGCAACTGTTCACGGTAAATAATTGATATGTGTGTGCTCCAAATGCCTGCTGGCTCCCAGGTCCTGTTCGCTGTTCTCGAAGGCTGTTCTATGCAATGGGACGTTGCGGTTTCTGCTGTCAGCTGGCTGAGACTGAGATTGGTTTGCCCAGATTAGTCCTACTCACAGCACATCTCAGCCTTAACCCGTAATCCCTTCAGTGACTTCTCAAGGCTCGACTAACCGCAAGTCATATGGGCGTGATGAGGCGAACTACAGCCACAGTGATATAAGCCAAGAACTACAGAGCACTTGCTATTGGGGCAACACTGCTATTTGTTCCGTGTTTCTTTCTCTTTTTTAATAATCTACACGACAGCAGTGTTAAACCGCAAAATGTGGTTCAAGGGAGGGTTACAAGGAGCATAACTAGGTACAGAACACGAAAAAACAATACAATGTAAGAGTGCTGTGGTTGGGAGTGCCCGACTAGGAGATACCTGCGAGGAGTGAATATTCAAGACACTCGACGGCTCTTACTACGTGAAAGTGATAAACTCGAACGGATAGACGGACGCACAGACGAACGGAAGAGCAAACGGACGAACGGATGGACAGACGGACAGACGGATGAAAGAGAGAAAAGACGGAAGATAGGGCGGATGAACGTATTGACTTATGGACAGACAAAGGGACGGAGAACCGGACGGACGTACAGACAAATGGACAGATAAACGGCCGGACATGCCGACAGCATGGCTAGTAGGACTCAGCTCGCTATCCGGATCAATCAAATATATACTTAATAAGGACTTTATAACAGAAAAGTGCCCAAAGCCAATATGCCCCTAATTACCATTATCAATGGGTATAAAACTACAGAAAATAAAAAACAAAATTCAAGGGAATTAATTGTAATGCGTTTCATTTGAAAAATATTAATTATAAGCCAGGAGACAAGCTGGCTTTCATGCGCTGCTCTGTCATTTCGAATGAATTTTTAATATTTGTATGTGCTCAATTTTTTCTATTTTTTTTTTCAGGTGTTTTCAGGTTTTTTTTTTCAGTTTTTTGTTGATTCGAATTTGTTGTACTTAGTTTGTACTTAGCTTTCGCCGTGGACAAGTCAAATGGCATGTTGACAGGTGGGCGTGGCGCAAACGGAGGGCGTCGTTTGATAATTGGAACTGGCTAAAGAGCTAATTGTGAGAACTGGCGAGTGTGCAGGAAATCTGATAAACATTCAGCCGCCGGGATACAACAGGCGGGCAAAACACAATCGCAGCACAGCCAGAGCCAGATCCAGTCACAATTTGTAGCACTTGCATCATTTGAAACTGTAAACGGATATTGGACGACAAAACCTTATACAGGGCATTCGCATGGGCATTGGCAGCGCCATCAGCATTGGCATCTAATGTTCGACTGATGAATGATAAGCCGCACAACAATGCGGACGGAATGAACAGCGAACACCCTGTGACGCGCTTCCTGTCTGTCTGGCGCGTCTCCCTGTGCGTCTCCCATTTCATCAATGGGCACAAAGTGCTATGGAAACTATTGGCGCAGCGTGGGAGCCGAAGCCTAACGCACACACAGCGACGATCAGCGACAATCAATGGCGCACACACAGGACGCGGACAGGTTCATTGTTTGGCGCAGCACCCAAGCAGGGACTGCGAGGTCCTGGCGCGCTTTGAGACACACGATACCACTTCAAATGCTAGCAGCCAAAGGGATAATAACGAGGCTAATAGACGGTATCGAATTTAACTCTAGCAGATAATCATCTCGGCCTCTGTCACGTCTTTCCGCCTGCCTGTGTGTGTGTGTGTGTGTGAGAGAGAGTGTACAAAATGAGGTAATTGTCTAGGGATACTTGACGCTGCACTGACAAGTGTGTCCTTTCTGGTCCTTGAGGCTGCTGCTCTGAGGTTAAGGAACTAACTAACTGCCAGCCGCACCTTAACTCATTCGACTGCATGCATGCAAGCAGCAAAGCTGGGCCTGGCCCGGCACGGCATGTCCTGTCAGTTGGCAGCCTTAGATCCAGATCGCCAAGCAGCCTGTCGTAAGTAATTAAATGTAATTTCGATTTTGGCCAGCCAGCCAGCCATCCATCTATCGATCTACGCCCGGGCCCAGCGCGGATGGTCGAGATATGCGTGGCGAGGCGGGGACAGAACTGGGTATTGCGTGCAGCCGCCAGTTGGCTCTACAATTAACTGGCATTTGAATAGCGCCTCCCGAAAAAGGGTTCGATTGCCTTTCGATTCAGTTTCAGTTACAGTTGTCGCATAATTATTTAGTTATCATATCGAAAAGTTTTTGAAAATTGTTCTAGTCATTGCATATGCACGCGGTGTGTGTGCGCTCAACCCTTTCTGGCCCAAATAACAGGTTGGACAGTTCAAACTAAACATCAACTCGTAATAACACACAATTGTATCTATGTGCCACTCGAAGACTTGTTAACGAACTTATTAAGCGTAGCGCCACATGCAAATGCCCAGCACAAACCGAACTTAGAAAACGACTCCCAACATCTGCCCCTCTCTCTCTCTACAATTGGCCGTTCGTATTATTAAGAGTAGAAACAGCTGCGGCTCCAAGGGTCTGCAAATAGAGCAATTAGAAATACCGTAAAGGAATACGTACGCCTCGCGAGGAGCGGAGTGGGGCGTGGACTCATATCGATTGAGCGGATAATCAGCAGCGAGTTCAAGTCACTTGAACGAGGAACAACTGAAGATGTGATCTAGTGTAGATGTTAGCCATGGCCTTATATATATATTATAATATTATTATTATTATATTATATATTATCATTATTATTATATATATATAAGATGTGATCTAGTGTAGATGTTAGCCATGACCTTATATATATATTATATTATTATTATATTATATTATATATTATCATTATTATTATATATATATAAGATGTGATCTAGTGTAGATGTTAGCCATGGCCTTATATATATATTATAATATTATTATTATTATATTATATATTATTATTATTATTATATATATTATATATACAACAATCGTTCCTTTCTCGCTGTGCCATTTCACTATAATTATATAAATCGATATTTGTTGATATAATGTGCAGAGTGATGTATCAGATATATTATATATATATAATAACCAGCTGCACTCTGCCTTGCCTCACGGGTGCCTGGAGCGGGCAAAGCATATGTTTTGTCTAAGTTTTCATTCTGCATTCATTCGATTTGCCACACGCAACAAACAGTTGTTCAGGTCAGAAGAAATCCAGGATTGACCTTGTCTATAAATTGTTAAGCAGAAAAAGGAAAATATATATATATATATATATATATATATATATATATATATATGATATTCTCATATATTTTCTGTTCACCTATCTATTCCATAAGACACTTACTGGGGCGAGGGAAGGAAGAGCAATGATTACTATGGCTGGAGTCAGCCGCCCATAAATTTCTAATTGAAATTCTAAATTCTAAATTTCTAGTTCTAATTGAAATTTCTGCTATGATTCTCGAGAGTTTCAAGCAATAAACAGAGCTATAAACTCAACGAACTTCCTGAATTCCAACTCAATGTACTTAGAGCAACGTTTGAAGATATTTAGTCAATGTTTCATTATTCAAGCTGGGCAAATGGCATTTAGTCTTCTTCACATTTGGCCTCAGACTATTGCGCAGTTCTCGATTTCAATTGCTTTTTTTAGTTTAATTAAACAATTGAGGGGAGAACCAATAAATCTAGCGCGCACGCGACGCGAGGCTGGCTCCAAGAGCAATGCCAATGGCCCCAGGATAAGAAATGCAATTTGCTTTTTGGTGGAACGACAACAATGTATTGTGCTCAACAACAACAACCACAACAACCACAACAGCAACAAGGGCCACAGTTAATGAGATTAAAATACGCAGCGGGCGTTCCCTTGAATGAAGCGCCACGGGTTGCTCTCGCTCTGCAAGGACACTTCAAACCGAAACGTTAAGTGAAGCAAGCTAGGAAAACGATATAAGGATACCCTGTAAGCTGCTTCAGGCGGCTAATGGACATGATGCTGAGGCCTTGCAGCATAAATCTAGAGTACAGTCAACTTGGTTTAACATCATCTATAAGAAATATGCATTATGTCAGGCACTTTATGTATACCATATACCAGCTCCAAGTCCTTTGGCCACTCCACTCCTCAAAGTCAAGATGCTCTCCTTCATTTTGTGACAATTCAGATTGATAGACACTCTGAGCACTTGCTGAAAACTTAATGAGAATGATATTTCTTTTGATATATGTCTATATATTTTATTTATATGAGATATTTACAGATTGTTAATCTAAACACACACAGGAATACATATTCCTAAATTCTTAAAAAATATATTTAATTAATATTTTTAAGAATTTCCTAAATTAAAAAAAATATATTTAATTAATATTTTTTAAGAATTTAGGAATACATAGCTGAGCGGTAAATAGACTTTTATGACACAGTTCGAGGGAATATTTTATAGATTTTATATTAAGTCAATACGTGCTCAGTGGCTTATGGGACTGGGTTGATGTGAGTTCTGCCAAATCTTTGGGCTGTAGCAGCTAGACGATCGCTGAGGTGCTGGTCTCTCGTGCCCTATAATTAAGCTAGATTTGGCTACAGCTAAGTTAGCTTAATCTTCCCATCAATAGATATCTAGACTGACTAAAGCCCAACGGCAGCATCGCCTGTCGGCTAAGCAGACATAGACCTGCCACATCGCTGGGTTTGATCCTAGGTTTGTTAATGTTAAGGTAATACCATTTGCTGATTGTCAGGACTGACGGATTAAAAATATGCACTAAAGCCAAGAAAAAAGAGGAACATTTCAAGCAGTGCAATCAAAGATTTATCCTAGCATCAGCAGATGGCAGAAAGCAAAGTTTGTTTTATAAGGAATAAAGAAACAAATAAGGACATTCTTCTGCAGTTAAAAGCTCAACTTAAAGCCTTAGTAGCGAGTCTTTAGCAATTATCTGCCTAAGTTGTAGAGGATCTCGCCTGGGAAACTTGAAGCTTGTTTGCTTAATTAAGAGAAGTTTTTACCTAAACTTTTTCACTTTTTGTGCTCTACTTGGAAAGCAAATGAAAGACATATTACGAGTGCTACGCGCTTGGCGGGTATTTAAGCCTTTTTAAACATTTTTAATATTAAATCGAATTACGAATAATATTTACAATAGTTAGCGTCCGGGCAGAGCCGGGCCTAGCTGGGCCGGGTCGAACGTGAAAGGACGCAGTGAAGCGTGCTAAATCTGGGGCGGCATTCAAATGAATTCGCCTGCGAATGAATTGTTGACAAAGTAAGAGAGAACAAAAAGTAGTAATTGCGCTCGACGCGGCTCTGTTTAGTTGTGCGATAAATGTGAAAATTGTCAATCAATTAAAAAGTTTAAAAACAGCGTCGCCAAATTAACGCACAAACACATCAGGCGCGATTTCCAATTTAGAGCTTTCGACCTTATTGTTTGGCCTCGGCTTTGTCGATCGGCTCGATCCGGGCAAGGACCGCCTGCGGCGACATTTGCAGTCGCATTGTTATGCCTTGGCCAAGTGTTTAACAACTGTTTGTCTGTCCGCAAGCTGACACGCCTCAGTTTTCGGAGAGAATAGCTTGCCCGTGAAGGTAGGAAGTAGGAAGTTCTCTCTGGCACGCGTCAATCAAGCTCATTTCCAATCGATAAAGCTGAAGGAATTTAGATAGGAAACTGATTCCGATTCGAAAGGATTTTACGTGGATTAGTCTTTTCCGGCGGAGTCTGCTGGTAAGTATGTTGGGCTGCAATCCTCGTAGACACATATGTTGCTTCCACCACACTAACAAAAGGACTTCTCAGTAAACTCCTGTAAGCTAAGCTCATAAACTTATGAACATAAATCTAAAGTCTTCTTTATATTCCGCAGCCCAACTGCCAGTTGTAGGTTTCTGATTGATACAAAGGACAGTCGACAGTCGGCAGCCGGTAGCCGAGCTGCTTTGTGGTTAGCCAGACAAACAATTGGCTGAAGGACATCGGCACACATGGCAGCAGGGACATTGTGTGGCATCATGGCATGCGGCTGCTGGCTGTTGGCTGCATCCATGCAAGCGCTCGGCGATCAATCGATCAGCAGATTTCGAAAGCGACAATGAGTATGAAAAAGTGACAACTATTATAATCATTAGCTAGGATTTATGAGCGGTATTTGTGAGGGCTCCGATCAACGGCAACGAGGGTCGCACGAGCAGGAGTAGGGGAAATTGTAGGGAATTTGTCAGCGCGCAGCACGTAATTGAAGGGCTCGTTTGGGAAGTTGGCAACATTCCTGCTCGAACGGAGCTAGCAAAATTATTTAATTGATAAATTGTGTCGCATGCTGTGCCCTCACCAAGGATCAGCACAACGGACAACAAACAGCCGAACAACTGGCAAAGGCCAACCGCATCCCCAGAGCCGTAGCCGTAGCCGTAGCCGTCGCCGTCGCTGTAGCCGTTGCCGTTGCCGTTTGTCAGTTACATGAAGTTGACATTTATGCGTGTTATTGTTATTGTGTGAATGCCCCTGCCCGGGAGTTGTCCATCTCTCTATTCACTCGCCCTGCCGCCGACTCTCCCATTGAGAGCGTATCCATTACTTGGCCAAACAATAACTTTTATGCAACATTCAATGCTTGACTGTTATGTGAGTTTTTTCTTTCTCTCTCTATCTCTATCTCTGTCCCTCCCGCTTTCATATTTTCCATTCGGCTACATGCATGAGGCACATTTTTATCCTGCCGGCGGCCTGCCTGGATCCTGTGGCCACTGTTGACTCTGCTCATTGTTATTGCAATTTTTCCAATTTATGGCACGTTTTATGCATTGGTCTTGGCAAATGGCGGCTCTCCCTCTCCTTCCCTCTCCCTCATATCGGCTTTGTTCGTCAATGCGGCAGTTTGCGTTTTTTTTTATTGACAACTTCCTACAGGTCTTTATTATGCCGAGCCGGGCTCTGGACTGGCAAAGTATCGTATCGGTATCCTAGACAAATTGCCGCACAATTATGTGGAATATATAGATATGACTCTGTGAGTCTCTATATAGATCAGCAACAATATCAAGCGGAAGCAGCGCGATAAAGGCTAAAGCCTGCAGCGGCGGGAGTTCAAAGAAACGTTCAGCAAGAGAGAGCAATAGACCATACTAAAGCACGATATTAGCTCTGAATATGTGCGTTCTTTAATAAATTATATTTGTATATATAAGTATAAATTTTTAAATTTAAATTTTTAAATAATTTTTATAAAGATAATTTTTGCATAAAGAAATTTTTTTGGACAAAGTTTATGTAGGAAAATATTTATATAAATTTCAAAGTATTTTTATAATTTAATTATTTAATATTATTTGTTTTATATAATTATTTAATAAATAATTATTTAATATTTTTATAATTATTATTATAGCAAAACTTGTTCG